>CM030361.1:144673405-145099537 GCA_017893485.1 Hemerocallis citrina
ATAAACATTATCTCTATATGTATACCAGTCTGTATACATCTGTATTGTATCAAATTGGCACTGAAATCTTTCGAACCAGTAATAAAATTATTTTATTATTATTTCTGAATTAAAATAATTTTAGTAGAGATTGTTCGTTTTAACGAATGAAAATTATCTGTATAGACAGATATATGTACGTATAAGTACCGTATCAATTTCGTACGTTTGTACGAAATCATGTAGTATGTAATTTTGGAAAAAAAAAATACCTCTTATTTTTTATCGATCATGATCAAAATGGAGGGTAGGGATTGAGTAGGGTGTTGATTACAATATTTATTTGCAAATTGATCTCAAATGTTTTGAGCCACAAGAGAGAGAGACAAGTCGCTCTCTCTCTAACCACCAGCTCTCTCCCTCATCTCCTATAAAAACCCCCTCCCCTCCTTTGGCCGGCCATTACCAAACAAGGGCAAGAGCCCTTTCATTTTGTGTCCTCCATCTCTTTCTCATCTGATTCTTCTTATTCTTTTACTAGTTTTAAATTAGAAAACAAATGAGAAGAAAGTAAAAGAGAGAGAGAACAAAATCAAAAGATCGGTTAGGATTTCATGGGTTAATTGTTTTTAAGGTTATTCTTGATAAGGAGCAAGAACAAGGAGCAAGGAGGAGCAGAACTAGCAAGTCCTTCCTACACTTTTTGGGTGGGGGTTCTCAACTTTTGTTATCGTTATTATTATTGTTATTTGCTTGTTATGTGAAAAACTTGGACTCAATTCATGTGATATGATTATCATGGACTAGAATAAAATGGCATATGAAGAATGAAGTGGTAGAACTCAATTAGAACACTAAAGAATCAACCCTAAACTAGTATGTAGTTTTGATTAATTACTTGTGGTAAAGTTGGAATTTTGACTCCAAAGTAATTTTAGAGGTTCTCATATGTGTTATTAACATGTTCTAATTTTTTTAGATTTTTCTAGGTTAAACAAATCATTTCCCCAAAACAGCGAGTTCTTCAGCCGAAACTGCGGTTTTGTTGATTCGACTTGTGTTTAAGGGGCTGGATTTTGAGTTCCTTACGAAATCTGAAAAGGTGTTCAACTAGAAAGTTTTAGTAGATGTTCTCCCCTTTCCAAAATGGGCAATTTTGCTAGATTTCGATAAGTATAGCAAAAGTTATAAGGTTTACAAGTTTTAGCTTTTGCTGTGCTTTTTGCTGTTTTTGAATTGTGTTCAAAGAGATGGATTTTGAGCTCATATGGAATCTGAAAAAGTGGTCAACTAGAAAGTTATAGTATATGTTTTCCCCTTTCCAAAATGTCCAATTTTGTTAGATTCCGATAAGTATAGTAAAAGTTATGAGCTTTACAAGTTTCATTTTTTGCTATCCTTTTTGTTGTTGTTAAAAGGTGTTCAAAGAGCTGGATTTTGAGTTCCATAAAGAATCTGAGAAAGTTGTTAACTAAGAAGTTGTAGTAGATGTTCTGAGCTTTCTAAAAAGTTTAATTTTTTTAGATTCCGATAAGTATAGCAAAAGTTATGAGCTTTACAAATTTCAGCTTTTGCTGTTCCTTTTGTTGTTCTTGAATTTTGTTCAAAGAGCTGGATTTTGAGCTCTATAAGGAATCTGAAAAAGAGGTCAACTAGAAAGTTGTAGTAAATGTTCTCCCCTTCCCAAAATTTCCAATTTTGTTAGATTCCAAAAGGTATAGCAAAAGTTGTAAGCTTTACAAGTTTCAGTTTTGTGTTGTTTTTGTTGTTCTTGAATTTTGTTCAAAAAGTAGGGATTTGAATTCCAGAAGGAATCTGAGAAAGTTTTTAACAAAGAAGTTGTAGTAGATGTTCTAAGATTTCCAAAATTTCCAATTTTGTTAGATTCCGATAAGTATAGCAAAAGTTGTGCGCTTTACAAATTTCAGGTTTTGCTGTTCCTTTTGTTCTTCAATTTTGTTCAAAGAGCTGGATTTTGAGCTCTATAAGGAATTTGAAAAAGTGGTCAACTAGAAAGTTGTAGTAGATGTTCTCCCCTTTCCAAAATATCCAATTTTGTTAGATTCCGACAAGTATAGCAAAAGTTGTGAGATTTACAAGTTTCAGCTGTGGGCTGTCTTTTGTTGTTCTTGAATTTTGTTCAAGTAGGGATTTGAATTTCATAAGGAATCTGAAAAAGTTATTAAATAAGAAGTAGTAGTAGATGTTCTGAGCTTTCCAAAAAGTCTAATTTTGTTAAATTCCGATAAGTATAGCAAAAGTTGTGAGCTTTACAAGTTTTAGCTTTTGTTGTTCCTTTTGTTCTTCTTGAATTTTGTTCAAAGAGCTGGATTTTGAGCTCTATAAGGAATCTAAAAAAGCGGTCAACTAGAAAGTAGTAGTAGATGTTCTCCCCTTTTCAAAATTTTCAATTTTGTTAGATTCCAACAAGTATATCACTAGCTATGAACTTTACAAGTTTCAGCTTTGTGTTGTCTTTTGTTATTCTTGAATTTTGTTCACAGAGCAGAGATTTGAATTCCTTAAGGAATCTGAGAAAGTTGTTAACTAGGAAGTTTTAGTAGATGTTCTTATCTTTCCAAAAAGTCCGATTTTGTTAGATTCCGACAAGTACAGCAAAAGTTACGAGCTTTACATGTTTCAGCTTATGTTGTCTTTTGTTTTTTTTAAGGAAAAGGTGGAGTATGGCCACCTTGTTTCATTAATAAGGAGTTATTAAAACAAACTCAGAGTACTGAGCCAAGTACAATAACCTATGTAATCAACAAAAGAACATAAAATCACCTCAAAACATGGAGGGTGGGGAACAAAACGGTACATATAACAAACAAAATATATCTAATCATCTACTCCCCCCAACAAAACCCTGGGGTGGTGGGGACACAAATCTGGCTGGCCTGGCACCTTCCTCAGTCTAGCTTCGGCCCAATCTCTACATCATCATCATCATATTCCTCCACCTGGAAAACGCTCGCTATCCGCCCTCTAGGTCCTGCAGCTGCCACATTTACCTAAAAAGAGATAAGGTGCATAATGTGAGTCAAATTACTAGAAATATTATTACAAGTCCTACGGAAGTACCAATTATTCTTATCTAGCCAAAGTCCCCAGGTCGTAGCAGTGATAGCGATAAACCACGCTTCTCTCATTGTTCGTCTCTCCGTAGCGAACTTAGGCCCTACCCACAAATCCTCATACTTACTTGGATACTCATACGTCCCTAGGGCACTAAGAACCTCCACTAGGACTGCTTTACTCATGGGACATTCCAGAAAATGGTGGTCTCTAGATTCCGGGATAGCATTGCAAATCCCACATGTAGGGACCGAATTCGGTTGATGTTTTGCTAGATTCTCTCTAGTCAATATAGAGTCGTTGAGCACTAGCCAGAGGAACGCTTTAACTTTCAACGGGGTTTTCGCCTTCCACACTACTCCCAACCAGCATGGGCTACATCCTTTAAAGTGAATGCGGTTATAATGGGAGCGAACGGTGAAGGCACCATTCTTTTCCAGTCCCCAAGATTTCCTATCGGGGCCCAGTGAGAATATTATACCGGTGTCGATATAGGCCTGAAGTTCCGTGAGCCTCTGCTAGGAGCCCAGGTCAAGGTGGTGTCTAAAGGCTAGTTTCTAGGAGCTTCTTCTCCAGGCTACGACCACTGTGCAGTGTGGTTATAATGCTTGGTCATATAAATCAGGGAACAAAGCCCTAAGTGTGTGATCACCACACCACCTATCCCACCAGAATCTGGTTAGTCTGCCATTCCCGATATACAACGTCACACAGCTAATGAAGGGATCGTAAGCCTTGGTGATACCTCTCTAGAAGCAGGAAACATGCGGGCCTACCCTGAAACCCAGGTTCCTTGTCCCATTACCATGAACATATGACTGAACGAAATCCCGCTATCCTTCACCATTGGGGTGAAAGACTTTCCACCACCATTTTCCCAAGAGGATGTTCATATCTCACAGATCAATAATACCTAGCCCCTCATGATTCTTTTTCATGCAAGCTTTTTCCCATCAGATTAGGTGATATCCATTTTTATCAGGGATTGCCCCCTTCCAAAGAAACCGTTTATGAGTACGATCAATTCTCTGGATAACCCATCGTGGCATTTCGCAAAAGGACAAATAATATGTAGGAAGATTTGAGAGAACTGCATTGATAAGCATGACTCTTCCTCCCAAGGATAAAACTTTTCCTTTCCATCTAGCAAGGGGTTTTTCCACCCGGTCAATGATAGGTAACCAGTCCACCTTCTTAAGTTTCCCCGGTCTCACCGGTAACCCCAAGTAAGTAATGGGGAAATTCTCGATGGAGTAGTTGAGAATCGTGGCATGCTCTTGTGCCTCCTCTATAGTAATGGCAATGAGGATAAGAGCACTTTTGTGAAAGTTTACCCTGAGACCCGACCAAGCTTCAAAACAATATAGAATTCCTTTGAGAGCGATAGTTTCCCCGAGATTGCCATTTCCAAATAGTTGTGTATCGTCTGCATAGTGGAGGATAGCACACCCTTGGCGATTGACCCCACTAGCCACCGGTGTTGTCCAGTCGGCCCTACTGCAGTTAGCCATCATGGTCCTCAACACGTCTGCCACAATGGTGTAGAGGAGAGGGGAGAGCAGGTCGCCTTGTCTTAGGCCCCGTTTACATGAGAAAGGGTGACCCGGCACCCCGTTCACTAAAATAGCAGTTTGCTGGTGGTGAGGCATGTGTGAATCCATCTGATCCATCTAAACCCAAATCCTCTAACAGCCAGTGCTTCCAGAAGACATTCCAATTCAACCGAGTCGTAATCTTTCTCAAAGTCTAATTTCAGGAGATAGTTCTTAGCATTAAACGGGTGGCAGTGATGAATGGATTCTTCAGCCGTGGCCATACTATCCTGAATACACCGTCCTTTAATGAACCTCATCTATTCGTTACTAATGATTCCGTCCATCACCTTTTCCAACCTATTGGCCAGAGTCTTGGTAATAATCTTAACTGAGCAGTTGAGGAGACTAAGCGGGCAAAAATCTCCCACCCGCAGGTGGTCCTCTTTCTTGGGGATCAACACCACCTCTGCAAAATTAATTTTATCTAACTTAAGTTTATGTTCATAGAGATAAGCGAACAACTTCAAAAGATCTTCCTTGATTTCCTCCCAGAACACCTGGTAGAAAAGGGCAGGGAAACCGTCTGGGCCTGGGGCTTTGTCCCTTTCAAGTTGTTGTACCGCCTCCCAAATTTCCTTTTTCGTTAAAGGAGCTTCAAGGGGTCTAAGCATGGGGACATTTTTGTTCGCGGACCCTTGCCAGAATTCATGCTGGAGAGAGACTCTCAACTCCGCTTCTGTCCAAAGAGGCGCTTGAAGTGGGATTGGAACGCTATCCTGATCTCCTCGTCCCCTTGTATCTCTCCAGTCTCCGAATGTAGATAATGGATGAGATTAGATCTACACCGGGCACTGGCAATACGGTGGAATGTAATCCTGGAATGTTGTTACCATTTGAGTTCTTCGAGTCTATAAAGTTGGTGAATGTCTTCTCGGAGCTGAAGCAACCTATTCCGCTCCTCCTGTACCAGATACCTGGTTTCCTCCATCTTTTCCAACTCCTCAATACTTTTAAGGAGGGAGTCTTTTGCTCTCCAGATTCGCACAAATCTGGTCCGATTCCATTTCCTGAGTTTGGCCCGCAGTCTTCTAATTTTTTCGCACCAGACTGGTGTTGCTTCAGTACCTCTAGTAGGGAGGGACCAATTCTCGTATGCCATGTGATGGAAACCCTGGACTTCCAGTCACACTTTCTCAAATCTAAACTTAGGTGATTTCTTGGGATGCACTTCTCCGGAAAATAGTATAATAGGTACATGATCTGAGGTAGGTTTAGGGAGAGCTTTGGCCCAAGTTAAAGGGAACTTGGCCTCCCACTCCGCAAAGACCAAGATCCTATCAAGCTTGGCTAAAATGGGCACCACTTGCATATTTGACCGGGTGAATAGCCTATTAGTGATGGGAATGTCAACCAGATCCAGGTCCGCAATAACCTCGTTGAAGGTTTCCCTATCCGCTTCGCTAGAGCCTCTGCCCTTGTGTGTAGAGGCAAAACTGGTGATGTTAACATCTCCCCCTACCACCGACGGATGCAGCCACCGAGCGTGAATAGCTCGTAGCTCATTCCAGAAATCCACCCTAGCTGAAGTAGTGTACAGCCCATAAACCACCGTAATAGACTGAGTCCATAGATCAAATTTACATTGGAGCAGGACCGCCAATGCGAATTGGCCGTGAAATTCATCTCGATAAACAAACACCTCCACGTTAAAACCTAAGGCAATACCCCAAGAGGACCCAATCAATTGGCAAATCTTCCATTCTGAGATGTGATACCCTTCCAGCCTACTTAGTCTAGAAAAATGGATGAGTTTGGTCTCCTGGAGACCAACAATGCTCACTTTTGACTCAGCAATGACCTCCCTGACCATTTTCCGTTTGCCCCGCCTATCCAGACCCCTAACATTCCAGAATAGAGCTTCAATTAAAAACCGTTACTAGGAGGACCATGACTCATTTTGGCAGGCAAGCTCAAAATGAAATTAACTCTCTCGCTCTCCCACCCTATAATTTTGTTAAGGAGGAAAGTGTTCCTATCAGTATCGCTGACTGCAAGACCACAGGTTTTGGCTAGGCTAAAAATCTCAGAATCAGTCATGAAATTAAAAATAGAAGCTAGGAAGGAACACGTACCTCCGTCACTTGTCTTAACCGATTTAGCGGCTGCAGCAATCTTCAAATAGTCATCTAAGGACTCCTCAATAGCCCTCTTGGCGACTTTCTGCACCCTAAAACATGTACCACCTTGAGAAGAGACAGGAACCTTTGGTTGCGATGGAGGGAATGTGCAGGGTACAAATTCAGGGGAGATACCAGTTGGCTCATCAGCCAGTCCCTCGGAATCAAAAACTCCCCTTCCGAATATACATAGTCATCTTCGAGATTCAGTCTATCTTCACGATCGTCTTTGTCAATGTGGCTCCCACCCTCGGAGACAGGTGCCCCAAATTGCATCCTAAGGCCAAGAGGCGAGACGGGGATACAAATAGTTGAGCTTGTGCATATAGGCCTATCCAAATCAGTCGGACTTGGCCTCTCGTTCTGCCTAGGCTCCTCTTTGGGCCCATTTAAAAGTCCTATATTAGAATACCCCTCTCAGCCCAGTACATCAGCATGAACGTTGAGCCCCTCATCCAGAACACAATAAGCTTCGGAGTGCTTGCGGTGCAAAATACTGTCAGCTCTGATGCCTTCGTCATGTTTGGAGCCAAGTGGCGCTTTTTGAGAGGTTGACACTTCTTCCGAAGCATTGGGCATAGAAGACGAGGGTTTTGGCGTAAGAAACAAAGTTTGAGATGGGGCGCTCGATGCTTCGTTGCTAACAAACGAGCTTTTACCCTTAGGGTATTTACCCAAATCATCTTTCCCCTTTCTCTCTACCTCTTCCCCCAACCTTGTTTAAAGATCTTTTGGGACGGAATCTCTACCTACAAGCAACCCCTTGCTCGTCGTCTTCCTCAAAGTGGTACCCTCCCGAAGCAATAGTCGTCCCAAAGTTATCTGCTTTTTCCCTTTTGGAGTTCGACTTTGCATGCCATCTCTCGATGGGCTCTTGCCACTTCTAGCTCTTATACGACCTGACACCACTTTCTACTCCTCTTGCCGCACCTTACCACCAACTTCGAGGAGTTGACTTCCTCTTTAAGCTTCCTTTCGGCCCCCCTTTCGAAGGGGCAGAACTGAGTCATCCAAACTACCCAAATCTGGAAGTGGGTGCAGATCCACTATCTGTCGTCCATCTGGGCCGTTGGATGTTTTGGTCGAGCCTCATTCTCGACCACCGTTGATCGGAGAAGAATTTTTGGTCCTGATCCCTCTGCCGCCTGTTCCTGGCCAGCCTCCTCCCCCCTTACCGCTTTGATGACTTCCCAGCTCACTCGCTCTACTTCGTGAGCCCCATCTAAGGTCAGGTCCCACATCAGTGAGACCACCTGCTTGTATGAGCGACCGTCTCTGATTGAGGGTGGAGGAGTGGGGGAAGTGATGGTCAGGAGCTCCGTCGCTGTCTCTGCTCTCTTATCCAGCACAAAGCGAATGAGGTAAGACTTCTCAAACGAGAAGACTTTAACAAACCTTAGCATAAGAGAGATGTCAGCACTTCTAATCAGTATCCTAGCAGATATGATCTCTGAGCGGCACACCGTCTTCTCGTCAATATCTTCAATAGTACCAAAATCGAAGATGATCTCTTACAGTGCCTCCTTTTTCCAGAAGTGTAGCGGGACATTATGGATCCAAATCCAGAACATCTCGCCTTGGGGTAGCTCCGCTCCGAAACTTGGTGACCATGCGAAAAATTCCAACTTAAAATGTCCAAAGTCCACTGTGCCCAAGTTGGTGACCTCGACCATCTTCTCCGGCGATGGGAAGGATACCAGGAACTATAGGTGGCACATTTTTTTCGCCACCCAGTCCCTGTGTGCCCTCATCGGCCACTTGGAGTTAAGTGCTTGGATGAGATGGGTCTCCGAAGGGATCCCTAACCTTACTCTGGCAACGACACACCATTGACGGAGCCACTTTTCTTCGTTCTTGATTGTGTCCAGGCTATTGGCAAGCCGGATTAGAGTTGGGCTATCTGGTGATCTCCCTCTGCTCACTAGGCATTCATCATCGTTTTTAGTATCGACGACGTTCGTGAAAACATACGACATATGTCCCCATTTCATACATTTAAGGCAACAAACCTCTTTCGTACAATCTTTCTGATAATGGCCCAGATCACTGCAGTTAAAGCAAGGTACTGGCTTGCATTTTCCTTTACGTTGTTTCTTTTTGTTTTCCAACTGAGGAGGGGAGAATTTTGTGTCACTTCTTTGTTTTGCTGATCACTTCAACCCACGGTCCCCCATCTTTGTTTTGCTGATCACTTCAACCCACGGTGCCCCATTATCAACCGGATCTAAGTCCACTATAATCTCATTTGGTGGATCCCCATCTTGGGCCCGCTCGACGGAGGATTTAAGTGGAGCTTTAGCATTCCTTTGAGGTGGTGAAGGAGACTAGTGGTTATGGTGATGGTCGGCAGTATGGGGAATGTGTTTGGGAGGTATTTGATGACTGGAAGGCAGGGGACGGTGGTGTGTTGGCTGTTGGGGGTTGTGGTGATGGTCGACAGTAGGGGAAAGATTATGGTGGTCCCTGTGCAGGTGGGGGTGACTCTGTTGAAGAGTAGAATATGTGGGTTAATGGTGGTGAAAATGTTGCGAATGCTCCTTCCCAAAGTGGCTATGCTGCCTGTGGTTGAACCTCTCTCCATGGGAGCGATGCTGGCCTGAGCGGGTGTCTCTTTTACGCTTGAAAGAGCCTGTAGGAGGACCCCATCTATGGGCTCATCCTCTGGGGGGTGGAGAATGGTGGCGATGATGAGTGAGCTCTTCCTCGTGCCAGCGTTGATGTGCACTGTGGTGTGCACGCACTGTGTACTGTCTGAGCCTCCCATTGCTCTTCTCGGGGGGGAATGCTAGGTGGCTAGGGTGGTGGTGCTGGTGGTGGGTGGTGGCAGGGTTGAAGAGTGAGGTGGGGGGAGAAGGTAACATGGTGGTAGAGAGTGGCTGCACATAGCCGCGGGGGGGGGGGGGGGGGCACAGTTGCAGAAGTATTGGTTTGGTTAGGAGGGAGAAGCTCTGTTGGTGTTGGAGGCAGCTGATGGTATAGCACCACCTCATTGGGCCCACAACCGCTCAGTCCGATAGTGCCAAAGATGCCATATTGTAGATAGATGAATACTCAGTGAAGAAGAAGAAGGAGGAGAAGAAGGCTGAGAACACACTTGTAGAAGGAGGGGAAATTTTGAAAAGAAGGAAGAGTTGAGTCAGTGCACTGTATGATTGCCGGTATGTACAACTTTCGACAAGAAGAAGAAGTAGCTCAGGGAAAGAAGGAAAGGGAAGGTGAAGCTCCGGGGATGGGGTTCAGGTGGGAGGGAGAGGGAAAGGGAAAGAGAGGGAATCATTGCCGGAGAGGAAAAACCTATTTGAGTTATCAGCCAACTTTTCTCAATAGAATCTTACTTGACTTTATCAATCTCAATATGCTTATTGTGCTGTCTTTTGTTATTCTTTAATTGTGTCCAAGGAGCTGGATTTTGAGTTCCATAAGGGATCTGAAAAAGTGGTCAACTAGAGAGTTATAGTAGATGTTCTCCTCTTTCCAAAATGTCCTATTTGGTTAGATTCCGATTAGAAGAGTAGGAGTTTTGACATTTACAAGTCACAGCAGCCAACCTTTTGGCTGAAGCTCGCTATTTAGATTGTTTGAAGTTTTTGTACCTCTTATTGACTGAATCTGAGACGGTTGTCAACTAGAGAGTTGTAGTAGTGGTTCTCACCTTTCCAAACTGACCTATTTTTTTAGATTCCGATAAGTGAAGTAGGAGTTATGACCTTTACAAGTCACAGCAGCTGGCCTTTATTGGCTGAAGCTCACTATTTAGATTGTTCGAAGTTTTTGTAGCTCTTATTGACTGAATCTGAGAATGTTATCAACTAAAGAGTTGTATTAGAGGTTTTCACCTTTCCAAAATGTCCTATTTTTTTATATTCCGATAAGCGGAGTATGAGTGATGACCTTTACAAGTCACAGCAGCTGGCCTTTTGGTTGAAGCTTCGCTGTTTAGATTGTTCGAAGTTTTTGTACCTTTTATTGACTAAATCTGAGAAGGTTGTAAACTAGAGAGTTGTAGTAGATATTCTCACCTTTCTAAAAGGTCTAATTTTGTTGAATTCCGATAAGAGTAGCATGTTTAATTTCTTCTAGGATGTTAGAAGACTTTTATGTTGTCTTTGTGTATAAAAGATCAAGTTTTGCTAGTAGCATGTTATTTTGCTTCTAGGTTGTTAGAAGAATTTTATGGTTTCTTCTATATGATTCATTTGTCGCATACATAGACAATTGGCTCGTATGTAATTCGTTTGGCACATATGTAGCTAGTCGGCTCGTATGTAAGTTGTTTTACTCATATGTAGCTTACTAGCTAGTACGCAGTTATTGTGCTCGTTTAGGGTGATATCATTGCTCTAGGGGCCACCGACCATCAAGATATGTATTTATTTTACTCCTCATATACTGTGGATGAGTCACCCCTCGTGCACCGTTAGATCTTAACCGGTGTAGGTTGATCGTGGGCCGGGAGTGTAGAAGGAGTCCAAGTTCAGGGTAGCAACATGCAAATACATACGTATTGTCGGGGTCTTGGATCGATAGGCTATGAACAGGATCCTTAGGATTCTGATAAGTCTAGGTTGAGCACCTAGTAGAATTATCTTGTGAATTCTAACTTAATACCTAGCATGTTGTGTTAGTATTGTTGTCATCCCTCGGATTGTTTAGGATTAGTGACATTGTTAGGATAGTAACTTATGGCTATTACTACTTAACATTTATTTATTATCATTTTGCTGAATGGAAAGAGTTGGTATGAAGGGTGATACCTTATGATCCGACCTATTCTATAGGCCGACACTAGGTGGTGTTATTGGTTGTACCCTTCCTGTCAAAGGGATACAGTCTGTGCCTTCTCACGAGTTGTGAGCACGAGAGCCGTATCTCGTCTGTTAATTTCTGAAGTGCCATGATAAGGGCGGGAAGCTTCCTATCAGAGCTAGGGATAGACCCCCAGAACTCTATCATGTTCTATATCAGGAAAGGTGAACAGGCCATAGACTACGGTCTATGAGCTAAGGGGCCACAGGGGATGCTTCGAGTAACCTGTGTTGTAGTTAACTCTGAGGGTTCGTCAGATTTTTGAGTGAGGTTCGGTACGCCGGGCAATAGTGGCAAACAGAGACACCACTATATGACTGTGAATGGCGAGATTAGACCGTTTCAAAGAAACCTCATCAGTCACGTTGTATCTTCAGAAACAGGTTGAATGTAAGTGTAGAATTCATGGCGCAGGTTCAAATCCCTATATATGAAGAAACGACTTGTTATGGGCGTATGTAGTATGGGCTACATACTGTTCCGAAGACTCACTTGCATTAGAATAAGAGCATCATTGCATTAGTTAATCCTGCATTAGATTCTAAGTCATAGCGTACACTGACACATCAATTATATATACACTTTTCTCTTTTCATCAATCTGTTAGTTTTAAGTTGAGAATCGCTGGTAGTCATCAGCCTTAAACCGTCAGTATATATACTGACGTCCCCACTTCAATAGGTACTGGATTGCAAAACTACAGGTACAATATTCAGGAGGACTCAAGGCAAGAGATGCAAAGTGTTGATTTTGTTTCAATTGTAATATATATTGGTTACCATTGTTTCAATTGTAAATTTATTTATGTTGAGAAGCATCCAAGTGAAAGTACCAAGTGTTATATATTATTCATTGTACTCTGATGTAATTTTTATTGAAAGTTTGTAACACTTGGCCTTGTATGGCATTATTGTAATACTGATGTAATGTATTGTAGTTTTATAACATTCGGACTTGTAATACATTTGTGTTGAATAAAAAGTTTTAAATTTTCCTATTTTTTGTGTATTGTGGCTAATTGAAGGAAAAGATTCTGGCTTATGTCACAGTTTTCCAGTTTATGGAAATTGGGGTGTTACACCCTCAAAGTAAATATTAAGTCGCAATAAGATACCTTCTAATGCGTGGCACTCAACTAGGCTATGATCGCTTAAGTGTAGGTCTGCTAAAGCAGGGTACCTTTATCTATCCTAGTGAAACGCGATAGGATAAAGGTAATATTCAATTGTCAACCATTGGGTCTAACTTAACTAGGCTATCTCAATAGGATTGAAATTTTAGAGTCATGGAGTTGGGCTTTAGTCTATGAGATAGATTAGAATAAGAGTTATTCACTCAACTATCTAAGAGTTGTATACGATGTAATTGGAAAATGTTCTCTACATAAATAACTGAATTTTGGGTGATCAGCCAAAGCTGACTCAGAACTAAGTGAAATATTAATCTTGGCCTACTAGAAAATCTTACGATGGGATTTTTCGAGTCAATGATGAGGGTCATTGATTTGAATAAAAATAGTAGGAGATGTATTTAATAAAAGACGTTATTAAATATTTCAATGTCATGATACATACTTTGCATATTTTTGTTTAATATTTCAATGAAATGATATTTACTTTGCATATTTATGTTGATAGTTACCATGGCATCCAACACATCAAATAACATATCATTGTAATCTGTCCTTGAGAAGGACAAATTGTCTGGAACAAATATCCTAGACTGGTAATGGAATTCGAGGATAGTCCTCAGATATGAGAAAAAACTATATGTTCTAGAGTAGCCTATTCCTGAGCCACCTGCTGTAAGTGCACATCGCACTGAAAAGGATGCTCATAAGAAGCATCAAGATAACGCCTTGGACGTTGGTTTTCTCATGCTAGCCACCATGAACTCTGAGCTTCAGAAGCAACATGAGAACATGGATGTCTACGATATGATCGTACACTTCAAAAGGCTCTATCAAGAGCAGGCTAGGCATGAGAGATTTGAAGTCTCAAAGGCATTGTTTCAGTGCAAACTGGCAGAAGGAAGTCCTGTTGGAACTCATGTACTTAAGATGATTGGGTAGATAGAGAATCTTGAAAGACTTGGTTTTTCTGGGTCAAGAGTTGGCCACTGACTTGGTCCTACAATCGTTGCCGGAAAGTTATAGTCAATTCGTCATGAACTACAACATAAATAAAATTGACAAACCTCTGCCAGAACTGCTAAGCATGTTGAGAACTGCTGAGCAGAATATTAGTAAGGGAAAGACAATTATGATGCTCCAACAAGCCAAAGGTAAGGGCAATGGCAAAAAGCAGATTAAGAAATCCAAGGGCAAGAGGAAGGGTAAGGGGAAGGGCAAGGGAAATTTCAATCCCAACACTTCTTGCTTGAAACCTAAGGGTGGGGTGGCCAAGGAGGGCACATGCATCCACTGTGGTGAGACCGGACATTAGAAGATGAACTTTCATAAGTACCTAGAGGAGCTTAAGAAGAAAAAGGAAGTGAGACTTCCACTACAAGTATTTTTTTATAGAAGTCAATTTATCTACTTCTACATCTTGGGTATTATATATGGGATGTGGATCTCACATTTGTGTAAATGTGCAGGATCTCAAAAGGAGTACACCATTGGCTAAGAGCGAAGTTGACCTACGAGTTGGAAATGGAGTAAAGTTGCTGCTTTAGCTGTAGGAACTTATCATTTATCATTGCCCACTGGACTTATCATTGATTTAGAGAACTGTCATTTTGTGCTTTCTATTAGTAGGAATATTATTTCAATTTCTTGTTTGGACAAGAAGGGTTTTTCATTTATAGTAAATGACAAATTTTATTTTATTTATTTGAATGATATCTGTTATGCTAGTGCACAATTGAGTAATGGACTATATATTCTCGACCTCGAAATGCACATCTATAATATAAATACTAAGAGGTTCAAATAAAATGATATGAACCCAACTTACCTCAGGCATTGTCGTTTGGGCCACATAAATGAGAACCATATATCCAAACTCCATAAAGATGGATTCTTGGACTCATTTGCTTTTGAATCATATGAGGTATGTGAACCTTGTTTGTTGGGCAATATGACAAAAGCTCTATTCACTGAAAAAGGTGAAAGGGCTAGTTATCTTTTAGCTCTCATACATAGTGATGTCTGCCAACCTTTCAACACATTGGCTAGAGGATGTTTTCTGTACTTCATTACATTTACTAAAGATTTCAATAGATATGGGTTTTTGTATGTGATGAAACACAAATCAAAGTCATTTGAAATTTTCAAAGAATTCAAGAACGAGGTACAAAACTAACTTAGGAAAAGTATTAAAGCCCTTCGATCAGATCGAGGTGGTGAGTACTTGGGCCAAGATTTTGATGATCATCTAAAAGAGTGCATATCTAAACTCACTCCCCCTAGAACACCGCAATGGAATGGTGTCTCTGAGAGGAGGAACCGGACCTTGTTAGACTTGGTCCAATCCATGATTATTCATGGAGATTTTCCAAGATCCTTCTGGGGACATGCTCTTTTAACAGCTGCTTTCACACTTAACCGTGTTCCATCTAAAACGTTTCAAGAGACACCATATGAGATATAGACTGGGAGGCGTCCTAGTGTGTCTTTTATGAAGATTTGGGGTTGTGAAGCCTATGTAAGGCGCCAAGTGTCTAATAAACTTGTTCTTAATCTTATAAGTATTATCTCTATAATCACATTGAAGGCAAAGTGTTTGTCGCACGGACTGCTTTGTAAAACCCTAAATTTTAAATAATTTTTTTGAGATTAATAAATGAATTAAAATGATTTTTGGTGATTTAATAAATATTTTTTCTAAAATTTATCTTTTTACACGTGCAAATATTTTCTTAGGAAGTTCAAAGTCAGAAACTATTTTGGGGAAACATAATATTTATTAGTAGGTATTAGTTATGAATTTTCTGGATTTTTCTGATATTTATTTGGCATATTTGCAAATATTACAAAAAAAAGGCTTTTGTGCAAAATTATCACTTGGAGTAAAAACTCCAGAATTACGGTTTTCTGGGCTAAGCATGATGGCTAGACAACTCAGAGGTAAAGATTTCAATTTTTATTCTAATAGATTTAATTTATTTCGCAAATTTGATAAAGAATGACCTTTTCGCAAAATTGCCCCTTAGAGTCCAAATTACAAAATTTATTTTTCTGGATTTGAAACCAGTGTCGACCAGATCTGGGTGGTTATTTTTGTTTTTTAACTCAATTAAATTGGTTAACCTAATTTCCTAGTATAAAGATTTATATATGTAAAGATATTTTCTAAAAGAATATTTTGCAAAATCTTCTCAAAACCCTAAAACTCCAGATTTCGACCTATTAAAAAGGGAAGTAGCAGCTGTCTCTTTGCTTCACAAAAATAAAGGATTTTCTTTATTATTATTTTCTTGGAGTTTCGAAGCGAGGATCTTGGATTTTTGCGAAAGTATGAGCTTTTTCTTATTCTCTTTATTATTTCAGTTAATTCTTCAATAAGGTGAGTGACATATGTTGGAGTTCATGTTGATCTATGCATGTTATATATGATAATTTGTCTAGTAGAATGCATGTTAGATGATCGTATGATGATAAATGAATACTTTGATGGATGGATAATTAAAAGTGGAGTTTTTATGAATGTTATGAATAGAATCTCTGTATGGATGATTTAGAATGTTAAAGAACCTAATAGAAATCATGGGTTTGTTGGTTCTTTATTATTCTTGTTATTTGATTGTATACATATTGAGATTATATGATTGAGATGCACAAATTTGAATAAAGATGAATACTTTACTATTGATTATACATGTATATACTGTTTGATGTTTGGATGAAGAATAACTTGATGAAAATGTGTTGTAGATGCTAGTAATCAATGGGTAAACTAATATAATCAGTTGGTGTATGTGTATAACAAGTTGTAGAAGGATTATTGAATCAAAAAGATCGAGTTTTGATGGTTGAGTAGGGTTTTGATTTTTCGGGTCTGGTTGTACACAGTCGAAATCGTTTCTTTTGAAGTTTTGCGAGGTTTTTGATTGGATCTTGATTTATATTGATACTGGGATTGAATTGAACACTATACTACTCACATACAATGAATTTTGATGCTTTGCTGATGCACAAATGCACACATATACATATTCATATTCATGTTTCCTGATTTGAAGAAATTTAATGAAAAATTACTCTTTTGTGAACTGGATGAGAATTTGATTTGTTTTCTAAACTCCAGTATGTTAAATAAGTTGTATTTGATCATCTCAGGAATTTTATTTTACAAATTATGCTTTTAAAGATCTAAATCGATGTATCAGTTTGATAAATGCACGAATATTGAAGCTGTCTGTTTGGGCATGACAGTCGACCGCCTAGTTTTACACTAGGAATGTTGGTTGACCGTCAATTACTTGATTTTGGATTTTTGGCTTTACATTCGACCGTCGATATTTTGAACTAATGACAATCGACCATCAGACCTTATGCTGATTGTTTTGTTGAGTTTTCATCGTTTTCTTGAACGATTATTTCTTTGAACTTATGGGTTATTGATCTACTATTTTAGATGATATTTTTAATACAGATTACTATATTCTACAGAGAATTATAATTTTATTTTAATAGAATTTAATTGTGTTTCTACGACTCTAAAAAGGTGAATTATATATATGGCTTTCGAAGGAGTTGTTGTTTTGGTGATTTTTCTGTGACCACAAAATGTGAAACTCAGTTAATTAAGAGATTTAATCTCGGGTTTTACTTCTGGAAATTTTGTGGGTGTTTGGATAAATTTGAATTTTGTTGATTAAAAAAGTTTTCTTAACATGAACAATTTGGTGATGGAATTAAGAAATCTTATTGAGAGAATTGTGTTGATATTTCAATTTGTGAGTCTCTAGAGGTTGAGTGGGATTCCTGTAAACCAACATAGGAGTTTTCGTGGTTATTGGCCAGTTGGGCTTTGGAGTTGTTTTGGTGGAATTAAGTCCGACAGGTTACACCAACGCTAGAGAGGGGGAAGTTGTGTTTTAATTGATAATAACCAACCTAAGGATAGGAACTAGTGGAGATGTGATAGAACTTGGTGCAAACGTAAGTATATGCTCTGTTGTTAGTCTGACGGATGCGTTCTAGGACTGTGTGTTGTTGAGTCCCGAGAGGACAGTTGGTATGTTCGCTTGTCGAAGGTCGGCAGGCCTATTCACGGAACATGCGGTGCATTCGCGTGTCGAGGGTCAGCGGGCCTATTCACGAGATGTACTGTGTATCTGGACGTCGAGGGTCGGCCGGCCTATTCATGGGGTACACGGCAGGGAGGTGATTCTCAAGTTTTTAAGCTATGCTTACATGATGTTTGCGCGTCGAGAGTTGTCAGGCCTATTCGCGGAGTAATCTACATCTTGTTTCTATCACCATAGTAGGATTAGTTGCATAACGAGGGATTTAACCCTATAAAGTGGAGAATGATAAAGACTTGCACCGGACCTATGTAGTATGGAATGCATAGAATCTGACAAGTATGCATTAGAGAGTCATCATACTGCATTTGTGTTTTCTTGACTTGGTTTCATACATGTTTGTTTTCTGTTTTCCTACACTTGACACTTAGCTTAGTTTCACTTGCTGTTTTTATGCTTTATTCATCGTTATTTCATATTTCATGTGTTACTACTGTGGAAATGTGTTGATTATGAATTTATTCTTTATGTTTCATTTATATTGTATTCCTTTTGATGTCACTCACACCGTTATGGCTGACCCCTATAGTTTTGGGTGTTAGGGTTATCTCTAGCCACATGTTTTACAGGTAGGTACCTATACCTTGGAATTTGGATGCTTGTGGTAGAATGATAATGTGGCATATGCAATTTGTAAAAGAATGAGTTGTAAAAGAAAGAATTATAATTCAAGGTGTTTAATTTTCCATTGTGCTATGTAAAGAATTGATGTAATAAAAGCGGAAAAATTATCTGTGATTGGCTATGTTTACTATTACATTGAGGTAGATGGTGGGAATCGTGTCACGTATTTCTGAGTTTATTATATTGAAAATTTGGCACTCTACAGCTGTGTTCTTAGAGAAATAATTCGTCTCCAAGAGAACCAGTAGGAGAACAGTAGAACTTGAAGAAATTCAAATGTCGCAAAGTTGCAGCGAACCAATGGTGGAAATGGAGCAGGCTCCACAAAGCGTTGTGGAAAAATAACATGCTCAAGTAGCACAAGAACTATGTAAGTCTAGTCGGATACCTCATCAACCCGGGAGATATGGATTTCATGTGACTCAACATGGTGATGTATTGCTCATGGATCAAGATGAGCATATGACTTATGAGGAAGTTGTAAAAGGCCCAGACACTGAGAAATGACTTGAAGCCATGAGATCTGAGGTGGAATCCATGTATAACAACTAAGTATGGACCTTCGTATACTCACCTGAAGGGGTAAAACCTATTGGGTGCAACTAAGTTTTTAAAAAAGAAAACTGACATGGATGGTAATGTGCAAACCTTTAAGGGGTGGTTGGTGGCTAAAGGTTTCAAGTAAGTTCATTGTGTAGACTATAATAAGACTTTTTTCCTAGTTGTCATGCTTAAATCCATTCGGATCTTGCTTGCTATTACAGCATATCACGATTATGAAATCTGGCAGATGGATTTCAAAACTGCTTTCCTAAATGGAAATCTTGATGAAGTGTACATGACACAGCCAGAGGGTTTTTTCACTCCAAAGGATGCTGGAAAGGTGTGTAAGCTGCAACGATCCATTTATGGGTTAAAGCAAGCTTCTAGAAGCTGGATTCTTTGCTTCGATGATGCAATCAAAGAATTTGGTTTCATCAAGAATGAAGATGAACCTTGTGTCTACAAGAAGGTTAGTGGGAACACAATTGTCTTTCTAGTGTTGTATGTAGATGACATACTACTCATCGAAAATGACATCCATACCTTACAGTCTGTAAAGGATTGGCTACGGAAATATTTTTCCATGAAGTATTTGGGTGAAGTTACCTATGTATTAGGCATCAAAATCTATAGAGATAGATCAAGAAGATTGTTTGGCCTGAATCAGAGTACATACATAGATAAAGTATTGAAACGTTTTAATATGCAAGAGTCCAAGAAGGGATTTCTGCCTATGTCGCATGGTATAAGTCTGTCTAAGTCTCAATATCCTACAACTCAATATGAGACAGACCGCATGACTAAGATTCCATATTCATCTGCAATTGGTTCTATAATGTATGTCATATTATGTACTCATCCAGATATCTCATATGCCTGGAGCATGACGAGAAGGTACCAGTCAGATTCCGGTGAGAGTCACTGGACTGTTGTCATGAACATCCTTAAGTACTTAAGTAGGACTAAGGATTCGTTTTTGGTGTATGGAGCCGGGGAAGAGCATGTTGTAAAGGGTTACACTAACGCTAGATTCCAGTCCGATAAGGACGACTCCAAATCGCAATCGGGTTTTGTATTTTGCCTAAATGGTGGAGTTGTGAGCTGAAAGATTTTCAAGCAAGAGACAGTAGCTGATTCTACCACAGAGACTGAGTATATTGCTGCCTCCAACGCAGCAAAGGAGGCCGTTTAGATAAGAAAGTTCATCACTGAACATGGCATAGTTTCTAGCATTGTGGACCTGGTGGACCTCTATTGTGATAACAATGGGGCCAATGCGCAAGCTAAGGAACCTAGATCTCACCAGTGATCCAAACATATACTTAGGCACTTCCATCTCATTCGAGAGATCATCGATAGAGGAGATGTGAAGATATGCAGAGTACCGGCAGATGATAATATTGCTGACCCACTGACAAAGCCTCTTGCATAGCGAAAGCGTAAGGGTCACACTAGATCTATAGGCATTAGAAGTATGTCTAATTTGCTCTAGTGCAAGTACGAGATTGTTGGTGTATGCCCTAGAGGTCGGTTTAGTATTGACATTACTAGTTTACATTATATCATGAAATTTATTTCGTATTTAGGCATTTCATTTATTGTGTTATTTATTGTTAAATTAATTGAACATAATGAAGTCCTTAGAATAGTAAGTTCAATGTCATGGGATATCAAGTGCATGACTTGATTGTGAGACCTTATTGGCTAAAATCAAAGAACTGTTCTGAACTTTTTCTAGTCAAGTATTATTGTGAATTAGGAGAACGATAATATATAGAGACTACTGTGTGCATAGACTGATGACCATTCTCACGGGTCATGGATATGAGATATCAAGTCTTCACATGGCTACGAATTAGAGTAATAATGTACTGGACTGATTCACCATGAGAACGCTGCATGGATCATTACGTGAGTGTCACAAGAGGTTCTCACAGTGACTATGGTGTACGTAGTCCTTTGACTTGAAGTCACTATGGTTCCCTATATGAGAAGTTATATGTTTTAATGTCGTCAAATGTTGTCTACAATAAGGTGATTATAAAGTCGACTATTGGATATACTACAAATCATGTGGAGGGATGTGAGTGACTTAGATAGGATTTGTCTCTCATACATAACAGGAGCGATATCTATGGACCCCTTGATTGAGTAAGATAGCAAAATACATGGTCGTGCTCAAATAAGTCAATATGAGATGTTGATCTCATTTATTTTAGTAAGTCTACTCTGACATCAAGAAACCAAAGATCGCACTATTAAAGGGTGACACACTCTATACATTGTGGTTAATTAAGATATCTGGACAAAGAGACTAGACTACATGGTAACATTGGTCATGGATAGGTTATGTCAAATCACTGATATTCTTGTTACTTGAATAGCAGTGATGTATTGCTACATACCACTCTCGAATATAATTTTAGTATTACTGTCAATGTAATGGGAACCTACAGGGTCAAACACTTAGAATAAACCGAAATTGGGATTTAAATTCATAAGATGAATTTAATTAGTAACCTTCTGGGTAAAGTTAGCCACTAGAAATCGATTCCATGGCTCGATACCGGGAATAGGAAGACTAGCGTGGACCTCTTTGTCATTCTACTTCTACAGAAAGATGGGTGTACCATCAACTCCCATGCTAAGTAACGGACGAACACTACTTATGCGGAACACTTCCCCAGACCATAAGGGCAACTGGCCCAGCCCAAAGAAAAGGGGCCTACCATCCAACTATTTCCAATTCACTGAAAAAGGTATGCCACTTTTCTCCCTATGATCGATGTGATTCTCCAGTAGAAGCTTCTTCGGAGGTGGAGGTGTAGCTAGAAGGCCGGCCTCTTCCTCTTCCTAAAAAAGCAGGCTTTAAGGCAAATGAGTATCGACCCTAATTAGATTAAATGGGCAGACTAAAATTCAAAGGCCCACACACGAATCTAATCCAGGTCAGATAGTGAGCCCACAACCTCATTACTCTCTTAGGGTTGGTTTTTTGCACATATATATATGATATGTATCTGTGAAAAAGACACATGTGAAAAAAATCCTAGCCGTCACAGAAAAATAAGAGAGATAGATCGTGAAGAGGAACATTTCATTCCCGTAACTAGCACTGCGGCCTGAGGGAGACTCATTTTTCGTTCCGTTTGTGTGGATACCATAGAAGCACCACAATATTGCAGTGCTGTGATCGGCATACTAGGGAGATAGTTGATCCATCTTTAAGGTTTAACTCCTAAACATGATTTATGGTTTTTGCATGGATCCATGGCTAGATTTTGATATTTTGTAATTTTTCTGCTGTGTATTTAATCTGTGATTGCATTCAACAGGATCCTCATCACCAACAACGACACCCAGTTCGCAGGAAAGGGCTTCCACAAGTTTTGCGAAGATATGGGGATTCAATAGAGGTTCTCTTCAATTTTGCACCCCCAGTCTAACGGCTAAGATGAGAATGTCAACCTTCAGATCCTCACGGTCCTCAAGAAGCGATTGGATAAATCCCCCAAGGGGCTATGGGTCAATGAGCTACCCAGCTTACAGTGGTCCTATTGGACGACCAAGAGGATTCCTACGTGCGAGTCACCCTTCAATCTAACATTCGGAACCAAATTTGTCATTCCCCTAGAAGTGGGGTTGCCCTCACCACGGGTTATGAGCTTCGACGAGGATCTAAATTCATACGGCATTAGGGCCAACCTGGACCTCCATGATGAAGTCCGAGAAAGGGCAGCTATCAAAAGGAATGTCTACCAGCAGTGGGAATAACGATTCTACAACAAGAGGATTTGACCGACCAACATCAAAGAGGGTGATCTAGTGCTATGAAGGCTCGACATCTCCAAACCGAGTAAAAGAAGAAAGCTGGCCCCCAACAGGGAAGGCCCGTACATGGTCTCCAAAATGGTACGCCTTGGCACATACCAACTTGAAGACCCGGGGGGCAAGGTAGTTAAGAGGACTTTGAATGCTGAGCACTTGATGAAGTTCCATGAAGGCCCTTAGCGGTCTGTACTTGTAATGAGGCCCTAGGAGCCGACAAATATAAGAAGCGATCTCTTTTCAGTGACCAACAAATAAAATTTAATTTCTTATCAAATTCAAAAAAAAGTTTGCAAGTAATGCCTCGTACCTTTCCTCTCAACCCCGAGACTAACGCAGATTTCTCAACAAACATGGCTCTTGTCTTGGCACCTCGAAATGACGCTCCAACTCCGAGACCATCGCGTATTTCCCCGCAAATGTGGCTCTCTTCTTGACACCTCAAAATGGTGCTTCAATTCCGAGACCATCACGGATTTCTCCGCAAACGTAGCTCTCGTCTTCGCACCTCAAAATGGCACTCCGACTCCGAGACCATCACATATTTCTCTGCAAATATTGCTCTCATCCTTCCCCCTCGGAATGACACACAGACCCCAAGCCGGTCGCGGATTTCTCCACAAATGTGGTTCTCGTCTTGACACCTCAAATGCTGATCAAAGAAATTCTTTATTGAATGAAAGATAATTACAATATGGGCAGTGGCTAGTCCGCAGTTGGCAAATCAAACACAAAACAAACAAGATAGCTACGCCTAAACACATCCATAGTCATCTCGTATTTCGGAATGCTAGTTACCACCGACAGCCCATGTGTAGAAGAGGCATCATAAGCAAACGCATGAGACAATGTGAAGGTCGGCTGACCTAAGCACGAAGATTATTAGCCCGTCCGAGCAGACCAATGATCTCTGCAAAGAATAAACTCTTCGGCCTTTGATCCAAGTACCCAGTTAGGGACATCATCTCTTGAAACCCAGGATATATTTGATGAGGTTCAATAGGGAGTACCATGATCCTCTTCCAGTCCCTTCGGGTCAGTGCTTCAAGCACGAGAGGCATTAGCTGAAAAAATTGCCACCAAGTCCAGTTTAAGGGGCGCAGTCAAGGAAGACAGCGTCCCTTGAAACTCAGGACAAACTTCAAATCTTGAAACCCAAGACAAATCTAACATAGCTCCTCATCGATACGTCGATCCCCTTGGGTCAGACTCGTGAACAACTTGCCGAGGCTCACCCGATTCGGCACCAACTCGACCCTCAGATAGCCATTCGAGGTGCTCAGTGAAAGACACTCCATAAGCACAATCATTTAGAAGAACAAGGCAATGAGATCTGTGAACCAACTGACTAAGAATGAGAAAATTTATTGACATTCTCGAGATACTTCTCGATGGTCACGAACTCTGTTATTTATTACAGTCAACATCTCAACTTCCAAGATGGCAGACTCCTCGATTCCCACGAAGAGTGATGTAAGCAAGCCCACGTGGCTATTTACGTGATCATTCGAAAGGGAACGCAAAACCAAGATTTCAGACCCTCATCTTTAAAGGCGAGGTCCGAGGCATTCAATCCTCTGTTTGGAAGATCGAGGCAAGACGTATAACCACAAGCCAGAAGGCAAAAGGTAAAGGAGTTCAAACACGTTCTATTCATCGATAATAACCGAGTACAAGTGCGGTGGCCAGTCCGCAAGAAGGCAAAAAATAGAAACAACCTCAGTCTACTACTTGGATGAGGAGCCCTTCTCCAAGATAGGAACGGATGGAGCTTTCCAGCCTTAAGAGCAATGTGAATTGGCTCATGGTTAGCCAGAACCTCTCCCTGGGTAGTTTGGGGGACCTACTCTATCTTCGCCTCGAAAACAAGCCCCAAAGGTTGAGACCCGAGTACCCAGCTCTGACATGCTCAAGGGAACAATCATACCCTTCATCTTGGGCCTGAATCACACCCAGCACGGTATCATCGTACTCCTTCGTTATCTTGGGCTTGAAGGAAAGATTCTATCTTGTGTCTCGAGTTCCTGGTATAGAGAATTCAGGGAGCTACACTCATACCCCGAGACCATCGTGGATTTCTCTACAAACATGGCACTCGTCTCGATGCCTCGGAATGGTGCTCAAACCTCGAGACCATCGCAGATTTCTCTGCAAACATGGCACTTGTATCAACGCCTCGGAATGGCCCTCCAATCCCGAAACCATCACAGATTTCTCCCTAAAAATGGCTCTTGTCTTGACGCTTCGAAATGGCATTCTGACTCCGAGACCATCGCGGATTTCTTCGCAATGTGGTTCACGCCTCACACCTAGTGCCTCAGTTACCAGCATACATCAATGAGGACCAAGATATGAACAAAAAATTCTCTATTGTCAAGAAACATGTTACATTATCATGGTTACATAAACCTTTACAAACTCATGGCGCAAGGCCCTGATCGGGGCCCCCTTCGGAAGACCCCGATCTCAGATCCACCACGTCTCTCCCCAAGGGACGGGTTCCTAAACCCAACAATTCGAGAATCCGTCAAACTCTAGCGACACTGGAAGATCCAACTACTCCACTTTGGGCATCCCGCGGGTGCTCCCATACAGGAATGAGTACTCAGGTATGGGTCTTGTCTCGAGAACGGACTCCAAAGCTAAAAATTAGGCTCACCTCTCTAAGCTTAATCCTCAATCGATATATCTCCAAGTCTTTCTCCACAATCATACGCGTGAAGATTAAGTCCGAAGACTCCCTTCTGATAAAGCTAGAGAGCACACTCCCCTCGGCTTGGGAGAGAGCCAAATTGACATTGGGGGCAGATGCTTTTAATCGAACTAACTCATCTGCCACGTCTCTCGACGTTCGAATATGTTACTCGAATGCCCCTTCCCTGTCGCTCGTTTCCTTCCGAAGGCAGATGATGGTGTCCTCAACCTCTCGCAAATGGCCTTGGAGGACTCGGATTTCTTCCTCATAACCACTTTCCTGAGGCTCGTACCTTGTGATCTGATCAACAAAATAACTACCCTGGGACTCGGAAGAATACACAAAATGCAGGTCAGAAATTGTACAAAGGCGGTGACCTATCTGCAATCGGTGCCGATACAAAACTAATGAAGTAAAAAATTAAGGCAAAGGGAACACCTCCCGGGAGGACAAGTGAGGACCCTCATCCCCAACCACTCTACGTTCACGGCGATCATCGGCGTCACCCAAAAGCAGTTCCGCACCTCCAAGATCCAAAGGCAATTCCACACCTCCGTAAACCGAAGGTATCTCACTGGGAGTCAGAGGAGTACTACCAAGCCCCAACTCGGAAAAAAGACCACTGAGGTAAATTTCGAGGTACCTCTCCCTTACATGCTCGAGAACTTTCTTATAGCCCTAATCTTCTCTCGCAATGATCTGGTCCACGGAACTCTCAAGCTCCATCCTCAACTGCACCTGCTCCTCCTTCAAGGCTTCCTTCTCAACCATCAAGACCCCTTGGTCAAAATCCCTATCAGCGAAATCGCCTCCAACTCCTCCACTCTTTTTTCGAGTGTGTTGACACGGAGCTTTTCTTCCTGCCATTTTACCTCAAGCCATTGAGACCTCCGAATGGTGCACTTTAGTTGGTGCTCGTACTACCTCTTCATATCGGCCCCATAAACCATGGCCTACAAGGAGAAAAAGTACTTAGAAAAATATCGAGTGTGAAAACAAAAACACGCCACCCTTGTTAAACACCTACCGTGACGGGACCTTGGGTGAACCTCAGATAGCTCGAAGCAGTGGTCTCCCAATTGAGAACCCTCCTATCTTTCGGTGGGGTGATGTGGTCCACCACTTCGAGAGCTACTTGGGACTACATCAAAGAATCTATCACCTTCACGGACCAATCAGGCCTAAAAGCCTACTCGATCTGACCAGGTATAAGGACTTGTAGCACTGGATGGAATGGTGGAAGGGGAGACTTAGCTAATTCTGTGGCCCTTAGCAACCTCTCACTTGGTTGTCCTCTCGGAAAATCCTCCAGGTCGTGAATGGTCTGGGCCCTCGGTCTCTTTGTCCGGCCCGACCGCCCTTCCGGACCACCTCGGTAATCCTCTTACCTTTGGGGTCGTCGACCATCATCTCCAACGAATCTGATATCAAAGCGTTCACATCGTCAACCACGGCTGCAAGAGAACGAATGTGTTAATATAAAATAAAAAATGTGAGGACAGAAAGAAAGGACTTACGAGGAACGAAGGGTAGCCACACTTGGATAACATGCATTCCATTACTGTTGTCCAATCTATGTAGTTGCCACCTTCGAGCAGCCTTGAAAACTCGGCATACTCCTCTGAAGTCAAATTCTTAGGCTTCGGGTTTTTCTTCGATGGGTACCCGTATGACCATCTAGTGTGTGTCCCAAGGCTCGGGACTATAAACAATAAAATTCTTGGACTTCCACTCCTTAATGGTGTCAGGATGATTATACACCACTCGGTACTTGTGGGGAGGAAAGATATACCACCGATGTTGATACCCTGGGAGGGCGCTCAACCCCAGACACGTACGAAAATATTTGAGCTTCAAAGGAACTTTCTTCTCCGTGAAAAGCATGATGAAGCTGGTCAGATGCTTCCACGAGTTTGGCCGATAGTGCGTATGGATCTTCCCCACCCAATTCAAAACCTCCTTGATAAACAGGTGGATGGGGAGACATAAGCCCAAAGCATAATCATCAGGATTAAACATACAGAACCACTCCAAGAGGTTGTCTGTTGGCCGAACACCAGCATTTGGAAGAAATAGCTCAAACTATCGGGGAATGCGGTATACCTCCCGGAGGAGGTAGAGTTCACCACCCACTGTTAGGTTTCGTATGCAATCACAGATTAAATACACAGCGGAAAAAATTAGA
The DNA here is from genome assembly GCA_017893485.1 of Hemerocallis citrina. Classification (NCBI taxonomy): domain Eukaryota; kingdom Viridiplantae; phylum Streptophyta; class Magnoliopsida; order Asparagales; family Asphodelaceae; genus Hemerocallis; species Hemerocallis citrina. The sequence continues at coordinate 144,701,105 of CM030361.1, forward strand.
AAAATATCGAAACTTAGCCATGGATCCATACGAAAACCATAAATCGTGTTTAGGAGTTATACCTTAAAGATAAATCCGCTATATCTGCAGTATGCTGATCACAGCACTACAATATTACGGTACCTCTACTGTACAAATTTATAACCTCCACAAGACGCTCCACGCAGCTCGAGCCTCCTGCTTCCACGATCTAGTAGTCCTACAACTAAACAGACTGTGGGCACATCAGTTGAATGCAACTGATGCAATGCCGATAAAACCAACGACTCTCCAAACTCAACAATCAATATTTGATGCAAAAGAAAAATGTGTAGTCAAATCACAAGTGTTAGTGTATGTCATGCCCTAGAGTCTAATGCACAATCTCAAATGCACGTAAATGCCCATACTCTAATGCAAATCATTTGGAAACGTATGCATCCCGTACTACATACTTTCCCAAACACAACTTCAATGGAAACGTATGCATACCATACTACATATTTCCCAAGGAGTTTGCTTTCTCCTGATTGTAGGGTTCGATCCCTCACGATGCATCATACTCTTATACTCTTTTTTGTTCCTGCAATTCATCTAGTGACTGGTGAGCTTGCAGTTGTTCGGTCCAATTCCGCGTCTGCATTTAGTCTCGTTTTCCACAATGCCCGGACCCCGTAGTCCGACTGCTCCGGATCTCACCCAAAAGTTGTCACGAGCATAAAGGTGGCCCCGCAGTACCCCTGTTCACCAAGACGCATAGAGTCTTACTCACACATTGGAGTCGTACTCTAGCTCCCTACCCGTACTAAACAATATAGAACTTGACAGATTCGTAGGGTCCATTCCCTGCTTTCGAGAGGAGCACCTCCCGTTCTTATCACTAGACCCCAAAAATTAACATACGTGACTACACCGCCCATCCCCCTTACCAGGCGAGACGGCACCGCACGTGTCCCCTTGATAGATGAGTACAATGATCCGACTAGTGCCTATCCTATCAATACAAATGACATGCTCTGTAACGCTCCTGCCCCTAGCTCAGACAATTTATACAATTTATAAGACAAATTAGATACTATGTAGTACAACTGCACACCACAGGCTGCCTCTCAAAAGGTGGTTAACCGATTAGGTGACTCTTGATCATAGGCTATTATATTTATATATTATTATACTCAAGTTAATTTTCGATATGTGACATTTCTTAAATCTTTCTCTTCTCTTCCGAAATTTAAACACCCAGGTGGGCCCCATATAAGGTGACACCATCACCTTAATTGAACAGAACACATCCTATGCTTTTCCAAATCTGTGGGACCCCCTCTCCAAATGTTTTTATACATATATTCCATATGCCATCATGCTATATTCCAACAGCCAATGTATAATTTTTCAAACTATACTTTTCTTTCAACATATATATATATATATACTAGATTTGCCCATGGGCACGTGCCTATGGCACGTTTTCGGAACGATACAACATATGAAAATCTTGTAAACAGTAAAACAACAATTATGTAGTTCAAGTTTGAATAGTAAAACAATAACTAGTTGTAAATAAAAGTCCATGTTTCCATTAGTATATGTAGAAAAATAATTATAAATGGGGGTGTAAAATCCAACTTCTTAGAACTTTGAGTGTGGAAAATGATGAAATTAAACTGTTGATGAGATATTTACTATTTTCAATGTAACATGAGCAATAAAAAATGCATAAAAAATCTGAAAATTTACAATCCTGAAATCTGAAAATATAATTTTCTTAGTAAATAGAGAGAAAATGAGAGAGAGAAATAAATAAATAAATAAATAAAGGAGTTGTTTGAGGGGATTTAAATTTGAGTTTTGGAGGAAAACTTTTGGGCGAAAAATATGTTTTGTGAGGTTAGATCTGGACCATTGATTTCAACCTTATTGAATGAGAGCCACGTGATAGCTTTCTTTGTGTTTTATTATATATATATATTATTTTTGAAAACTATGGGGTGTTACACACACCCCCCTTCAGAAATCAGCGTCCTCGCTGAGCACGGGCATGCACAATCTAGTGCAGGATCACCTTTCTAGCAGATGTGGAGTGGGGTACCCTGATTCTGCTAGCTGCACCATACCCTGATTCTACGGGTGGTCCACTATTTCAGGCCGCCACCTCGCTCCCTCTCAGACATACCCGACATACATTTGCTAGCTCCATCTCAGGCATACATCTCGCCCACTCTTACCCACACTCCGTGTCGAAAGTCGGCTCTGATACCATTTGTAATGCCCCTACCCCTAGCTCAGATAATTTATACAATTTATAAGACAAATTAGATACTATGTAGTACAACTGCCCACCACAGGCTGCCTCTCAAAAGGTGGTTAACCAATTAGGTGACTCTTGATCATAGGCTATTATATTTATATAATATTGTACTCAAGTTAATTTTCGATATGGGACATTTCTCAAATCTTTCTCTTCTCTTTCGAAATTTAAACACCCAGGTGGGCCCCATATAAGGTGACGTCATCACCTTAATTGAACAGCACACATCCTGTGCTTTTCCAAATCCGTGGGACCCCCTCTCCAAATGTTTTTATACATATATTCCATATGCCATCAAGCTATATTCCAACAGCCAATGTATAATTTTTCAAACTATACTACTTTTCAAACTATACTTTTCTTTCAACATATATATATATATATATTGCAGCGCCCCGAATTTCTAATAAGATATCTTAGAAAATACGTGGCACATTCCCAGCGATCCACTTCAATATAATATTAAACACAACCAACACCACTAAAATTTTCAACTTTTATTAAAACAACTTTTACAAAACACAGCGGAATTCAAACAAACTCAACTCATAATTTCTTTTATTTACAACACAAATTTATCTTAAAACTGCTATTACAATTTTACACAAAACTCTTATTAAATCACTTTTTCTCAAAAACCAACTCTAGCATCCAACCTCCACTCTAAGCAACAACCTGCAACATATGAGGCTAGAGATGATCCCTAACCCCTAAACTAAAGGGGTCAGCCATAAATGGTGTGAGTGACAACAACAAACAACATAAATAAAACTTAAGCATGGATTCATAAGTAACATATTGTGAATCAAAATACTTAAAATATGAGATAGCACGAATTGTAACTACAAGTGATACCAACCAAGTGTTAAGCATAGAAAACAGGGAAACCACATGCGTACAACTAAGTCAAGAAAACACAAATGCTATATGTGGACTCTCTAATGCGTACTTGTCGAAGTCTATGCATCCCATTCTATATAGGTTCGGTGCAAGCCCTTAGCGTCTTCACTTCATAGGGTTCAATCCGCCGCTATGCAACTAATCCTATCACGATGACTACTACGAGATAAAGATAAACCGTGAGAGTAACCCATGCTTGATAATTCCAGAGATGGATCCCACATCTCAGGCATTTTACCTGGATAATTCCGGAGATCATCCCACATCTAAACATTGACACGTCATCACATGAATACCACATGTGCGTCGCCTCGACTTTGATAATTCCGGAGATTAAATCCCACATCTAAAGCCATACTGAGGTGCATAACTCATGTTCTCATTCATCATATCACCACTAGTGCCTGTCCTTATCATCTTTTGGGTTATTTAATTACTTAACGAATCTCCTAGAGTGGTGTACCCTACCGGCCTAAACTCAAAACTGAATAACTGAAATGCCTCAACGGGCCTCAACAAAACAACTCAACACCGGTATACTAGGGTCACGCATCTCTAGAGACTCAAACTCAATATCTAAACCAAAGTCCCACTAAACAAAGTGGCTCAACTGAATGTCTTAAATCAAATGCTTAACTGAATATCTTAGAAACAAATGCTTAACTGAAGCAAGGTATGGACTGAATTATCTGAGAACTAAACACTCAAGGAACACTCAAGTTACAAAAGTCCATCAGTACCAGTCGACTTATACTGTAGTAAGTCGACTGTCCAGAAGGACAAATATCCAAAATTTAACAAAAATAAACTAAGTCATAGCAGTCGACTTAAAAAGTTATAGGTTGACTGTCCAGAAAGGACTGAAATAATTTTACAAAATAAAGATCTCAGGACACCAGTCGACTGCCTAAGAGTCTAGTCGACTGTCCAGACAAGAAACCGACATAATTTTACAAAACAAATTCTAGGTATACCAGTCGACTGACAAGGGTCTCAGTCGGCTGTCAAGAACGGAATTTCAAAAGGCTAATGATACAACAGTATGGTCGTACCAGTCGACTGATAGGTGGACCAGTCGGCTGTCGTCCTACAGTTTTCATGATTTAGGTCTGAATACAAAAAATCAAACTGGGTTTTTCTAAAGATTCATTGTTTATGAAAAATAGTTTGTATTCAGGAAAAGTGACAAATCTCAAGGATTCTTCATTATGGGTATATTACTCAAAACATCAAATATATCAAAACTCTAATTCTCATGTTCTAGATCACTAATTCTTTTATTAGGGTTTCTCAAGACTAGTTATCTTTCACAACTCTAAATCAAAATCTGATTTACAACATATAAGATCCAGGTGTTCATCATCCGATCATAACATACTCAAATCTTGATAATAAGGTTTTATAAACAAAGGTCTACTAATCATTCTTAGATTCACAACATGGTATAAACAACAACCATTATTCACATGAATCATACCACAATTTCAAGATCTATATCATTCACAAACAAAACAAAACACACAATGTAACTCTCATACATAGATCAAATCAACAAAACAATTTTATATTACTCACAAAGCAAACAACACAAAACACAGTCACTCACCTTTAGATTGAGAGAAGTCCACGAAAAGTCTTCCTTTTGCTAGATCCAAAAACTCCTTTTTGCTCCTCCAAACCGATCACCAAAATCTGTATAATTTCAACAATGACGGCTGGGAAAAATCCCTTAAATATCTGGGAATAGGTTTAGGGTTTTCACCCATACTTTTGCAAAATAATCCTTTCCGAAATACTGTTTCACATACATAGGTGTAGTCTTGGAAATCTAATCAAAATTCATTTAAATTTGTATTTAAAGGTAAAATATACTCATAAATCTCAATTGGTACTGTTCAAAATGTCCAGAAATCACATTTTGCACTTTAACCCTTAAAAATGTCAATTTTGCAAAAATGTCCTTCTTTTCTCAAAAATTGCAAATAGTTCCAATTAATTTCAGAAAAATCTGGAAAAATACTAAATAAATCCCAAATATTGAATAATGATTTTTCATAAAGAAAACTAAATTTTCAAACTTCTCATAAAAGTATTTGCACGTGTTTTACACGTGTATGAAGATAAACCTTTCAGAAGATATTAATTAAATCTCCAAAAATCAATTTAAATTCATTTTCAAATATAAAAATAATATTTGCAAATACGGGGTTCTACATCACTCCCTCCTTAGAAGAGTTCTGTCCTCAGAACTACTACTAATGAGTCCAAACATCATACCAACAAAGAAATCAGCATCTCATAAATGGAAACATAATTCAAACAATTGCATAAGACAATCAAAACAGAAGAAGTACAACTCAACTCAAGGTACTATCATTCAAAAGAATTACAATCACATAATAGAAATACACTCATACAAAAAGCTTGGGGAAATCCTTCTGCATGCGATCCTCAGGTTCCTAAGTAGCCTCCTCGAACTGCTGATTCCTCCACAACACCTTGACCATAGGTATCACCTTGTTCCTGAGAACTTTCTCTCTACGGTCAACGATCTCAACAGGCTGTTCTTTGTAACTCAAGTTCACCTGTAGATCTTCAGGAACCTCTACCAACTGATGATTCTGATCTGGTACATATTTCCTCAACAATGACATATGGAATACATCATGCACCTGTGCCAACTCCTCTGGAAGCTTCAATCTATAAGCGGTCTTGCCAATCCGCTCCATGATCCTGTACGGCCCAATATACCTTGGCGCCAATTTGCCTCCCTTACCAAACCTGATCACTCCTTTGGTCGGAGAAACCCTGAGGAAAACTGCATCCCCAACCTCAAACTCCAAGTCTCTTCATCGAGTATCAACATAACTCTTCTGCCGTCTCTGAGCCTCGACCAACCTCTTGCGGATGAGCTCAATCTTCTCGGATGTCTGCTGCACGATCTCAGGACCATACAACTGCCTCTCGCCAACCTCATACTAACAAACAGGTGTCCTGCACCTCCACCCGTACAAAGCCTCATACGGTGCCATCCCAATACTCGCATCGTAACTGTTATTATAAGCAAACTCAACCAATGCCAAGTATCTCTCCCAACTACCACCGAAATCCATAACACAAGCCCTCAACATATCTTCCAGCACTCGATTCACCCTCTCCGTCTGACCATCGGTCTGTGGATGAAAAGCAGTACTGAAATCAGTTCTGGTGCCTAAAGCTGCTTGTAGGCTCTTCCAAAATTTTGAAGTAAACCTTGCATCTCTGTCGGATACAATCGACACAGGAACTCCATGAAGTCTCACAATTTCACCAATATACAACTCAGCTAATTTCTCCATCGACCAAGTAATCTTCATGGCTAGAAAGTAAGCCGACTTAGTCAATCGGTCCACAACAACCCAAATCGAGTCATTGCCCTTCGAACTCCTTGGCAAACCCGTGATGAAATCCATACTGATATTCTCCCACTTCCACTCCGGAATGGGCAACGGTTGCAACAAACCTCCAGGTCTCTGGTTTTCTGCTTTGATCTGCTGACAAGTCAGACACCTTACCACAAAATCTGCTACATCCCGCTTCATACCAGACCACCAAAAGTGCTGTTTGATGTCCATGTACATCTTCATGCCTCCTGGATGAACTGACAACAATGTACTGTGTGCTTCCTGCAAGATAATCTCTCTCAAATTTGCATTATCTGGAACACACAACCTCTCACCCATCCAAAGAACTCCATCTTGGACACGAAACTCTGATAGCTTGCCCTCTGAAACCTGTTGCAACATCTTCTGGATCTCTGAGTCTGATTTCTGACCTTCCACAATCCTCTCTCTCAAGGACGGCTGCAGCCTCAACTGAGCCAAAAATGCCCCTAAACCTTGCAGCACCACCTCGATACCTACCTGATCAGTCTCTGCTGCCAGCTCACTTTGAGTAGTGATCAAACTTGATAAACTACTCTTCCTGCTAAGTCCATCAGCCACCACATTCGCTTTGCCAGGATGATACTTGATCTCGGGACGAATGTCTTCCAATACTTCCAACCACCTTCTCTGCCGAAGATTTAGATCCTTCTGCTGATAAATGTACTTCAGGCTCTTGTGGTCGGTGTACATGTTAACCTTCTCACCATAAACATAATGCCTCCACAGCTTCAAGGCATAAATGATAGCTGCTAGCTCCAAATCATGCATCGGATAATTCTTCTCATGCGGACGCAATTGCCTCGAACCATAAGCAATAACCTTGCCTTCTTGCATCAAGACACAACCCAAACCTCTGAGAGATGCATCACTGTAGATATCGTAATCCTTTCCAGCTTGCGGCAAAGCTAAGATAGGTGCAGTAGGCAACCTTTCCTTTAACTCAAGGAAACTCTCCTCACACTTATCAGTCCATACAAATGTCACATTCTTCCGGGTCAAACCTGTCAAAGGAACCGCAATCTGAGAATAACCCTGGATGAATCTCCTGTAGTAACCAGCTAAACCCAAGAAACTTCTGACTTCCTTCACAGACGTTGGCCTGGGCCAATCCTTCACTACTTCAACTTTCTGAGGATCAGTGGCTACTCCCTCCTTAGAAAGAATATGTCCAAGGAAAGCTACCTCGGACTTCCAAAACTCACACTTCGACAATTTGGCATACAAGCTATGCTCCTGCAATTTCTGTAATACCGCTGTCAAGTGCATAGAATGATCCTCCTCCGACTTCGAATACACCAAAATGTCGTCGATGAAAACCACCACGAAGGAGTCAATAAATGGCCTCAAAACCCGATTCATCATATCCATGAAGACTGTTGGCGCATTCGTCAACCCGAATGGCATTACCAAGAACTCATAGAGTCCATGACGAGTCCTGAAAGCTGTCTTACTCACATCTTCCTCCTTGACTCGAACCTGATGATACCCTGATCTCAAATCAATCTTCGAAAATACAGCTGCTCTTCGAAGCCTGTCGAACAAATCATCAATCCGCGGCAGTGAATACTTGTTCTGAATAGTCACCCTATTCAACTCCCTGTAGTCAATGCACATTCTCATTGACCCATCCTTCTTCTTGACCAATAACACTGGCGCTCCCCACGGAGAAGAACTCGGCCTGATAAGCCCTTTGCTCAACAGCTCCTCAATCTGCTTCTTCACTTCATCCTGCTTTACAGGTGCCATCCTGTACGGAGCCTTGGAAATCGGCACACTCCCCGGCTGAACATTAATGCAAAACTCCACATCTCTCTGTAGCTGTAATCCTGGAAAATCATCCAAGAACACCTGAGGAAAATCTCTGACAACCGGAATGCCCTTGACTTCATCTGGAATTGCCATCTTAGATACCATTGCAGCCACCTTCAGAATCTTCTTCTTCCCTTGGAAGGTCACTGCGGGTCCACCAGGTGCTTTCACCAACACCTCTTTCTGCTTGCATTCAATCGTGGCATCATATATTGCCATCCAATCAATGCCCACGATGACATCCACACCCAAGACTTTCAGCTCGATCAAATCAATGCCGAACAACCTCCCACCAATCTCGATATCACAGCCCTCGTAATATCGATCCGCAATCAACTCTTCGCCTGACGGTGTTGCCACCGACAAAACCCTGCCTGGAAATAACTTAGGTTCCACACCTAAGATCTTTGCAAAACTTGGCGATACAAAAGTATGCGATGAACCAGTGTCAAATAAAACCTTTACCTTTATTCCATTAATTAAAACAACTCCTGTTACAATAAGAATGATACTCAATCTTAAATTGTTCTCAAATAAAGGTTTTACTTATTACATTGATTTAAAATAAAAATCAGAATTCTTGCATAGTATTACATCTTCCGAGTTACCAGCGTCCTCCTCGGTTAATGCAAATACTCGCCCTTGCCTCTTCTGAAATTTGCTTCCACCCGAACCATCCTTCCTCAATTGTGGACAATGGGGCTTAGAATGTCCTGCCTACCCCACACTGGGAACAAATATGCTTCACCAACTTCGGACATGCTGACCTGTAATGTCCTGCCTCCTTACAGTAATAACAGGTCACTCCCTGAGCTGCAGGTGCCTTCTGCACCGGATCACTGAACTTGGCCTGCTTTGCGAGGAATCCCTTCCCACTCTGGCCTGATGCTGGCCTCTTATTCCGGTTCCATGTATCTTGCTTCTTCTGGAACTGGTCCATGTCCTCCTCAGTCATGGCTGCTCTCCTGACCAGCTTGTCGAACCGTCTGATACCCAACGGGATCATCCTCGACCTCAAGTTTGGCCTCAAGCCCTGCTCAAACTTTTTGGCCTTCTTTGCCTCGTCAACAACTAATTCTAGTGCATACCTCGAAAGTTGAGCAAATTTGGTCTCATACTCCCGCACGGTCATGCTGCCCTGCTGAAGGTTCAAGAACTCAGTCGCCTTCTTCTCCTGAACATCTAAGGGAAAGAAGCGATCTCTGAACTCCTCCAGAAAAGCTTCCCAAGTCATTGGCTGATCTCCCAAAGTCCTCTTCAGCGATTCCCACCAGACACCAACGTCCTTCTCAAGATGCATCGAAGCTAACTTCACCTTGCTGGCTGCCGGAGTCTCCGATACCTCGAAGATCGTCTCCATCTTCCTAATCCAATCATCGGCTGCGGTTGGATCAGCTTGCCCCTCGAAGACTGGCGGCCTCATCCTCTTAAAGGATTCAATCTGCTTGATAGGATCGGCGTTCACTAATCCCTGTCCAGCTCCATGATTTGGCTGCGGATTCTGCTGTTGATTCTGAGTTTGCGCCAAATTGAATGCCATCAGCGCATTCAGGGTCTGATACACCTTGGCGAATTCAGCCTCAAGATCGATCCCATTTCCTCGGAAACTACCAGATCCATCCTCATTGTTGCCACCATTCCTGCCTCTGGGTGCAACCATTCTGAATACTGCAAAACGAGGGAAAAGTTAGAGCATCACATACACAATTCAAACTCACATCAATTTTCTTTGGCAAAACTTCACTTGTATCCCAAAGGTAAAACATCATATTTCAGTTCTATGTGATACTCACTCTTTAATGTCCACACCTAGGTACTCACACTCTAGTGTCCACACCTAGGTTATTTTTATGTCATGTTTAGTATTACTATTGAAGCGTGCTCTGATACCAATCTCTGTAACGCCCCGAATTTCTAATAAGATATCTTAGAAAATACGTGGCACATTCCCAGCGATCCACTTCAATATAATATTAAACACAACCAACACCACTAAAATTTTCAACTTTTATTAAAACAACTTTTACAAAACACAGCCGAATTTAAACAAACTCAACTCATAATTTCTTTTATTTACAACACAAATTTATCTCAAAACTGCTATTACAATTTTACACAAAACTCTTATTAAATCACTTTTTCTCAAAAACCAACTCTAGCATCCAACCTCCACTCTAAGCAACAACCTGCAACATATGAGGCTAGAGATGATCCCTAATCCCCAAACTAAAGGGGTCAGCCATAAATGGTGTGAGTGACAACAACAAACAACATAAATAAAACTTAAGCATGGATTCATAAGTAACATATTGTGAATCAAAATACTTAAAATATGAGATAGCACGAATTGTAACTACAAGTGATACCAACCAAGTGTTAAGCATAGAAAACAGGGAAACCACATGCGTACAACTAAGTCAAGAAAACACAAATGCTATATGTGGACTCTCTAATGCGTACTTGTCGAAGTCTATGCATCCCATTCTATATAGGTTCGGTGCAAGCCCTTAGCGTCTTCACTTCATAGGGTTCAATCCCCCGCTATGCAACTAATCCTATCACGATGACTACTACGAGATAAAGATAAACCGTGAGAGTAACCCATGCTTGATAATTCCAGAGATGGATCCCACATCTCAGGCATTTTACCTGGATAATTCCGGAGATCATCCCACATCTAAACATTGACACGTCATCACATGAATACCACATGTGCGTCGCCTCGACTTTGATAATTCCGGAGATTAAATCCCACATCTAAAGCCATACTGAGGTGCATAACTCATGTTCTCATTCATCATATCACCACTAGTGCCTGTCCTTATCATCTTTTGGGTTATTTAATTACTTAACGAATCTCCTAGAGTGGTGTACCCTACCGGCCTAAACTCAAAACTGAATAACTGAAATGCCTCAACGGGCTTCAACAAAACAACTCAACACCGGTATACTAGGGTCACGCATCTCTAGAGACTCAAACTCAATATCTAAACCAAAGTCCCACTAAACAAAGTGGCTCAACTGAATGTCTTAAATCAAATGCTTAACTGAATATCTTAGAAACAAATGCTTAACTGAAGCAAGGTATGGACTGAATTATCTGAGAACTAAACACTCAAGGAACACTCAAGTTACAAAAGTCCATCAGTACCAGTCGACTTATACTGTAGTAAGTCGACTGTCCAGAAGGACAAATATCCAAAATTTAACAAAAATAAACTAAGTCATAGCAGTCGACTTAAAAAGTTATAGGTCGACTGTCCAGAAAGGACTGAAATAATTTTACAAAATAAAGATCTCAGGACACCAGTCGACTGCCTAAGAGTCTAGTCGACTGTCCAGACAAGAAACCGACATAATTTTACAAAACAAATTCTAAGTATACCAGTCGACTGACAAGGGTCTCAGTCGGCTGTCAAGAACGGAATTTCAAAAGGCTAATGATACAACAGTATGGTCGTACCAGTCGACTGATAGGTGGACCAGTCGGCTGTCGTCCTACAGTTTTCATGATTTAGGTCTGAATACAAAAAATCAAACTGGGTTTTTCTAAAGATTCATTGTTTATGAAAAATAGTTTGTATTCAGGAAAAGTGACAAATCTCAAGGATTCTTCATTATGGGTATATTACTCAAAACATCAAATATATCAAAACTCTAATTCTCATGTTCTAGATCACTAATTCTTTTATTAGGGTTTCTCAAGACTAGTTATCTTTCACAACTCTAAATCAAAATCTGATTTACAACATATAAGATCCAGGTGTTCATCATCCGATCATAACATACTCAAATCTTCATAATAAGGTTTTATAAACAAAGGTCTACTAATCATTCTTAGATTCACAACATGGTATAAACAACAACCATTATTCACATGAATCATACCACAATTTCAAGATCTATATCATTCACAAACAAAACAAAACACACAATGTCACTCTCATACATAGATCAAATCAACAAAACAATTTTATATTACTCACAAAGCAAACAACACAAAACACAGTCACTCACCTTTAGATTGAGAGAAGTCCACGAAAAGTCTTCCTTTTGCTAGATCCAAAAACTCCTTTTTGCTCCTCCAAATCGATCACCAAAATCTGTATAATTTCAACAATGACAGCTGGGAAAAATCCCTTAAATATCCGGGAATAGGTTTAGGGTTTTCACCCATACTTTTGCAAAATATTCCTTTCCGATATACAGTTTCACATACATAGGTGTAGTCTTGGAAATCTAATCAAAATTCATTTAAATTTGGATTTAAAGGTAAAATATACTCATAAATCTCAATTGGTACTGTTCAAAATGTCCAGAAATCACATTTTGCACTTTAACCCCTAAAAATGTCAATTTTGCAAAAAGGTCCTTCTTTTCTCAAAAATTGCAAATAGTTCCAATTAATTTCAGAAAAATCTGAAAAAATACTAAATAAATCCCAAATATTGAATAATGATTTTTCATAAAGAAAACTAAATTTTCAAACTTCTCATAAAAGTATTTGCACGTGTTTTACACGTGTATGAAGATAAACCTTTCAGAAGATATTAATTAAATCTCCAAAAATCAATTTCAATTCATTTTCAAATATAAAAATAATATTTGAAAATACGGGGTTCTACATATATATATATATATATATATATATATATAACTTTTGAAAACTATGGGGTGTTACATGCTCTGATCTTAGGATACCACTTTTTGTCAGGGTCTAGCAACTACTAATCTTATTTTTGCAAAGATCATTGAATACCAGTCGATTACTTGCTAGTCAAATAAACCCAGTTCTTATCCATTTCCACAAAGCCTTAGGGGAAACCAGCACGGCCCCCAGACCAGACTCAAGAGTTGGCCCAGCTTGGCCCAAACTTGACCTAGTGACATTGGTGATTCGACCTCCGTCGATCGCCAATCACCCTCTTACTTGGATCTCGACCTCGTCTTCATCCCGCGATTAATCCCTCCATGGGTAGCAATCCGCCACGCACAAAGACTGTCTTCATCCATAGCATCTCAAGGTGACAAGGCTAATAATTATCAAGGATCAAATGGATCAAGAGTCTAGGGTGATAACCATTACCCTAGACAAACAACAAATTCACATAGCCAATCTCACTCAATACAGTGGACATTCACAAGTCCAATCAAATATATTCAATTCATGATTCGAAAGCTGCCTAACAACTATCTAACTCCATTATAGCCTTAACACATAATGGACATATACATGTTAACTCAAACATGATCAATCCTGATCCAAGAGTTGCTCATATTTAAGAAAACATTAGGTGCACCAAGCACAGCTCTAACATGATCAAAAAATGACTCAAAAGTGAAAATAAACAACATTTAAGTCAATTCTAAAGCTCTGGTATGATGCAAGCATATATTCAAATCAAAATAGTAAGCTACTAATCAACCTGCAATTATGTTGTTTTGGAAATATCACCATAAATCACACACTCAATGAAATTCTAAGTTCTTTGGTTCTTTGGAAAGATATTTAAGTCTACTACAACATCTCAGTTTAAAAATTTCTCAAAATACTTTATTTCAGAGAAGAAAAATGGTGATTTTGATGATTATGCAAAGCTTCCAAATCTAATGGAATTATCAACCAGTTGCACCAATAAACACATTTAAAATATCAAATGAATTCAAAAATCTATAAAATTTTATATTAATGTGCTAGACATATAGGAGCAATATATATCCAAAAATTAGCCCAAAAATCCAAGTATATAGAAAGATATGATATTTTGAATTATATGTAAACTACTACACAGCAACAACGTTGCTTCTCAATAACAGTAGTAAGATGTATTTAAAAGAAATAACCATGCTTCTTCAAAAATTACAAAACTTGGTAGACATGTTTCATATTGACTTAGGAAGCTGCTGTAAAATTTCCAATCTTAAACTTATTTAAATCACAGAGTTACGAATTCCAGATCCGAGACATGTATAACAAGACAAGAAAATAGAAGGGCTTTGTTCCAGCAATGAACATGATTTTTATGTAAATATCAATTATTGTCCAAAAATTATGAAAATTGGTGGAGTTGTTATAGAAACATATAATAACCCCACATAAAAATTTTAGCTCAAGAATCCAAGTATTTAGAAAGTTATGAATTATCAAGCTAGACAAAAAAATACCAAGACCGAACTGAAACAGTTTAGCCCCCTTTTTTGCATCGGCGTTGATTTCGTATTTTATAAAAATATAAAAAATACTTCAAAAATTAAGAAACTTGGTGGAATAATTATAGACATGTATGAGAGCGTACAGTAAAAATTGCGACACTAAATTCACAGTAATCATGGAGTTATGATTTTTGCTAGTTAAGCATGTTAAATTCAAAACAGAGCAGAAATTTTACCCCAACCAACAACAAGATGGAATTTATTAAAATAACGAACCACATCCAAAATTCACTAAATTTGGTGGAGTTTATAGGTACACAATCAAGATTTTACCATAAAAATTTTAAGTCTAAATTTCTTCATGACACAAAATTATGATTTTTCTAATCTAATCATGTTAATTCTTCACAAGATTCAACCTTTCCTATAAATTAACATTCTTAGCTCAAGAACTCAAGTGGAACATAAAAAAATTCCTCCATGCCATTAAGAAAACTCAAATAAGCAACTTTTCCATCATACACACAGAAACAATTTCACAAGCATAGAGTTTAGAAAGACACCCACCGTTGAAGCTTGTTGATGATCTCTTATTCTCTTTTTCCTTATATGGATCCTCCTCCTCCTAGCTCCTTGCTCCTTGCTCTCCTCCCTGTATGCTTGCTCCTCAATTTTTCAAGCCAAGCTTGATGAGAAGAAATTGAAGTTGTAGGAAGTGTTATAAAATTAGAAAAAATCAAGCTTTTTGAAGGAAGAAGTTTTAGGGTGAGAAGAAATGAAGAAAGGGATGGAAATGAGCATTTAAGGATTTAAATAAGGAGGGGGATTGGAGGCCGGCCAAGATTGGAGGGGGGGGGGGGGGGGCGATGAGGGTGAGGGTGAGGGAGGTGACCATATCCAAGAAACAAGCACATAGTTTACATAGTTGTTTAGGGTTTGGATTAGTAGTTTAGGGATTTTATTTGTATGGTTAATTATACATATACATACACACATACAATACATACATAATACATAAAAACAAAATGTTAGTATGTATATGAAAAAATAGTTTATTATTATAGACACACTATACCGTTTCGTCTCAATTATAGTTGAGACAAACGTAGAATTTAATTGAGAAATTATCCCAACTTTAGTTCAACAAATAAACCACTGTCGGGTTCAAAACATATTAAATAATTTGTCTTAATACTTATTCAATTAAAATTGAGAAGAATCCTGTAACACCCTGGAAAATTGAGTAATGACAATTTTTTTTCCCTCGTGTGTTACACACGTATATTTGTACCGTTACGGGTAATATTCGTAGCATATTTTAATTTAAATATCATACGTATTTTGTATTTTGACTATTTATACATGTCCGCCTTCTCAAAACTCATTTTTCATTCTACTTTAAGCCAACATAGACATTTATTTTAATCTCTACGTTTTACGTACATTGCATGTATTTTCAACACGCGTGTCGATTACGTATATTTTTCGTTATGTGAAATATTTGTACATTATTAAATATACATGTTTTATATTTTGACTGTTTTTCGTTCTCTCAAATTAATTTTTAATATTTAGCACGTCCATCGCACGTAAATTTTTATGTGCATTTTTACTTATAAAATTTTCTAAGATGACAAGCACATTTTTATTCTCAGTTTTATTTGTCAAAAATTGTATTATTTATTTTCTAATTAAAACCCCATGGGCCTAAAGTCCATTATAAAGCTCATTAGAAAATTTATTTAAAACAAAAAGCCCATGATTTTATTCTACAATTTAAATGCACGCATTTATTTTCTACACACTTGTTATGTAACAAACAACTAGCCTAATAATAAACAAATAATTAAATGAATAAGGAGTATGTGCACGTTGGGTGCACGTGCACGTGGTGCAACTCAAGGGTCTTGGAGTTGGCCGGCCATGAATTGTAAGGGGTGGGGGTTTGTGGAATTTATTTTGTGAGTGGGTGATTAATGGTTTAGTGGGCAATTAAATCAATTAATCAATCTTCTCTTATAAAACAACCCAACCTTTCCCTGCTTCATTAGCAAAACAAAAGCAAAATTAAAAATAATAATTATAATAATAATGAAGGAGTGCATGTTGCTGCTGAAGCTTGCTGGCTTTGGTGGTTTTTCTTTTGGGCGCGGTTTTCGAGGTGGAGCTTCTCTTAGAGTTCTATTCCTCGGGAGTACTTCAATTCTTTATAAGGTGGATGTTCCTTAAATGCTTTCTAAATTTATAATATGAAGTATGCTAGTTTGACATATGGGTAGTTATGGAATTTTGAAAACTATGATAATTGTAGATTGCACAATGTTATTTTAATTATTTCATGGCTTGTTGAAACATTATTGTATTTCATTTGAATGGCTAGAATACATGTTAATTAGAAGGAAAAAAAAAGAGTAATATCTAGTGGGTTGTTGGAATGAAAATCTTCAAATTGATGCATATTAGAATGTTCACATAATAGTCAAAATAGTGCAACTTGTATGAAAAAAAAATGTTTAAATTTCTATTATAGTAAAGAAATATGGAAATAGTCTCACTAGTGCATATTTTTTTAGTATAAAGAATCTTATAAAAGTATTGTGAAGAGGCACAATATGATATTTTAAAGTTTGGTAATTTGAGTTCATGTATGCAATTAAGTGGAAAATTTTATTATATTTTCGAAAATAAGAGTTTTATAAATTTTAAACATATGCCATTATACAGTAATTTGGAAAGAAAATATGCTGGAAAGAATTTGATTTGAATGTTACAAATAGTTGAGAAATCGAAATTTGTAAAGAAGAGTTATAAACAGACAGGAAGTATAAAGAGATTTAAACTTATAGTTATAATAGAGAATGGGATTGGGAGTATTAGTTTTTGGTGGGGGTTTGGAGCGCTGTGAACAGTGCCCAGGGTCTTGGGTTCGAGTCTTGTTAGAGGCTCTGTTTTATTCCAAAAATTGAATTTTCTCAATAACACATCCACTTATATATAAATCATTGAAGAAATTTCCTTTCAGTGGCTGTTATGGGGCATAGTTGTCTTCAGGTGCGATTTGGGGTGGTTACTATAGCATGGCGGGGGTGACGGGTTCGAAAGAAACCGGCCATGGCCAGTTACAGATTTCTTTTAAATTTTTTTGCGTTTTCAAGTAAATAAAATATGGGAAAAAATCATATTATTATTCTAAAATATTATCTGGACTTTATAAAATATTTCCACAATATTTTGATATATTTTGTGAGAATTGAAAGTAGAATTCACATTAAATAATGTGTTGAAGAACTTGAAATTTTAATTAAAAATGTGACTCTTGTATGATTAAAGAAAGATAAAAATTTGAAATGCAAATAGAATCCTCTTGACGAGATGTTATAGTATTTGATTAAGAGAATACTTAGGTTACATACAAGGCTATAAGTGATTAAATTGATAATGAAAGTCGAAGTGAGTTACTTCATGTTTTAAGATTATAAAGAAATGAATATGAGAAAGAGATTGTGAACAAAGAAATCAAATTATCTTGTTGAGGTTAGATGTAACCTTTGTGGTTTCAGTTGAGACGGTTTTTGTTATAGAGTGAGCGAGACCCAGATTACCGGCAGTTAAAATTATGAAATTGTGAGAAGCAATCAGAATGGGTTTGACTGTCTCAGTGTTTTGTTTAAGACCGGTGGGTAAGCTAAACTTTAGTTTTTAATAACTATAACTTAACTTAAGAATTTGGCACTAAGTGAAAATGTAGTAAACTTAGGTAAATGTGAGTGGAGGGCCTCTATATAGTCGGGCGGTGGATTTCGGGACTATAAACCCAGTCGAGCGGTAGATTTAGGGGCTGTGGTTTCTTGCGATGGAGGCGAGCCTTAATTAAATTCGAGATTATGATTGATCGGGCGGTGGATTCTGGGATCATGATTAGTCGGGCGGATAGCATGTCGTACTCCAGTGTATATGCATATACTGGGGCTAAAGAGACACTTGCGGGATGTTCGCACGACGAGAATTCTGTATAGTCGGGCGGTGGATCTCTGGACTGGAATCCGTACTCGTGGAATGTCTAAACTTTGTTTTATTACTGGGTAGTTTTCATGGCGAGAGATAAAATCCTTTAATGTGGAGTACGTAGGTACTTGCTCTCGTACCTATGTAGTATGAGATACATAGAATCCGAACAAGTATGCATTAGTGTCATCCTAGCGTAAACATCTGCATTAGACATTAAGTCATTGCATACACTGACATGTTTAAGATAGTCACTCTTTACACTTTTATATGCATTCAAGTTTGTAATTGTTAAAATAAGAGATTTCGTTATAATACAGCATAGAGAGAATTGCTGTTTATAACATTGCGTCGTTTGTAAGCAACTGACGTGCCCACAGATTTTCAGTGCAGGGCTTGATTGGTTTGGCAAGGACTTAAAGACGGTTGATGATAAAGATTATATTTAAGCTGCTGATATTAGAGTTGTATTTTCTTCCGCTGTGTAACTCTGTAATAAATATTGTTGTGTAATAAAAGAAAAGTTTTAATTTCCTTGTAAAATTATACAAATTGAAGTAAAAGATCCTGTTGTACTACGAAGTACATGTAAATGGAATTCGGGGTGTTACAAATCCATTAATACGTGTAACTCTTAAACGTGCACGAATTAATGTACAAAATAAATATATACTATTTTACAGGATCTTACAACTCCCGACCCTGAGGACCGCACCCGATGTCTCGTCCTTCGGAGCTCGAGCCTCAGACTCGGCAGCTTGGATTCCGGACCCCGCCCGGAGGGAGCCCAACACCATCGCAGTAAACAAGTCTTTACGCCAGCACATTTTTCCTACGAGTCACCTATTCCTTGAAGACAACCAAGAGATCACCTTTGAAGGGGGGGGGGGGCTTGTGACACAGGTAAATATCGTGGCTGATCCCCATCGTTCGTTTCCAACATGGATCATGAGGCAGACATAGACAAGATAATAATCTCATGAACCGCCTCAAGCCCAAAGACAGCTCATGGGCCTTCCACAGGCCACTCAGCTCAGCCCGCAAAGGAAGGTTAATCAGCCCACTATGGTTAGTAATCAAATCCCCTAAAATCAGAGGATTAATTGTTCCATCGGATCCCTAATCAACTAAATCTAACTAGGCAGCAGGGAATGTTTCCATAAAAGATTCTGACTGGCCTATAAATACATGTCCACCTCCACTGTGTAATCAAAATTTTACCACTTAATCCCATTTTAATCCCGTTGGTTGCTGACTTGATCGTCGGATGGCCTGCCAGCCTGAAATACTCCAGGTGTTTCAGGCTTTTTGCAGGTACGCGTCGGCCAGTGTCCACCGGATCCACAACATATAACCACATATTAGCATCATCAAGATCAGATATGCGGCTGAGATCTGGGCTTCCTTTCATCTAAAAAACTCATCATCTATTGCTCTCACACCAAAAAATAGCTACATCAAGTAACTATTCTATTATTCTATTTACTATATTGGTACTACTAGAACTTATTAAGATAGAGTTCATGTATAATATTTTTTATTAATTATTTATTAATATCACATTTTAAAAGTTGTTTAAAGTGGTATAGTTAGGGGTAGCACTGTCACATTTACCTGTTACCCGGACCCGACCCAGACTCGGCATTGGACCTGAACCGGCCCGATCTATAGAGGTCCGTGTCCGGGTCCGAGTCATAAAATAAGACCGATGCACTTCTGGGTCCACTCAAAATAGAACCGACCTGGACCCAGACCTGTTAAAAATACCCCCAAAAATATAGAATTTGAAAATAGGGTTATAGGTATATGCATATAAATAGTACTAGTAATATACACGTGTGATGCACGTATTTATTTATTTATTTGTAAATAGATTGAAACTCTGATTTACACGTGCGATGCATGTCTTAATAAATATGATTATATATTTTAAAAATAAATGTGAAGACTGTCATGGGAGAGTTGGAGTTGCACGTGTATTGCACATAAGTAGGTAAATATACAACTCCAACTCTTCCCTTATAACAGTTATTATATATTATATTATAGATAGATAGATAGATAGATAGTAATTTACACGTGTGATGCACATTTAATATATTAAAAAAAAAGTGAAAAATCTGACGTAGTGAGGACTCGATCCTGAAACCTCTTTTATATTAGTTATGCACGTGCAATGCACGAGTTGGTAGATTGACAAATGACACTTAGGTCTTCTCTCATTATAATAGAGATTAGAGATTTGTTGAAGATAGATATGTAAATATAATATTTATTTATGTACTTAAGTAAAAAAAAAGTTGGAACCGTAAGGTATCGAGTGCAAAATACTTGATGCACATATTTATTTTCCGCTATCGGATCCAACTGATAGATTTTTTTTAACTAGAACACGAATCCGGTTCTTGCAAGTCTGGATCCAATTTCAATTTTTTTTATCCAGAATGTAATGGATCCGGATATTAGAGGACTCGATCCGGTAGAACCCGATACGAGCTTTAGGTAGGGGCTGTCCAAACCCAAACTTTGACTAAAGTCGTGAACAGTCAAAAGGAAGACAGTATACAGCAGAACCTGCAGTAATTTTAGCAAGCAAGACTTTTAAAGTTGTAAAAAGCTTCCATCCACTTCTCACCTATCCAATCTCTTGACCGCAGGCTCTTCCCTTTTGCCAAAACTAGTGAAATCACATGAAACTCAAACTCTAATCCCCATTCACCTACGATCACCCAAAAAAAAGGAAAAAAAAAAAAAAAAAAAAAAACCCTACCCCCTCCCCGATTCCCCAAAAAACAAGCCAGTTTTCAAACAGAGAAAGACAGTAACCATTTCTACACAAAAGCCTGTTATAAAACAAACTCAAAGCTGTCACTTTGGTTTATCCTTCTCTTCCCAAATCAGTCAAATATACTTGACCCATTCGTTTCAACCCTCTCTCTTCCAAAAACAAGGTTTAAAAAAGCTACAGTTTAATCCCGGTATTAACAAAAAAGAAAAAGAAAAATCTATGTTAAGAATCATTATCTTTATTATTATTTTAATCTCTTTGTCAATCTTGCCCTTTTTTCTTCGCGTTCCTTTTCTTCCTCTTTCTCTCTCCCCACCCCACCCTCCCTTCCTCAAACCCTACTACTGCTCCCACTTCCTACTCCTCTTAATGGATCATCCCAAACCCTCAAACCCGCCACCCGATCTCCGCATAATCCCCTCCGAAAACCCGAACCCGATAGCTTCACCCTCCGACGACCCGCACCGCAAGCAGCTGGCTCCTAAGCGGAGCTCCAACAAGGACCGGCACACCAAGGTCGACGGCCGCGGGCGACGGATCCGCATGCCCGTCCTCTGCGCCGCCCGGATCTTCCAGCTCACCCGCGAGCTCGGCCACAAGTCCGACGGCGAGACCATCCAGTGGCTCCTCCACCAGGCCGAGCCCGCCATCATCGCCGCCACCGGGTCGGGCACCATACCCGCATCCGCTTTAACCTCTGTGCCATCTGCTGTGGCTTCCAACCCGAAACCCGACGGCAATTGGGCGGCTGTAGGGTTGTGGGGCGGATTCAACACCGGGTTCTTAAATAACCCGGCGTCGAGCTCGGCGAATAATCTTGTTGGATTCCATGGGGGGATGGATATGAATAATAGTGGGGGTGGAAATTTGGGGAGTATGAGCTTTACTTCTATGCTCGCCGGGCAGCCCGGGCTGCAGCTGGGGCTTTCGCAGGATGGGCATATTCCGATTGGGGTGCTCAACCCGCACTCCATGTTATATCATCAGATTGGGCAGCAGCAGCAGCATCATCAGCATCATCAAGGGGGGCAGAGTTCCATGTCCAAGGAGGACGACCATTCCCATGATTCGAGCCAGTAGTTCTCTTTTTTTTTTCTCTTTTTTTAGTGGAGTGTGCAGAATGGGAAATGTATATTCGGGGACGGGGTCTTTGCATGCATAATGGTAGTTTAATTTTTGTTTGGTTGATGCTCAGTTGGTTGGTTTTTTTTTTTTTTATAATGGTGATTTGGTGTTAATTTTGTTGGGTTTTTTTTTTTTTTTTGGTTGCAGGTGTATGAGTAAGTGGGAAGGATAGGATATGGAAGGAAGAAAGGATGGATGGATGCATTTGAGGTGTGTAGATATTGTAATAGTTTTTGAGGTGTTTATGTAGTTGAATTTTGTGGGCATTGTGATTGGGCGTGTTTTGCAAACAATAAAAAGTTTGTTATTTCGTTATGATATCATAATGGTAAGAGTGCTTAATTTAATTTAATTTAATTTAATTTAATTGGTTGTTTGTTTCATGTGTTTTAGGCATTTGTGAATGGTGGAAATGTCATTGAACGTAGGTGGTTGATAAATCAGATGGTTTGGACATGGTTTTGCTCATGCATTAAGTGATTTTCTTTCTTCGATTTTTGAAAACTCATTTTGTTCACAACATCTCAATGCATGAAAATGTTTCAACTTTGTGATTTTCCCCTCACACTATGTATGTTTTAGGTTATGATGGTCACAGTTTGAACAGAGTAGTAGATCATGAATTTGAAAGGCTTTTGACCTGATAAATAGGGAAATTTCTCCTTTCGCACCAGAACTTTGATGTCTTCGTTATGATTTACTTCTTTAGTTATGACCAATTAAGTTAGGTTTATAATTTGATATTCTATGTTTTTGAACAATCTTTATCGTGTCGTGTGTATATAAATTCTAAATTTTTAGTAATTTAGCATGGTTTTGTTGCTGACAATGTTGCATATGCTACATGTTTTCTTCAGTTCTAGCTAACAAATATTCTTTCTTCATTAAAAATCTTATGATATGTGGACCTGCTTAACTGTTCTATTTGGACAAAGAAATATTACTTCAATAAATATGTTCATGTAAAATGTTGATGTCGTATTATGTCTCGGAAAATTGAATGCTACCAGGAACCTTGAATCAAAGTTCTCCCACGTTACTTCTTAAAACATTTTCAAAAACGACAAGTTTTGTTGCTTTCTTTTGTTGTTTGTTTTTTTTTTCAGCTTAGCCACACAATGTAATATTGAGATTTTGTCCATGTTCATAGTTACACTTGTACCATATTCATTCAATAGTTTGTGTCGATTAGTGCTAGCTACGTATTATTGCAGTTATGTCGTTTTGAACTTATGAAATTTAGCCCCATTATAAGATTCGATAACTAATAATATTGACATCTGGCATTATTTTCCAATCCTATTTTTGCTAATAGTTTATAAAGCTTTGAGAAGTATCTCGAATACGTATGGTTTTCAATTGTTCATGTTAGGGCCGGCTTAACCTATACTCGAATTTTAGTTGGAATTGCACAGTTTTGTTAATTTGTATCCAAACTTACCAAATACAATATGAGTTATGTTTCGAGCTGGATTAGGTCGCTCCATGAAGACTTGAACTTTACTGGTTTATAGGAGCCTGAGTATGTGCTAGTTAGCAAGGTATAATTCTGTCTTCAAAATATCTACCCTTTGAATGTTCTTTTTGTACTAAGCATTTTATGATTTTGGATGCTGATATTCCAAATTTGAGTTTAGAGTAACTTCATAATAACATTACAAAGTCTCCTTCAGTTTCCCTTATATAGACGTTGATGTAGTAGCATTTTAGAAAATTTTGATCTAATGTCTCGTTCGGTCTTTATTTTTATTGGTTGCAAGGATAAGTGGGTTCAATGAATAGTCCAAAGTTTGACATAGGTCATGGATGGACTGTATTTTGTACAGTGTTCAAATTTATGTAAAAGCTTATCATCTATAATTTTCTTCGTGTTATGTGTATACTTAAACCTTCAAGACATTCTAAGAGCTACTTTACAAATTTGAGTTTAAACCATCAAAGTTGCTCTGGTTGTGTCAAGCTAAGGGTCACGGACTATATTAACCCATTTACCCGACTGAAGTTTTGGGTTTTGATGTGGATGGATTTCCAGTCGGGTTTCAAGTTCTAGTTTAAGCATGTGATAATATGCTTGGGTTTGGGGTTTTAGTTTGGATATGCCTGTTTACTAGTTTTCAAGTTGAAAACTGCAGTCAGAGGGAAGGGATGCATCCTAGAATTTTTGAAGGAATATTATTAACTAATTTGAGAAGGCATTATGTCAATCATCAATAAAACAAATATATCACATCTATGGTACTATGATAGGTACTAAGTTAAAAGACTATGTGGTTTGATAAATCATAAATAAAAACAAATAAATTCAGTTGCATTGGACAACATCCAAGTTTACAATTATGTCATGCATTATGACCTATACAAGCTTATTGGCAAAGAAGCATAATGTCAATAATATGTCTAATTTTTTGCTTCCCCCCCCCAATCCCTTTCTTATTAATATGATTGTATATGATTGTATTATGTGAAGTGTTTCCATTAATTTTAATTAATGGAACAGAGTCTGAATTGCATTATTTACAAAAAAAGAAACAAATAAATTATAGTTGTACCAAGGAAAACAATTGAGAATACAAGTATTGTATTCCTTTACATTAATGATTCAAGGACCTTAACGTCATTTATGAGGAATTTTCGCTTAGAAGACACCGAAAGTATACTAGAAGAATCAGTATCAGTATCAGTTGATGAAACAGTCCACATTATTTAGAAAAGAGAAACAAATAAATTATACAGTTCAAAATGCAAGTATTTGATTCTTTTTGCATTAATGATTTAAGGACTTCAACGTCAGTTATTAGGAAGTTTCACATAAAAGACTCGGAAAGCATCCTAGAAGAATCAGTGTCAGTTCAGCGTAGGTATTGGATTCACTTTGAAAATTGTAGCTAATATTTGCTATTTCCTTGTACTTACTGATTGTTCTCTTAGCTATGCTTCCAAGTCATCCATCTACTTGTGCAGTGAAAAATGAATTGTTTCCTTTTCAAGAAAAAAAATCTATTTAAATTTTGAAAGATTGCAATTGCAGACAACCAATGGCGTACTTTTTTTTGTTAAAATTGACAGTGCTTTCTTCTAAGTATCGTTCGAAGCTTCATAAAATTTATTAGACAAGTGGTATACCATCTGAAGATATGGAAAGGACTGTTACTGTTTTGACTTATTCCTTGAGATAATTTGCATAATATTCACTGGTTGAAAAGTTAATTTTTTTCTTTTTCTTAATCAACAACAGTTTGCTTTATATTTCATTGCAAGCTTTCTGATCTTACCTATCCCTTTTGAATTATTCTTCTCCTACTTTGCCTTAGTGCAAATTTGTTTTGTAGGCATTACTGATACTAAATACGCAATTGAGAGATCAATTTCAAACCACCAACAAATTATTATTTTCCGTTCTCTCCTTGCAGCTCCTATCCTATACCCTTTTGTTATATAAATGCTTCATTACAGTTCTAGTTTCTTTCGGAACATTAATTCTAACTATTGAGATGCATATCTAGAACTTATTGCCATAATTGAATGATAAATACTCGTAGAAGTAACAACTATATAATCATCTATACACAGCATATATGAAATGCACGATTATTCTGTAGCTTAGTCGACCTACCTTTCAGAATATGTTATAGAATATGTTATCAGTGAAGTACGGAGAACCTTGTGGCTGCTAGTTTACTGAAAAATAGTGCTGTGGAAGAATTTGACTATGAATGCTTGCATTTTGGTTAAATAGTAGTACAGAGAACCTTTACACTGTTGTTGCTAGTTTGTCTGCGCTCTCACTGGCATTCTTATCACTGCTCCCATTTACTTTAATTTGCTAAAAAATGGTCCCTTTCTTGATTATGATCTCGAATTATGCATTGATTGCTTCCACGTTGGCTGTTGCTTGCTCAAATGATCATTGTTGCATGACTGATGCTTTTTGTACCCGACCTTTATAGACTCAAAATGGACTCCAAGGTACATGAATGCAGAGCCCTCTCTTCACTCCTTTTCGAGTCTACAGATGTTAGAGGACTGCTCTTGTTGCGCTATTCCAGATTTGTCTATGTTGTATATGTATTGAGTTTCTATATCTTTCGCATTCTAGTTTACTAGTATGACCCTGAATTTTAAAAAATGAGAATAACAAAGCTTTTTTATTGTTGAAAAATTCATATAATAACATGTATACAATATGACAATATTTTTAGGTTTGATTAGCGGATATGATTGTTGTTGAAAATTAGTAAGGATAAAGAGCAAGTGGGAGGTTTATCTCAAGCACTGTTATCAAGTTGGTTGGGTCAGGTCCTGCATTGCCGAATCCAGGTATGCTTTTCTACTGGTTTAAATATTGGACCCAGACCCTATCCGAGAGAACTGGGTATGGGCCTTGTTAAAAAAAATGCTACATATCGGGTTCGGGTAGCAGCGAGCGGGTGGTCTCGGGCAGGAGAGGGAGGTTGGGCCTCTTGTTTCTTCTCTTCTTGCATTTTTTTTTTTTTGGGTGGGGGTGTGGTTGGGGTGGGTTTAATTGGATGGTTAGGATTTTTTTGTCCTGGCTGGGTCCAATTTGAGCTGAACCAAACCCAGCCTGCAAATATGAAGGGGTTCCATTTTAAGATCCAGGCCCTACCCGCAATAGACCAAGTACAGGTCGGGTCTATTTTTAGCTGACCCAGACTCAATCCTAAAATATGAACGGTTCCTACTTTAGGACCCAAACTCTACCAGCAATAGACCATGTTGATTCTAGTCCAATGTTGTGCCCTGGTTGGTTCCGGGGTTCAGATTTTTGTGACAGTGCTAGTTACCTCCTACATTTTTGTTTTTTTTAAGGAAAAAGAAGAAACAAAAACATTTGGATAAAAGGTAATTTTAGCATAATATATTGTATACATAGTATAACTCTATACAATATTACACATAACTTTTAAAAATGAGAAAATAATAAAACTATTTTTTGAAAAATTCATCTAATAACATCTATACATTATTGCACGATTTTTTAGGTTTGATTAAGTGATAGGATTCCAATTCAAAATTTGAATGGAGCAAGAGTGGAGAGTTGTCTCCTACATCAGAAACCCAAATACCTCACGTGAAACTTCCAAATGATTAGCCTGTTTTCGATTTCGGAGTGCTTTCTGGTCTCTACTGCTGTGATGTATAGCATAAATGTAGACTGTGGATTGTTCACTATCCCGAAGCTGTCAAAATGTTTTACGGCATCCAAAATTTGAATTCTTTACCAAACTATCCCTCTTTTTTGAAGTATGTACGAAACTGTCCCAGTTCGAAAATTTAATACCAAAATATTCCTATCACTAACGGGGTTAACGAGTCTAGTAGTTCCCTAGCGTTAACCCCGTTAGCGTGCTGATGGGGATACAACTTTTCCCATTGAGTGGGGATTTGCAGAAAAACTCATCCAATATAGACTCGTTAACCCCGTTAGCGGTAATATTTAAACCACTCACGTTAACAGGGTTAACATTTGTAGTTGGGACAGTTTTGGGGACTTTTTCAAAGGGAGGTGTTGGTAAAAAATCTTTAAATATAGACTCGCTAACCCCGTTAACGCGCCTCATTATACCAGGCGCGCTAACGAAGTTAACGAGTGTCGATTGGGTTCATCTTTAACTAACCCACGCTATCTCACTCTCTTCTCATATCTCCTCTATACGAAACCCTACTCAGGCGATTTTTAACCCAAAACCCCCAAACCCTAGTCTTCGATTTTGCCATTTACCCATCTCAATCTATTGTAATTTTAGGTGGAATCTCTTCATCACTCCATTTTAACCCATCTCAATCACCTAAAACAGGCGCATTTGAACCCATTTACCAGTTTCCCCAAATTATCGAAAGGAGCGGATCGTGGTGCTTGACGTCGACTTGTTACTTCCACCCTACAATAGTTTGTAAGTGTTCCTTATTTATGCTAAAAAATTTGTTGTGGTTTTGGTTCTAGGGCTGTGGTTTTAGTTAGAGTATTAAGTTGAAAGGTTTCAAATTGGAGGTGATTTTTTGTCTACTATTATCATACTACTAGCATTAGAACAATTATGAATTGAAAAGATTAGAAGTACATGTAATTAACAAAATCTAAATGCATTAGAAACCACCAAGAGATTGGGCAGTTGATGCTTCTGTTTGTAGCTTCTTTTACAATCGTTGATGGTGCAAGACTATAAAACTTAGTATTTTTAAATAGTAGCCCCGGGCTATTCCTATTGAGGCTACATTTAGGGGGCATTTGAAGGGTAGTATGATACTAGTATATGTACCTTTATAGCGATTGTAAGTTAATTTTGTTAACATATATTATCTAACCGTACAATGGATTTAGGATTAGTATATATAGGATATAGTTTGCATTAGTAGATGAAGGAGTAGTTTGCATTGGTAGATTTTGGATTACTTCGCATAATGAGATTTTGGATTTTCATTAAGGGTTATAGTTGCATGAGCTCTTGTTGTGAGGTTATATATGATTATATTTGATATCAAACATGTAGGATTTTATTTGTTATAACATATGGCACGGGCAATGGGTAATTCCGAAGAAGGGAGTGGTAGTAGACCTCCAACAACCCGGAAAGGTCCACGTCCCTATACTAGGTTATTTTCAAGTGAAACCACTCTTTGAAAAAATCTCCCCCACTGTCCCAACTACAAACGTTAACCCCGTTAACGCGCGTGGTTTAAATACTACCGCTAACCGGGTTAATGAGTCTATATTGGATGAGTTTTTCTGCAAATCCTCACTCAAGGAAAAAAGTTGTATCTCCATCAGCACGCTAACGGGGTTAACGCTTGGAACACTACTAGACTCGTTAGTCCCGTTAGCGATAGGTATATTTTGGTATTGAAATTTCAAACAAGGACAGTTTCGGACATACTTAGAAAAAGTGGGGATAGTTTGGTAAAAATTTCCCAAAATTTGTGGCGAAAGTTTTTACTTTTTTGACTTCTTGTTCAGCTCAATACTGCAGATTGAAAATGTAGTGAGGTCAATTGATTGTTAGCTATACCTTGTGGTGTTGCTATGAAAAACTCAAGCTTGTGCACCAGGGCCCTCCTTGAGTTTAGGGGTATGTGGCCAAGGGGAAATAGGACCCCCATATAAAATTTATTTTTTAAAATAATTATCTTGATTTTTTTTTTTTTACAATTCTTAAAAATTGATATATATGAAAATGAAAAAAAATAGATAGACATTTAGGAATTTGAGGGGAAAAAAAATCTCCATACAAATCAAAACTCAACTAAAATAAACCTGCTCAAGTACTAATTTTAAAAAATATTACGCACAAAATATGTATATATAAATACAAGGAAAAAAAAATCTGGGGCCCCTAAATTGTGAAATATTCGGGAGCCCAAGGCGGCCGCTATCCCTATTCGCCTTCCCTGCCTCAATTCGAGGTCAGCCCTGTGTACACACTGAATACAGGAATGTGCGGACTTTAGGTTCGAGCTTTTTCAAGAATGATGCTAATCGAATTCTGAGAAGTCTGCACCTTTGTAATATATCAATGTGGTCTATTTTGAATTAGGTGCCTCTAAGGTTTGCACTGGTCATATTTATTGATTTTACATATGAATCCTTGAGCATTCAAAGCTAATAACCTTAACGAGTTATATATTCATACAAGGTTAATACATGGTCATCCAGTTTTTACTCAGTACAAAGGCTTCAGATGGATCTTGTGGCGCGTAATGGAGATGAATATTACTCATAGTTCATATTAGACACATGATCGAAATTGTTATCTTTATATAGAAAGGGTGAAGAAATTTGTGTTTGGAATTGAGATGCACTATCTATTTTTGGCATATAGTTTTTCCTCTTTTTTTTTTTTTTTTTTTTGGCTAAGCCCATATAGCATTTTAATGGTCTCTTTCAGTCCAAGTTCTCTCAAAGTCTCACCAGAGTTAAGTGGGGGGTCCTGGAGAATGTAGCTGGCCCTTAAACACCCTTAAATTTTGAAAAATGTCTTTTTTGTTGTTGTTTCTCAGCCCAAGTTTCTTTTTTGGTATACAAGAAAGCAAAGCAAATTCTCTATCTCCTCTTTGTATTCTAACTTCTTGTACGCTTCTTGATGTAACTTTCTTTCGGGCTTTTTCAAACATCTCTACTATTTTAAGAGTAATGCTTCAGCCACTACTAATTTCACTACCATTCTCTTCACTATCTTAGGTGGCATACTCAGTATTGAAGAGTTCTCCCACCTACTCTATCTTCATCTACCTATTAGAGTGTGTCACCTAAGATAGTGAAGAGAAATGTAGTAAAATTGGTAGAGTTGGGGTTGTAAACAAACAAATCCTAATTTTGTAACTGAGTAAACACGTGCAATATACGGCAAACTAAATCCACCAAACATATCCGTGTGATGCACGTGCAGTCCCTAAAAAAGGGATATTTTAGCAAATGCCCCATTTAAAATGTGAAAATTAGCATATACTCTCACTATTTTTAAAAACTAAGAAATACTCATATCTCTAATATTATAATGCGAGAAGTCCTTAGTGTCATTTGTAAATGTTTTGTCAATCTATCAACCCGTGCAATGCACGTGCATAACTATTATAACGGAGGTTCTAAGTTCAAATCCAGATTATGTCTAAATTTTTATTTTTAAAAATTATATTTATTAAGACGTGCATCATACGTGCAAATTACTAGTGTATATGAATGGCATTCACACACACACAAATATTAATTAATTAATTAATTTTAAAAAAAATTACAACTGAGGCCTTCGGAACCTCCGCGCCCGTCCGCCTCAAGTAAGCTCATAAGCTCAAGATCCACCTTAGTTACAATGAAAAACTATTGTGCTGCCTCTTTATCTCGATTAGTCATATCGTCAGTGCACGCATTACTCTTATGATACACATACCGAATATAGTCCATCGGCCAGTCATCCAACTGAATCGCCTCACCCCAAGTTACAAGATGATGACTGTACAGTCTGTACTCCATCGGCCAGTCATTCAACTTTAGTTGGAGTCTTCATCCAAGTCTCTGAAATTTTTTCCAACCTGATTTCGTAAAGACCTCAGCTTGGCCCAAAGTTTGAAGAAATTTTTAATCATTGTATCATGCTACAGTCCATTTTTATTATAAAAAAAATTCTGATTTAGGTATATGGGTTTCCAAATTTTTGAAAATTATTGAAGGTAGGCCTCTCCATCTCTACTATTTTAATGGGAGAGTTGGGGTTGTAAACAAATAAACCCTAATTTTGTAACTGAACAAATCTGTACAATATACGTCCAAATTAAATTCAATTAATAGAAACATTTGTAGACAAACAAATCCGTGTGTTGCCCGTGCATATCTAATCTAATATCAAGGAAGTATTAGATTTAAGGCTAGACTAAGTTTTTACTATTAATAAAAATATATTTATTAAGACGTGCATCGCACGTGGAAATTACTAGTATATATAACAAGACCTTAGCCACACAAGCACATCACACACTCACAATAAGCCTATAATAAAGGGATAATGCAAGTGGAGTTCCTTACTTTTGCTCACTAGTTGAGAGGCTTACCACTAGACCACAGTAGAACTTGCAATATTTCATAAGTTTTTTTTTTCTTTTCCTTTTTTGAACAAGGTCGTAGCCACACACGAACACCGCACACGCACACTCTCATAATAATTTCATAATAAATGGATAATGCAATCGGAGATTGAACCCCGACCTCTTGCTCACTAGCTAAGAGAGTTACCAATAGACCACAATGACAATTGCAATATTTCCTAAGTGTTAGTATGGTCTAGAGGGTTGTGTCTTTGTTAGAGCATCTCCAACCACATTAGCTATTTTGGCTAACTAAAATAGTCAAAATGGATAACAAATGGATAATTTGGCTACCGAAAAGTCTTCACTCCAACCATGTTATCTATTTTGAATAACCATTAATAATTTAAAGTCCAAAATTAAATAAAATCAAAACATAAAATAAAGCCCATAAAAAATCCCAATACAAAATAAAATTTCAAAGCCCAAAAATAAAATTTTGCAATTTTCGCGATTGATTTCCGCGATTCAGCAACAACAGAAATATAAATGTCGCGATTCCGCAATTTTCGCAATTGAATTTGCAATTTTCGCTATTGATTTCGCAATTTCGACATTGATTTTGCAATTTTCGCGATTGATTTCGCAATTTCGCGATTGATTTCCGTGATTTCGCAATTTTGTGGTTTTGAGAAGAAGTTTAGCTAGCAGTACATACTCGCCAGATCTGGCGAGTAAATATTAGAAATCTATTTTGGCGAGTGGTTTGGCTAGTCCCGTTGGAGCATATTGTTGTCTTTATATTTGCTATTTTGGCTAAAATTGAAAGATGGCTAGCATGGTTCGAGATGGTCTTAGTCATTGAGAAGAGAATTATTTTCCAAAATGACCCACTTTTTAAAGTATTTATCAAACCGACCTACTTTGGAAACTAATTTCCAAAATGACCCACATGATATCTCACATTTGGGGTTTAGTGTAAACTTTATCGTTATCTGAAATAGCGAGTGTATTGTGAGGTACTTCTCCATCACTTTGAGAAAAATTGAAGAAAATACTAAGTTTAGACTCGCAGATAGCGCATGTATTTGTACTACACTCACTAACTGAGATAGCGAGTGTATAGTCTTGAAGAAAAATACCAAGTTTATACTCGCTATCTCAGATAGCGAGTGTATTTGTACCACACTCGCTAACTGAGATAGCGAGTGTCGATTGGGAATTTTTTAAACAGTCAATATTTTGCTATCTCTCTCACTTCTCTCTTTCCATTTTCTCTCGTCTCTCCCAACTCCGAAAGAAACCCAAAACCCTAGCCTTCCAAATTCATTATTTACCCAACAAAATCCGTCCAAAATCTATTGAGATCCACTTCATTACTCACAACCTTCTCTACTCTCACTCTAAAAACCCTAAACCCATAATCCAATATCCCGAATTTTGTTGATTTTGGGAAAGTTAAAAAGAAATGCGGCAGAAGTGGGGGCATTCATCTCATCCTCATTCTCTGCCTCCTAAAGCACTCATCTATCGTACGGTAAGTCTTCATACTTTTGCAATTTGATTTTGGGTTAATTATGAATGTGCGTTAAATTGAACGTAATGTCGAGAGCTCATGATCTGTGGGATGATTAGTTAATAGATAAATTTAGAATATATGTATGTATATTTAGTTAAAAGTGAAATGCTACTTTGAGTTATAATTTAATTTTGATATAAATAGGATTATCGACATGTAATTTAACTTTGAACTAGCATGTTGAGAACTTTTGATATGAAAATAATTATGGGATATTTTTCCATATTATTGTTGAATTCTTCAATTATATGTGTGTATTTTATTGGTGTTAAATTATTTACTTTTAGAGTATGCAATTATACTATACTGAAATACATATAAAATTGTAGAATTCTCAACGCTATTAGATATGGCATGAACATGGAATATTCATGAAGAAGGAACGAGTAGTAGACCCCCAAGTAATGGAGGTTGCAGGGGGCCATGAACTTGTTATGGACGACCCCCAAGTAGTGGTCACGATGGTGGACAGAGACACAGAAATCTAAGATGATTGTCTTTATTTGATTAATTTGATTTTTCTTTAATAAAATAGTATATTGTGAAATTGATGTTTATTGTTATTTGTTGTGTAGGTCGAGCCGGGCCATCTTCTTCACCAAATCATCCCGGTCTGTCTTCTTCACCAAATCAGTCGGGCTCGTCTTCTTCGCAAAATGAGTTGGGCCCATCTTCATCATCTTATGTTCCACCGGTGGGTCCCTGATCCTCTCGACCCAAGGCTCTTGACCTTGCAAGGGCAACATCATTCGAAAAACGTGTGGGACGAACAATCAAAGGAGTGTACTTTTCGGGCCACGCCACTTTGCCAATGCATCCATGTATCCACGAGTTGTTACGGGATTGCGCGTTATACGACATCAGTCTCATGAGTTCAATTAAGGCCGACTGTCCTCTTCTAACCACCCTTTTCGAACGCTGGTGTCTGAAAACACACAGTTTTCACTTTCCGGTAGGGGAGATGTCTATCACACTACTAGATGTTGCAGTGATCACATGTCTTCCCATCAATGGACAGGTCGTAACTAGAACGATGAACTTAGATCCATAGTTTTTTTATCACATAATATCTTGGGGTTGAGTTGGATCCTAGGGCTATTATCGGAAATCTCTTTGGTTGCAATGGTTGAAGGATACTTTCAACAATAAATTGAATGAAGATTCGAACAACTATGAAGTCCAGTGCTATTGTGGAGCGTACATTATGTCATTGTTTGGAGGAGTCATGTTCCCGAACTCCACCGGTATTTCCGTTTCCCTAATGTACTTACCTCTAATCGTAGATCTCGGAGCCTTTGAGGCTTACAGTTAGGGTAGTGCAACATTGGCTACATTATATCAGAGTTTGTGCAACTGTGCTCTCGGTGCGATCAGATTAATGGACCAATGTTGTTGCTATAAGTATGGAGTTGGGAACGCATACATATTGGTAGACCCGTAATTAGTAGGTAATCATCAAAGTGGTTGAATGTTCCCGATGGCCCTCACATGAAACCACCAGAAGGTGTATACTAGACTGGATCTCTACCATGCAAGGCTAACCAAAATCGTTGCTTGACATACTACAGGGACGAGTTTGATACATTGACGGATGACTGTGTCAAGTGGGTGCCTTATACGGAGGAGCGTTTAGCGAGATTGCCACCTGTGTGCACGGCAACTCCTGAGCTATGATTGACAAGAGTATCTGTTATCAACTTCGGTATAGTGGAGTCATATTTGGCAATAGAGTACTTAGACAATTTGGCCTCCGTCAAAATATTCCGATCACATAACCATTTAATACCAATTTGCATGGTATTACCGGTATGGGTCGATAGCCCGGTCATGATTGGGCCGCTTGTTTGCACTCTCGCGCCGATAGATGGAATAATTATCGTTTTGTTCGCGTGATTGTTAATATTCCCCCATTCGATGCCGATTCACATGGACCATATATCACGTGGTATCGAAGAATGACTCGACTTTATATATCTCTTACCTCCTAAATGCCTGCGGGTGTGCAAGTACCGACTCGACGACGAGCTGCTGATCCAGCTGACGGTTATTTCGTTCATTTACCAAAGTTTCAACCGAAGTCAACATTGATTCGGAATCTCATAAGTTTTATTTTGTATTTTTTTTTTCATTTTACATTACTAATATATATGTACATTATACATTATGTCTTTATACATGTTATTTGTTTGAGTGTAGATGGCCCAAACATGGATTCAGGCAAAAGCATGCACAAAGGTGTTGAAGAGCAATGTTGCCGAACTAGTAAAGGAGTTTGCACGAAAAAAGGTTCATTCGTGTCAGGCACAAGCGGACCTTGTTAGCGAAAGAAATAGACTGGATGCTATATTTTCGGGTCTGGTGCACCAAATGGGTCATTGAAAGAAAGTGGCCACAAGACCTCTGTATCGTCAGAAAGTATTAGAAGAACGAGGAGACGAGGAGCATGTGGATGAGTTAGAAGAAGATGATGATGACATTCCTCTTTCCGGACTTACTCAAGCAACACCAAGGCATCCTAAACGAATTAGGAGACCCCCAAACTTGTTCACCCCCGATCCATGAATACCAAGATATGATGTATGATAATTATTTAGTTTGTTATATTTGGTAGAAAGTATAAAATTGGGACTATACAAGTTTATGTTATTATGTCTATGTTTGTTTGATTTTTTTTTTCTTTTTTTTTCCTGGTTTGGTTTGCACTAAGTTTGTTTCCAGAGATTTTGTTATTTTGTTAGTTTTTTTTTTCATTGCTTTGCGCTGAGTTTGTTTGTGTAATTATTATTTGGTTGATTGGATGTGATGGCTGAATGTGGTTGAATGTGTTTAATGCAATTTGGGTTAACCTGAATGCGATGGCTGAATGTGTTTGATGAATGCGATGGATGATTGTGTGCGATAAACTTTGGGATAACCCAGTTTTCTTAATTTTGGCTGATTGTGTGTATTATGAATGTGATGGCTATTTGAGTTGTGTTTGATGTCCGAACTTTGGGATTATGAGATTATATGTTTGAGATTATGAGTTGTGTTAAAGATTAAGATGTTGGATGTGAGTTGTGTTTGAAGAATATGAAACTATATGTATACAGGGATGACTTTAGGATGTTGATAAACTGGGTTGTCATGATAACTAGGATCGCTATAGCAAGCCTGGTTCAAAAAGGGTCGCTATCTGAAACAGCGAGTGTGAGAATTTCCAGTTTCCAGAGACTTCAAAGTCTCTGGAAATGTAAAGTCCTCACAGTTGAACCAGGCCCGCTATCTGAGATAGCGAGCCTAATTATTTTATTTTCCACAGCAGTTAACAATCTCAGATTTTCCCTGTTTACATAATGACGCGGCTTTAAACACATATACATTATGCCATATAATTTCTCAGGTAGAAAAAAAGTGACTATATCTCAAACTCAACTAAATATGCACAATCAACCAAAATAATACATAACAAAAGTCCACAATTGTGACGACTTGGTCACTAGCAAAATCCATAACCAAAATAATACATAACATAATAGCTCGAATCATGTGTTTGAATTAAATGAAAATTTTAGTTAGTTTGACGGCTTTATAAAGTTTGGCATGAGTTTTTCCGGCATCGGTGTATATTGTGACATTTCAAACCACATTTGGAACAAGTCATCCCCGTACCTATGCTCGACTCATTTCTTACATCCATGTCATTACGAATTCTCGTACTCTTCGGTCGCCCTTTCCTAAAACGATGCAGACTCGTATTAGCTATGAGGCGTGGTCCACTAAAACAGACCAATATGCTGGATCTAGTGTCGGATGAAAGGTGAGAGCCCATATTTGTGCTAAGGCACTAATAGAATAAAATTTATCGATATATGGCTTGTAATCAATTGCACGATATGCACAAGACGCCAACACATGGGAACATGGAATATGATACAACTGAAATTTCTGACAAGTGCACGTTTTAGTACCCAAATTAACGTTGTCCGTGTTCTCACCTTTTGAATCCGACCTACTCTTCGTATACCTGTTTTGAATGAAAAAACTCCAGGTTGATGATGAATCATTAGGACCTCATGCAAGTTTGAACTCTCACGCCAAAAATCGATCAAATCCTGAACTCTTTGAGCGAAAATTTTTTCTTCACTTATAAGCGTGTTGGCTAACTGGCAACAGGTGACAAAGTAAGAATTGAGATGGTAAAATATCATTTCCACAATTGCGGTTACGAGTAAACCACGCACACCTTTCAAACTGGGTTGAAAACTTCTGATATGTTTGTAGTCATTATGTCATATCAACGACCTCCTTCGTCTTAAAAAGCCCATTTCTGATAGTGACGATATTGATGATAGTGATGATATTGATACGTAGCTGCTAACTATGATGAATGTGCTAAGTATGTATATGACGCCGAAAATAGACCAATTTGATATCATCCTTCAATTCGAATTAGCAAAAGCAATGTCTCCTTGCATAATATGGATTCCAAACATTCATGTTTTGTATGTGAATCAATCGAATTACTTATCCCTTTGTCTGTTAGAGAACTATCTCTCTAGGGATTGTGAAAGATAAAAGTGGTTTGAGTGTGGAATGGAAGGTGTCTTCAATCCATTCGTTTAAAGCCCTTCTGTTCAATAGGAACTTCATTGTCCTTTCATTATCCTCTTTAAGGCTCTTTTCTTGTCTTGCTATGGTCACTCTAATGCCTCTGCACCGCCTACCTTAGAGCGCCGAGCGAGGGATTTCCATCGCCTCCACTTTTCCACCGGACATACATTATTTAAGCTATAGTACTATGGACACTGTTGCAACCAATAGTGGGACATCTTCCATTTTCTCATAGCTTCTTTCTCTTTCAACTAAGTAGTCGCCTCCGCATTGACAGTTTCCAGGCTCAGCGAGTTTGCTATGTAACTTTTTGGGTTTTTTTTGACATGCTATAATTTTAACTTTTTTCCTAATAGATTTGCTACCAAATTTGGTGAAGAAATTTGTAACGAAATGTCGCATACAATAACGATGATATGCATTTGGTTCTTTCCATGCTCCATTTTGGATTTTCATGGCAGCCAAAATACCTGCATGACGATCAGAGATAACACATAACCCAACCCGATTGGTGACAAAAAAACGAAATGCAGCTCATGAACCATGTCCAAGTATATACACTTTCTCCATCAACTATTGCAAAGGCAAATGGAAAAAGGCTATCGTTTGCAGCCAGTGAAACCTCAATTAACAAACAACCCTTGTATTTTCCATATAAGTGTGTTCCATCAACACTTATGTCCAAGTATATAAGTGAACCATTTCCAACACTTGTGTTTCATCAACACTTGTGTTCCATTAAAAACACTTATGTTCCATCAACACTTATGTTCCATTAACAACACTTATGTTCCATCAACACTTGTGTTCCATCAACGAATGCAGCTCATGAACCATGTCCAAGTATATACACTCTCTCCATTAACTATTGCAAAGAAAAATGGAAAAAGGCTATTGTTTGCAGCTGGTGAAACCGCAATTAACAAACAACTCTTGTATTTTCCATACAAGTGTGTTCCATCAACACTTATAACATGTCTGTAAGACTTGAACCCTTCAATCGAAGCATCAAATTCCCAAAATACTCCTTTGAATGTTTTCTTGCCAGGACCGGACTCATACTTATCCTAATGGACAACGGTTCCTAGATTTGCTGCTTGTATTGCTGATAGTAGATACGACAACTTAGTATATGCTTCTTCAAAGGAACCGAACAACCACTCAATAGTTTTTTTGTTTTGCAATCCAAGTCTTCCTATACGAAATCTGATAATTGAATTGTAGTTTGACTATCTCAATAATAGCCTGCGGTGTTATTCCTATCTCTGCCTTAATGATATTCACAATCAAATTGCATACAAGTTTAGTATCAACTTTACAGTCGTCTTGAATCAACGTGTGATTCAGACATAAGTGCGGCCCTACAATTTTCTTCACCACGAAATTTATCCCACACTTTGGAACGATTGCACGTAATCTCCATGAGCAACCCCCCTCACTTACGACTAGTGGGATTTGCACCATCTCCTCAAGGGTACGCTTCCTAGGTATCAATTTATATTTCATGGTATATAGGGTCTATGTAGTTTTCAATGTGACAAATTTTCGGTGGTTCTTGATGGAGTATAGCTTCACCGCAAGCTGAACTGATTCTTTACTTTGGAACTCCTGCCCAATGTACAATTCGTCTACGTACGATAAATCGGACAAATCTTTTGGAACTTGATTTACTCTTGCACTTTGTGACATCTCCTCGGTAACATGAACATTAATATTATTGAAAGCATCATTAATGTTCACGTCATTATCGTTCCTCTCATTGATATAAACATTTACATATTTATCTTCTTCCACTTCGTCATCATTTTCTACCCTCTCATCAACTTCATTGTCGGTTTCTTCCTCTTCTTCATCATCATCTAATAATTCGTTGTTAATGATAGCATTTTCAAATATTCCAAAGACATTGTCATTTTGAACATAATCTTGAACCAAACTAGGTTGACGTGGCAACTCAAATTCTGTAGGATCCGGGCTTGTTGTATTTGTGAATGTGTCTTCTTATGGGGACGGTGGGATTGCATATGATGTTTGAACTAGGTTACAACTCATTCCATGTGTCGGTACTTCTCGTACGAAGCTTGAACTAGGATTAGCATGTGGCTGGGCATTAATAATTTGGATTTGCTGAACATATAATTCCAATGCGCGTCAACTATACTTTGGATCAACTGTCCTAGCAATCATGGACTTTACAGCGTTGTCATTTACTACGGACACAGTCATAAAATATTAGCCTTCACCTTTTCTCGCTGCATATCGAGCGAAAATTTCAACATTTCAATGATCTCTAGCCCAATTAGTAACCTCATAAATTTTTTTAACTAATTCTGTCATTGTAATTATACGGGGTGTCCAAATTATTTCCGAATCAACAACACTATAACAACAACCTAGCTTTGCTTCACGAATTATTTTACCATCAAAATAAATCCAAATAAGGATATTGTAATCCATACCTATACATATTTATACAAAAATGAGAGTCATTATCTAATCAACTCAATTGTACATGATAAAAGGTTATACAAATCATACCTTCAAATCAATGATCGGGAAGATAGAGTAATTATGAGCGTGGAGAAGACGGCATAGAGAACTTTCTTCCAAACCAATCATCTTTATACTATCCCTAATTCAACTTAATTGGGGATCTCTGATGATGGTTTTAGGGTTTAGAGAGTGGGAGGAGAGATGAATGTGAGGGGATGAAGAAGATCCCTTGAGATTTGGAGAATCTTTGTGGGTGTAAGCACGAATTTGGAAGCTAAGGTTTCGGAATTGGGAGAAAGAGTAGAGAGAGAGATAAGTGAAGAGCAGAATGGAAAGAGGGAAGTGAGAGAAATAGCGAAACAACGACTGTTAAAAAACTCCCCAATCGACACTCACTATCTCAGTTAGAGAATGTGATACAAACACACTCTCTATCTGGGATAGCGAGTATAAACTTGGTATTTTTCTTCAAGACCATACGTTCGATATCTCAATTAACGAGTGTAGTACAAATACACGCAGTATCTGAGATAGCGAGTCTAAACTTGACATTTTCTTCAATTTCCAAATGATGGAGAAACACCTCAACATACACTCACTATTCCAGATAGCGATGAAGTTTACACGATAGCGAGTGAGTCATTTTGATAATTAGTTTTGAAAGTGGGTCGGTTTGATTAATACTTTTAAAAAGTGGGTCAATTTGGAAAAAAAATCTTGAGAGTAATCGTGTAATATTACTAGTTTTTCTTTATCAGATTTAATTTTTGTTTCTTGCCCTTTTTTATCAATTCTAGCGGCTCCGGCTCCGCCCTTTAGAATCTAAACTATAGTAACTCTTTTTTTTTTTTAAATATCTATACTATTATCAAGCAAAGCTCCATTTTGGCGGCTTTTTACTATTATACCCCCATAAACATAAAAGACTAAAAAAAATATAGGGTTAACATCGGAGATCAAAAATGTAATTTGCATGTATTGAAAAAATAATTAACACATGCATGCGAATATCAAAATAAATAAATTAACACAACATGACTTCTTCGGTTTTGACAACAGCATGACTTGCATTCACAATTTATTCATAAGAAAATTTCCTCCTATCAAAGCCAATAGGTCTAACACATGCATGCAAATATCAAAATGAATAAATTTTGCATGCCTGTCTGCATGCATGCATGCAACATCTTCGGTGACCTGCCCCTTTCTCAAAATCCTACACACCTTTAAATATTAGGACGTGCATCGCATGCGTGCAAATAGCTAGTATATATAATACGGTAGTTATCTATAAAAAAAAATAATTAAAAAATAATTTAAAAAATTTAGGGTATTACGTATATTAAATTAAGTTTAGAATAATTATCTGAGAAATGTCAGAATATATATGATAGTTTTCTCTTTTCAATTCAGCCAAAATTGTTTTCAAGATACTGTCTATAGTCTGTGTAGTATTGAGTATCACCTGGTATTGATTTGACATAAAATTCCACAATTAGTCCTTAAAAAATGTTCAACGAAAAACTCGTGCTAGTAGCAATTTTTGGCCTATGCATGCAAGTACATTACAATCTGTAGCATGAACATTAAGGGCTCATGTAAACGATTGGAACCTTTTCAAAGTCAAAAGTGAACTGGTGAATTCAGAATATATATAGGATTAGGGGGGATGCATCTGACTCAATTTTCATAATTTTCTGCACATGCAGTGTAGTTGTGCACACTGACACTGATGTTGTGTTTTCACATAATCAATGAATCACCCACCATAATTTACACTAGTGTTATCCTGTACAAATTGCACAAATTTAAATAATTTTGAGTAACTCACAAAATTATATGAAACTAAAAATTTAGAGATGCCCCCTTAACTATTTCAATCACGATATAATCAAAAGATGACAAATCTATATTTTAATTAATTCACACTTTCAAACAAACCAACATCATTCTATATTTCTATTCAATTGAAATGAAAGAAGAAAAAAAATCGAATAATTACTGAAGTTGAGCTGTGGCACTTCTCAGACTCCTTGATGTACTTTGCTATCTCTTTCTCGACCGCGTGCTTCTTAACCGTCTTCCCTCTCAAATCAAATATAATCAGCATCAGAAACACATAGAGAGAACAATACTTGATAATTAGCTATATCAAAAGATGACAAACATATAGATTAACCGATTCACATTTAGAAACCAACACCATTCTATATTTTCTATTCAATTGAAAGGAAACATCAAAATCTCAATGTGTGTAACTCTCCAACAATTCCAGCACCAAGACATAGGTAAACTCTAGATCCCTAAATGTAGTGATGCCAAGAAAGAGGTATTTTCAAAATTACTTACAATCTTGTCAGATTCCTCCATTCTAAAGCTTGCTTGCTTGCAAATATTCATATTGTTAGCGAAGTTCCTCAAAATTTGCCTCCAATTGTTCTATATTACTCCTTAGTTTTGCCTCTATAAAATGATCACAACATAAAACACACATACAATACTACAATTCCTCAAAACTTTTCAAACAAAACAAAAAGATGTAGAAAAAATACCACTATCTGCATATTGTTTCCCTTCTGATTCCAGTATATTCCGAAGCTTCTTTTGCTTCATCAAATTTTCATCTTCCCTTTTCATCAACCATTTAATGCAAGTCCGTAGCTTTCTTATATATTCACTCATATGTTCACTTTTACCTTAAGAAAATAAAATAATAAATTACAATAATGATTAAATTGACCAAACTATTCAATTTTCATGCTTTTTACCATCCTCCACAATCCATCATTTTTCGGAACTGAAAATTTAATAGTAATATTTCTTAGAATGCAAAAATACTAATATTCCAATGGCAACTTCATAGCCAAATGCCCATATTTTTGTAGAAATGGTACCATCCGAAAGTACTAAAACAAATTCGGGAAACGTATCATCATATCTCAACAATCAAATCTTGTATGTTCAAATTGTCTAGAATACAACTTCTATCATTTTTTAATCTCACTTACGGGCGATTTGAGTTCTTC
Organism: Hemerocallis citrina; assembly: GCA_017893485.1. NCBI lineage: Eukaryota > Viridiplantae > Streptophyta > Magnoliopsida > Asparagales > Asphodelaceae > Hemerocallis > Hemerocallis citrina. Next base: position 144,744,819 of record CM030361.1, read on the forward strand.
ATCCCATCAAAATCTCAATCCTAAACTGTACGCACTAAAATCTCAATCACCCACTTCCCACAACACGGAGCCTAACAACCAATTGTTCCTATCACTAACTAAAACCGGATTCAACCATCAAAACGATCAAATTTTGATTAAAACAATGCCTTACCGGTCTTTAATTTTGCTCTGTCACTGTTTCTCGGTGGCGGAATGCTTGGACCTCGGCGTTATGGCCCCTCTCTGATCATTCCCACTGCTCCTTCCATCAACTTTCATGCTCAGTTTCCCTATAAATCGAATAATTACACTTAATCACAAACAAAAGAATTAGAAGAAAAAGAAAACCCAATATATGCATAAAATTTGGAGGAAAATGAACTGACTTTTCCTTAAAGTGCCCTCTCTTTTACCGAATTCGTCGTCGTCTTCATCCTCCTCGTTGAAATCCATACAGGTTGCGTCGGAGGCAGCGTCGAGAACGACATCAAGGAGAGAACCAAACAAACTAATGTTGGGATAGATAAATAAATATTCATAGGGTCGCACTTTAAACACCTGAATCCCCCTGCTTAACTTTTGCCTGTAGCATAACACTGATCCTAGAAGATTGATGACCATTAAATGGACATCGAATATTGCATAATCATCAGTCATTAATGTATCTATGTATAAACTTTCCGCAAATATATATTTTCACACCAAAACATACCAAGTACAAACTCATGACTAATTACATGGCTAAAATAAAACATAAATATACCTCAAACTTTGCACAACAAAGAATGCAATTGCCTGAAATGTTGCTTACCCATCAACAAAACATTGTACCTGCCTGTCTACACATCAGTCTTCTAGTGGAGGCCTACATCATTTATTGCGGTTTTAACTGTACCACATCATTTCTCCCTCAACTTAATTTTCCTCCCACATGATACCTTTCAAGATGAATGACAATTAGATATTGAACTTAGCAATGAGATCTTTATTTGAAGAAAAAAATTAAAATTTAGCTTATGATAATGAAATGCAAGGTAAAATCAAAGCTAACTAAAATAGTTAATTTACATACTTAAGAACTCTACTTCATCTCATAAAAATGTGTTATGCAATCATATAATAATAGTATATATATTGACATCAAAATGAATGGGAATTAGTCTGCATCAAGGAGAACACTCCACATCCAACTGACTCCCACTTATTGTGCTTCATCAATTTACTTCTATAATTGATCAATGTATGTTGTGAATCTAATGATCCAATAGTAAAAGAAAAAGTACTGGGATCATTTCTTCGATCCATGCTTCATTATTACTTGTATGTATCCCTACTAATTTCCAAAATTGCATATATATATATACACACATTTCATAATTCATATAGTTTTATACCCTTATGTAATAGCAAATATGCAGCAATATGAACATAATGTCACAAATTTAAGCCAATTATTGAATTAACTCTTAAAATGGTGATATAACTTACTTGTGCAGTGTTAATTTTTAAGCTATATCAGGGTATAAAAGAAAATAATTTTAGAAAACAGAAGTGCGTACATAACTTGTACTGAGTGAGTATAAACTTATAATCGAAGTTGGTTCCATAATAGGGGAATGGAACAAATTAAATAGCCAATGAAATGTTCATAACTATGCATCAGAAGTCTAGAGAGTGAAGTTATCACGTAGTAGTTGAATTATAAGAGTGCTATCCTTGGAGGGCTACTCACCTAGAGTATTCAAATTTGCAGTAATTTGCTCAAATGCCTACACATTTTACGTAATAAGAAAGACCATAATGAATAACAAAATAGTTGCATACCTAAAAGCAGCATATTTACTCTCCAGTCTTCATTGTCCCAAGTGGAGTTATATATAATCAATTATGGTTTGACGCACCCATCTTTTAGTGTTCTATAATACATTCATCTCAATATATCAGTTCCATTTGATTTCTAGACATGCCCTCGTCATGAATGAATTATAGATACTAACTAAACCTAAGAACGTGAATCACTCCAGCTGAATTAAAAGCTGTCTCTAATAGTGAAGACACCCACTGATACAAAATCCAACTTACAGCTTTACTCTAGCATTCATAGTGCAACAAATTAAGTCAGTAAGCTAAGAGTTCACTTACATCCATCAAATGCTCTAAAAGATTTGTGTTATTCTCAATTTCATTGTCAAACATAAACAAAAATAATAAACAAATCATCAAATACCTTGTGCATCGAAGGTGGGAGGCAGTGTGAGGTCGAGCAGCGTGGGGAGATGGCAACGGTGAGCGGTGTGGGGATAGAGGGCGGCACGAAATTGCGGGGAGCGACGTGGGGATAGGGCAACGGCGAGCGGCATAGGAAGAGGATGGCGGCGAGCACCGTGGGGCGTGGGGAGAGGGCGTCGGTGAGCGGCACGGAGAGCGGCGTGAGGAGAGGGGGTGGGGAGCGGGGTTTGGGATGAGATTGTAGGAGACGAAGAGATGCATGAATGAGAGGGTTTGGGGGTTTTATTTTTCTTTCATAAAAATATGTGTATTGCACGTGTAATGTAGATATGAATCTTGTTGAAGATAAAGCCAAGACTTAGTCTTGCCATTATCTCATAGGTTGCTGTAACAAATTCTAGCTGTTAATATCTTTAGTTATGATATTTATTTCTTTGTTATTCTACCTTATCTCTTATAGACTAAGTTTGTTAAACTAAAACTATTTTCTAGCTTTCCTTGTATTATATATACCTGTACTACTCATTGATGAAAACATAACTTTTCAAAACTTTTCATGGTATCAGAGCGGGCTTGATCCTCATCAATTTACATATATATTCCTTTTTTTTTCAAGCATACTAATCGACCACCATGTCTTCCCTTCACACCATTCCTAATGACGTCGATCCCAAATACCCACTCGTCGTTGTTACACTCTCCAATATCCTCAAGCTGATCTCCACAAATTATCTCATACGGACGCTTCAAATTGAGGCCACTCTTATCGGGTATGGTCTCTTCAAATTCTTGGATGGCACCTACCTTGCACCTCCTACCACCATCACCAAGGAAACAGTCTCCCAACTCAATCCGGCTTACCTCACATGGATTTGCCAAGACAAACTCCTCTTTGGCGCTCTCATTGGTACCTTGGAACCTACTCTTGTTCCGCTCATCTCTCGATCTTGCACCACCAAAGAAGTCTGGAATACCCTTGTTCACACCTTTGCTCACCCCACCCGTGGTCATATCAAGCGGTTGAAAACCACCTTTGAGGCTCTCACAAAAGGTCCTCAACCCATTACCGAGTACATGCACTCAATTAAAGCATGTACTGACCAATTGGCCCTCCTTGGTAACCTCATAGATCCCGAAGAAACCACTAACAAGGTTCTCGAATCTCTTGACTCCACATGTAGCGCCTCGAATTTTCAATATAATATCTCATAAATACGTGGCACAATTCTTAGAATCTACCTCAATGTAATAGTAAACATAGCCAAATCACAGAATATTTTTCAACTTTTATTACATCAATTCTTTACATAGCACAGCGGAAAACTAAACACCTTGAATTATAATTTCTTCTTTTACAACACATTCTTTTGCAATTTGCATAAGCCATATTATCATTCTACTACATGCATCCAAATTTCAAGTTAACAGCACCTACCTGTAAAACATGAGGCTAGAGATAACCCTAACCCCCAAAACTATGGGGTCAGTCATAACAGTGTGAATGACATTAAAAGAAAACACAATTTAAATAAAGCATAAAGAATAAATTCATAATCAACACATTTCCATAGTAGTAACAAATGAAATATGAAAGGATGATAAATAAAGCATGAAAACATCAAGTGAAACTAGGCTAAGTGTCAAGTATAAAAAAATAGAAAACGTCATGCATAATACCAGTCAAGAAACACAAATGCAGTATGATGATTCTCAAATGCATACTTGTCGAATCTATGCTCCCCACTCTACATAGATCCGGTACAAGCCCTTGTCGTTCTCCACTTTATAGGGTTAAATCCCTCGTTATGCAACTAATACTACTACGATGACTACTACTATTTGGATAAACTGTGAGTATCTAGCCCATGGCTCGATAATTCCGGAGGTCAATCTCTATCCACAGATAATTTCGGAGACTATTTCACTCACACCTAGGAATTTTTGAGAATACCCCATACCGCAAGCTATGGCGCCTCATCACACGAATACCCCATGGGCGTCACCTCGATCCCGATAATTCCGAAGATCAATCCCACACTGCAGGTAACTCCGGAGACTATTTCACTCTCACCTCAATAATTTCGGAGATTATCTCACACTGCAGATCATACTGAGGTCCATAACCCATGTTTGTACTCATTTCATCATATCACCATCTAGTGCATGTCCTTATCTTATTAAGTTAATTAATTAATTATGAATCTCCTAGAGTTTGTGTGTCATGCCCCGCTTCCCAAAAAGAAATATGGAATATGGATATGCGACTAAGTCCAGCGAATGATTTTCATCATCCATAAGCTGTCAGGATCTTTACAACATTTCACAGGAATATTCGGAAGTAAACAAGGAGAAATCAACCATGCATGCATGAATGAATCAATATACCAACAGAATTTACTTGAAACAAAATTTAATAAATCTCAAATAAACCAGATCTGGAACAAGTTATAAATTTTGGGTCAAACTGCCCAATACAAAATAATCCAAGTAGCAGTTACATTTACTCAAAATAAGCAACAGGAAATAATAATAGCAAGAAACCAGCAACTAGATTCTTTGATCACCTACTCTAGCGGCAGCTGATCACCGAAGTCTGCAATTTAACAAATTGCAGGAAAAGGGAAAAAAAGACACAAAACTCCTGCCAATGCAAGTTACAGGCCGCTTGTGGTGCAGACACAAGTACAGAAAAAGATAAACAGATGTAGAGTAATAGCGAAAACAAACATAGCATGGAATGAATAAAATAGCAAAACAGAATGCCTAACATGAATCAGAAGACAGAATCAAATATTAGTAACAGGGTACAGGTAATAGGTATCAGGTGTTAAGTATCAGGCAAGCAGATAAACAGGTAAACAGGTAACATGTACAGGTAAACATGTAACAGATGTCATGTTATGTTAAGTCTTGTATTTATTTCTATCTAGGTAGCACTTCATGCATCCCATCTATTTACCACATGGTTGTTACATTCAAACAAGTTTGCATTTAGATTTAGTAGTGGGCTGTATAGGGCCGTGTACTCAGGTATCAGATAAACAGATACAGATACAGGTACAGGTAGAACTTACGGGTCCTCTTCTGAGCACACATTCCTATAGGAAAGTGTGCAGCTAGGTAATCAGATAAATAGAATCGTGTATCATGTAGTCATGAACATGTAACAGATAACAGATAAGAGGTAGGAAACACGGGCCTCCTTCCAAGTACACATTTCTATATTTTTCACTGCTAGAACTTTCCCTTAACCCCGACTTGGTTATTGGTTATTATTATCAAACAGGTATATACGTGCAGAGAACAGAGCAAGAATAAAATGGTATAAACTAGTGATAGGTTCAGGTCAGAAGATAAACATGTACAGGTGAAAGACAACTCATAAAAGATTAGGACAACAAAAATTCTAGTTCAGGACAGCAAAATAGTACTGCACCAAATCTGGGATTTCTGTTGTCACAAACATGCAAATCTGGATCCGTTAGAAAATATGGAAAATAGACTCTCGGCCGAATCCAGCAAGTATATATAAGTCATGTCGTATTTCACAAAAACATGACTCAAAACCGAATTGTATCCAGAAAACATGTTCAGCTAGAAATCATAAGTTTGTGTTCATAAACAGGAAAACGGCATAAAAACTTACTGATTAAATCCAAGATAAATCTGGGATATTCCCTATTATGTTTAGTATCAGCAAATGAATTTTCATAATATTCCAACATAGATAGTTTAGTCAAATAAAATCAGAAGACACCAAGGTGCAGTAATTTTGTAAATCTGAAACTTTAAACACAACAGTACTAAAACAGCAATAGATTACAAAATATAAATCGAAATCCAGATCCATATAAAGGGTGATAAAATAGATATAGTAGGCTACATTTCGTATTCACAAAGTTTTTTATCAACAACATGTATAATCAGGTTGGAATTTAGGTTCTTGACTGAAAAGTATGGAAATTCTACAGGTATAGTAGTTGTTTCAAGCATAGGATAGTTTATAAAATTTATCAATTAAATCCATAAAAATTAGGGACTAATCCCAGTCAAGTCCAGTTGTACTCAACTAAATATTGGATCAAAATATTATCTTTAACATCTGTATAAAAATAAGTTACTCTCCAAAATTCACATAAAACCAAATCTGTGATTTTCTATATCTCTGCAGTAAAATAGCAATAACTTGCAACTCACAAATCGAAATTGAGCTCTGTCAGAAATTTTGGAAAGTAATTAGAATTTTCAATAATTCATATTCACAAACAATTTTCATTTACTGACCTTAATAGGGTCTCAAATACTGAACAAAAACGGGGAGGCAGTAAAAACAGAAATATTCTTTATGCATAAAATCAACTAGTTCATATGTAACACATCCAAATCATAACAAAATATGAAATATGGTATCCAAGATGTCCAAGCAACATGGTATAGGGTATTTAACAAATCTACAGCAGGATATACTATCAGTAACATGTCAAGCATGCAAGATTCATACAACAACTAATGGATCACAACCAACGTACATATATGCAACAAGAATTAATTAGATCTAAGTCTAAATTCATGTCGTGTGTGTAATGAGACAACTACGGGCAGATCAACACATATAGACAAGATCTAACAGGGTTTTCATGGGAATAGATCTTGAAACAACTACACTACAGGCGGTATTTAGTACTTGTATATGCAAACAGAAATTATACAAGTTACTTGCCGTATAGTAGACGACGAAAACGATGCAACGAGCAAGAATAATGGGAACGAATTCCCAGTCACGAACTCAATGAACGACGAACGAACACATGAACAAGCAAACAAGAAATCACAACCCTCGAGATCACACACACAAGAGCCAAAACCAAACAGCAGCCTGGGGTGTGCACGACTAAGAGAAACGGCGACGGCAAGCGGAGTTGCTGCTTGCTGTTGCTGTTGGGCTACTGTCTGCCGTCGGAAGGGAACCAGCGCACAAGGAGGTGCTTTTGCGGTGCTGCATCATGATAGGAAGGGGAGGTGCATGGGACTAGGGCAGCGCTGCAGGAGGCAGGGCATCGCGATGCTGTTGTCGCTGCTATGGAGGTGCGTCAGGGCAGTGTTGTACGATGCTGAGGTCAAGAGGTGGGATGAAGAGGAGCTCGGGAGAGCACAGGGTGATGGGTTTAAAAGTTGGAAGTAGGGGAAACGGGAGGTAGGGGATGAGGTGGAGAAGTCGGCTAGGGTTTCTTTTGGGTGAACAGGGGATACAGGATGTATATATATATAGGGTAGAATAAGGGTTTAGGTGTATTAACGGGTTAGGTTTAAAGGGTTGAATGGGTAGGGAGTTGGGTATTAAAGGGTTGTTGGGTTTATAAAAAGATCCAAATAGAATATAGGATTAACCAATAAATGAGATAGAAATAAGAATGAGTAATTAAAAATAGGACATGAACAATTTGAAATGAGGATAAAAAATAATAGCTCGATCAATCAGATATGAAATAATAGGCTGACAATTGAATCAAGAAGATCAAATAAAAAGACGATAATCAAATAGATGAATATACTGAAAATAAAGATCCAATACACGGTTCAAAAAGAGTCGGGGAATACACTATGAATAAATACACGGAAAAAGAAAATACACACAAAATACAAGAAAATGGAAAATAGGGGTTACATTGTGTACCCTACCGGACTTATCTCAACTGATCAACAACAAGGCCACAACTGGCCAAACCACAAAAATCTCAACTGCCGGTGTACTAGGGTCCCACTCACCCTCTAGAGACTCACAACTCAACTATCAACACAAAATCTTTCATTAAAACTCTTGATCTCATTATCAATTTACTCATATTAAGAAAACTTTTTAAAAATCAACAAATCCAAATCTATCCAAATACCCACAATTTCCAGAACTGAAACATAATATTAAATCCATTAAATAACTGAGTTTCGTATTTTGAAGTCATAGAAACATCACAAAACATTAATATTTTGAAATCCATATATATTTCGTTTCTTATGGTCATAGAAATACAAGTTAAAATACTATCTATATAATAAAACACAAAGAAACCTATCAAGTGGATCTCCTTCAATTCCCCCAAAATCAAAGGTCCAGATCTAACCTGACAAAACACATTTTCCCCTTCAAAAGTTTTCCCCCAAAACTCAAATTCAAATCCCCCCACCTAAAACAACTCATTTATTTATTTAATTATCTCCCCCCCACCCCCCCCTCCCCCCCCCACCCTTCAAAAAATTAAGAAAATAAAAAATTTAATTTTTTTAAAAAAAACTTAAAAGTAAAAAAGTTAAAAAAATTAAAAACTTTAAAAATAATTCACAAAAGTCAAAAATATCAAAAAATTTAAAAAATTTAAATTATTAAAAATATTTTAAAATATTAAAAATTTTAAAATAAAAATTTGTAAAAAAAATTAATTTTTAAAATTTTTAAAATAAATAAATTTTTAAAAAATTAAATTTTGGAAATTTGAAGTTTTGAAAATCTCAAAGCAAATCCAAATCAAAATCCAATGTCGAACCTTAATCAAGAGGTCGTCGCCGATATTAGATCCGTTGCTGATTACGTATCGGTGACTCCCCTCCACCGAATCGAGAGCCTCTATATGCGATGAGATGACTCTAATTTCATCTCATTAACCGAATTCTCATTGTAATTTTAAATTTTGTGTGTGCAGGGATTACTCAGTTTTTTGCTGACTCGAATTTTGTGCGTGCATGGGATCTAAGTTCAGAGAGGTATGATTGTTTTATTTTTGGGTTTAAAAATTTTTAATTTAGTGATTTATTTGATGAGTTTTTTATTGGTTTTAATTTAAGGGGTACGCAAGTGAGAGATGAATTATTTGGTAGCCCCAATTTGGGCTTCCAAACCATAACAGGACAGGTAAGCTGACCAACAACCTAAAATAACTTGGCAAATATGCAACATTAATTTCTTTACTACATGAAAAAATACTATCGTGATGTGTTCCCTTCACTGGTTATTAGAAACCATGGATAATATAACATATAAGAACTTTTAGTGTATGTTTGGATATGTAGGATTGGGATGACTGGAGTTTATCAATGAAGGATGCAAACTCTCCACTCAAGAAAGACAGCTAAAGTAAATTTATTATTTATCCATTTTGAATTTTTTTTTATAAAGGTGCAATGGTGAGACAAAGTGGAGATAAAAGAAATGGTTAGCTTGGATTAGAGTTTTGACAACTTCATGTATTTCATTTTGGTTGAAATAATAATAAGAGGTATTTTAATTGCAAACTATGTCTCAGACAAATAAATGTTTAGATTATTGGTATTGTAGATACCTTCACACCTGCACTTGCGTTACCATTGTATTTGGACATGCTCATTGTGGATATGGGATTAGAGTAAGCTCTATAAAATCTATATGATAATATCCTTGCATAACGATTAGAAGCATCTAAAAGTGATGTTGAAGTTTAAAAAAAACTCTATGTAGTGTTTCTAACAAACTATATGCATTCCAGGTAAGTTCAAGCTAATGATCAAGAAGGAGATGGTTGAGCTTAAAGGTAGATATACTGCTTCCTCTTATAATATGTTTGCTACTTCAATTAATTTGCTGGACCTCCAAAACTATTTTATATAATCAAACCAGGTGCACCATTCTGAAGACATGCCGTATGCACGTGTCAACAGGAAAACCTAGTTATAATAAAAGTATAACTCTCTGTAAATTATAGTAAACTGTAGTAAAAACTTTATTTAAAATAGTAGGTCAATCATCCATAAGTTCAAAGAAATAATCGTTCAAGAAAAACAATGAAAACTCAACAAAATACTCTACACAGCAGCTGTCGATCGACTGTCAAAACAGTTCAAAAAAATGACAGTCAGCCGGCATGCTAAAATTCCAAAAGCTCACAAATGACAGTCGACCATCAATTTGTGTACAAATCTGGGCGGTCGATCGTCAGCTGCTACTCAGTCGGATTTCAAAACTTGTGCACTTTTCACTGATACATTAGTTAAGATCTTTTAAAACATAAATTGTGAATTTAAAAACTTTGAGATGATCAAAGATAACTTGTCTAATATACTGGAGTTTATAAAACATATCAAAATCTCCCCAATTTCCTAAAAGATCAATTATTCATCAAAATTTCTTCAAAACGGTAAAGATTGCATATATGTGTATACGTGTGCATGTATATCAGTAAAATATTCAAAAATCACTATGTGTAATTAATATATTGATCAATTCAAACTCAGTATTAGTAGAAATCAAGATCTAATCAAAAATTTCACAAAAATCTTCAAAAATCAGCCTTCGACCTCCATAACTTCAGCCCCGAAAGTATACTCGATCATTCAAAACTTGATCTTTTTAATCTAGAACCCTCTTTGCAACTTGATTAAACACAATTAAAACTAGTTAGATTAGTTTGTCCATGATTATAAGCATCTACAACAATCTTTCATCAAGTTTTACTCATCAAAAGCATCAAATAGATCATATACATGTTTATACACAGTAAAGACACAACCTTTATCCACTTTATGCAATATACACTATACGAACTCATTATGCACAACCAAATCAGTAAGAATATGAAATTAAACAACATACCCATGATTCCTACTAAGTTCTTAACTATCTCAAGTCATTTATATAAAAATTTTATTCATCAATTGCATAGTTTTCATGAAAAGTTCTATTTTTATTCATCCACTCATCAATAATTTATTATATCATCATACCATCATCTATCATGCATTCTAATAGACAAATTATTACATACAACATGCATAGAACAACAAGAAATCACAACATATGTCACTCACCTTATTGAAGAATCAACCGAAATAATAAAGAATTAAGAAAAGTCCTTCCTTTCTCAAAATCCAAGATCCTCGCTTCGAAACCCCAAGAAAAACAATAGTAAAATGATCTTTTGTTTTTGCAGAGGAGGGGGACGGCTGTAGTGGTCTTAATATAGGCCGAAATCTGATTATTAGGGTTTTGAGAAGATTTTGCAAAATATTCCTTTAGAATATATCGTTACATATATAGATCTTTATACTAGGAAATTAGATTAACCAATTTAATTGGGATTAAAAATCAAAATAACTCTCCAAATCTGGCTGGAATCTATATCTAATCAGCAAAAATAAATTTTGTAACTTTTTGCCTCCAAGTGGAAATTTTGTAAAAAGACTCTTCTTTAACAAATTTGTGAAATAAACCAAATCTATTAGAAAAAATTCAAACTCTTTACCTTTGAGTTGGCTAGCCATCATGCTCAGCACATAAAACTGAAAATCTAAAATTTTTGCTGCAAGTGGTAATTTTGCACAAAAGCCCATCTTTTTGTAATATTTGCAATTATGCCAAATAAATATTAGAAAAATCCAGATTTATAAATAATACCTACTAATAAATATTAGGTTTCTCCAAAGTAATTTCTGACTTTGAGTTTCCCAAAAAATATTTACACGTGTTTTGCATGAGTAAAAAGAAAAATTTCAGAAAAATATTTATTAAATCACCAAAATCACTTTAATTCATTTATTAATTTCAAAAAAAATATTTAAAATTCTAGGGTATTACACCACATTCCAATGAGTCATTGATGTTGTTCATGCTCGTGATATGCCCATATCATTCGATGAGCTTCATGAGAAGCTACTCAACCGTCAATTTACGACCAAGTCACAACCCATTCTACCAACCTTACCTATTTCTGCACACGCCACCACCACCCACCCGAACTACAACAACCAGCCCTCCCCCACCAACAACTTCTGCCCCAACTCAAACCATAAGACCAATCACTCCAACTCCAAACGTCCCAACCAAACTGGATCCCATGGCTACCAAGGCAAATGCCAATGGTGTCACACAACCGGGCATTCACTCCATTTATGCCCCATCTTCCAAGAGAAATACCCCACCATTTGCCCACCGCCTCGCCCCACCTACAACCAATCGCTGCCCCACGCGCATGTAACCACCGCTTCTGCCTTCTCCCATCCCTCTCCTTGGCTTTTGGATACCGGCGCATCCCATCATGTTACTCATGACCTAGAAAACCTATCCCTTTATCACCCCTACGATGGCACTGAAGAGATTGTCATTAGAGACGACACAGGTGTTCCTATCACTCATACTGGTTCACTTTTGTTTCCTACTTTCTCTTCCATATCTTTGTTCTTATCTAATGTTTTATATGCACCCACTATGACATGTAATATTATTTCTATTTCACAACTTTGCTCAGACAATAATCTCATCATTGAATTCACTTCTAACTCTTTTGTTGTGAAGGATCGTCTCACGGGGGTACAACTCATTCAGGGTCCAACTAGGCACGACATTTATGAGTGGCCATCTCCTGCACCTATTCTAGCTCTTTCTAGTGTCAAAGCGTCAGCTATAGATTGGCATCATCGTCTTGGCCATCCTTCTTTATCCATCTTCAAAAGTATAGTTTCAAATTTTAGGCTTGATGTTTCTAGTAATTTCTCCTTTAATTGCAATTCATGTCATTGTATAAGAGTCATAAGCTCCCATTCAGTCAATCAACCTTGATATCAAATGCTCCCCTTGATCTTATTTACACTAATTTATGGACTTCTCCATTCTCTATTTGTAACGCCCCGAATCCCATTTTTACTGAATTCGAGATGTTCTTCAGGATCTTTTCGCTTTCTTCACATACAATTTTACAAGGAATTTAAAATCTTTACTTTTACATCAGAGTTACAGCATGTTACATTTAATTTTACACAGCGGAAGCAAAAAGGTACAATATTTACATAAATGAACAACAATATAATGAACTCTTTGTGCATCCATTCCTTTTACATGTGATTATCCTGCATAAAACACTGTGGGTACGTCAGTTTATTCAACCGACGATAATTATACATGGCCATCCTCTCTATGCCAGGAACAGTATAATGAATCTCATTTCTTACAAACCACAAGCCAGTTCAACATAAGCATGAAAGTAAGGGAACTTTTAATGATGTCGTGTCGTGATTGTGCGCTTAAATCCTTAATGCAATTTACTTAGTTAATTATGACGCTAATGCATACTTGTTCGAATTCTATGCATCCCATACTACATAGGTTCGAGTGCAAGCCTCTTAAACGATCTTCATTTTTAGTAGGGTTCAATCCCCCGCCATGAGTTATTCTACTACTGTAATTCCAATGAGTATCCTAGATGAATCTATGAGTACAAGCATGTATCCTGGCCCCTGGAGTAGAATTTCGCGCCATGTCTTGACTCGTCAAGCATGCATTCTGCGACAATTCAGCCTCCTCCCTGAACACACTCCTCTTGCAGTCACCAACACATCCCATAAGCGTGACTAGAGTCCGATCATTACTGAGTTGTGCCCGCGCCATGTCTTGACTCATCAAGCATGCATTCTGCGGCTCACACACCCGCACCGTACCCTAGCTCTCATACTCATGTTTTTCTCTCACCTTCATCACCTCCACACTATGTATTTAAGTTATATTAGAATCATGAATAAAATCAAGCTCTAGAGTTAGCCTCTCCATCATCCGGACTCATCATTTCATTTCACTCGACCAACCTGGTCTATTTCTCAATATCATTTCATTTCACTGCCGGGGAGACTTAGCTACTCTTTCGTTCAATTTCAAATTCACAATATCCAATGGAGCATCATCAGCTCATCATTCATTTTAGAGTCTCACAGACTTTCCCATCATGATTTCACATTTCATACATTCATTTGGTTCTCAATTCTCATCTATGATTCAATTACACAATTCATGTATCCATAAACAGAGTTCATTGACTTTAATCATACAGTTCACAATTACCAACAGCAAATAACATGAATTCAAGTATACCAGAGTTCACTCTGTACAGTCGACTTGGAAGAATACCAGTCGGCTTATACAGTCATACAGGGTTATCAGAATGCTCGGGATAGTCGACTGTATACACTACCAGTCGCCTGTCCCGCAACTTTCATGTTCACAATATTAGTCACACGACAGTCGACTGTTCACACCTCAGTCGTCTGTCTTAGCCATTTCAGCAGCATAATTCTATGTCCAGATCAGTCGACTTGCTACATGCAATCGGTCGACTGGACAGATCCCTTTTCAATAGATTATTTACAGTTCTTACGTGCATTTCATCATGATGTCAATTAACAGTATACATAAGTTCATGTTCCACAGACAAGGTTTCTTATCATTCAGTAACACTACAACATGGATCTTCACATTACTAACATGCTCTTCCCTTGAAGGAAAATAATTTAGACAAGCATTCACAATGCTTATGTTTTATTACAACAATAAAGATGTAAATCCAAGTCATCAAACTGGGTCCACATGATGAAAAATATCTCAATTTATGAAACTACCAAATAATCACAGTCAGATTGAAGTGTCAGTCGACTCAGCACAACATCAGTCGGCTGCTTCGACAACTCTAATTTATTAATCACCATTAGTTCTTTTCATTCATTCACTTTCCCTCCATCATATGTGTCATAGGGAAATTATATAATAGTAATCACACCATCATGTTCATTTATACACACGTTTATCATCACAATCATGCAAAATAATGTCTCGTACCAGTCGACTGGCTCACATGGCAGTCGACTGCATCGACAGACTAGTTTCCATAATAACAGCATATCAAGCAATTTCTATTGCGTTTAATTCAATTTCGTAGCATGGCATCAATCATGACAATTATAGTAACATTCCTACAATAGAAGTCCTGAGAAACACCCACCTTTTGTGACGAAAATAACGAAATCCCGCAAAGTCCTTCAACGTAGAGAACACCTTCTTGCTCCTTTGCTCCACGCCGAGCTCCTCAACAATGCTGCTTGCCTCCACAGAAGAGCTCCCACACAACTCACAAATACTCTCTATTACAGTAATAATCTTAGTGTAAAAGAGATGGGAGATGAGAAGGGGTATTTATACTAGAAAATAGATAGAATAGATGGCTAGGATTAATAGGGGAGTTGGTGAATCAAAGGCTGAGATCTAATCGGGAGTTAAGAAACTACCCACACCTCAAGATGTAACCGCCCATGATCCTAGACCATCACTTCCACAAATCCGGCCAAGAGAGTGTCTTGTGCACGTGTACATGAAGTGCACGTGTACACACACAAAACCCCAAAATGCACATCTAATCCGGGAAAATAAAGAGAGAAAAATGCTACATATACAAGTTATGAAAATAAGAGGTCAAGTTTAGGGGTTTAAATACATTTGGGCCAAAATATGTATTTTTATACAAGAAAATAAACAAGTCACATTTGGGCTTTGAGAAGAATGTTTTATAAGAAAATAATACACTTTATTTATCATGGAGAAAAGTAATAACAATAGGCTATCATAAGAAAATAAATCCCCTTTTATATATATATATTAAGAAAAATAAATCGGGGTACTACATCACTCCCTCCTTAGAATAGTTCCGTCCCCGGAACTACAGTCAAGAGCGAGAACAGAAGAGATACAACACACCCAACCAGAACAAAAGACATAAGATACAAAATACCAGATACAATCAATACAAATACAATCAAGCAAAAAGCTCAGGATAGTCCTTCAACATCTTGTCCTCGGATTCCCAAGTAGCCTCTTCAACCAAGTGGTTTCTCCAGACTACCTTGACCATCGGTATCGTCTTATTCCTCAAGACTTTCTCCCTACGGTCAACGATCTCAACAGGAGTCTCGATGTAATTCAGGTCTAACTGCAAACCTTCCGGTACTTCTGGCAAATGATGACTCGGGTCTGGAATATAACCTCTCAACATAGACACATGGAAAACATTGTGCACCTGAGACAACTCTTCCGGTAGTTCAAGCCGGTAAGCAGTTTTCCCGATCCTTTTCAATATTTTATATGGGCCTATAAATCTCGGGGCTAACTTCCCGCCTTTGCCAAAACGAACCACACCTTTGCTGGGTGATACCTTCAGAAAGACAAAGTCACCAACCTCAAACTCAAGGTCCCTCCTCCGGTTGTCTGCATAGCTTTTCTGCCTGCTCTGAGCTTCCACCAACCTTTTCCTGATCAGATCAATCTTCTCAGAAGTCAGCTGTACAAGCTCAGGACCAAACAACTGACGCTCCCCAACCTCATACCAACACACAGGAGTCCTGCACTTCCTGCCATACAAAGCTTCATACGGCGCCATCCCAATGCTAGTTTGAAAACTGTTGTTGTAGGCAAACTCCACCAAAGGTAAATGCCTTTCCCAACTGCCTCCGAAATCTAGTATACAACACCGAAGCATATCCTCAAGAATACGGTTGACTCTCTCGGTCTGCCCATCGGTCTGTGGATGAAAAGCAGTGCTGAAATCTGTCTTGGTACCCAAAGCTGCCTGAAGACTCCTCCAGAAATGCGAAGTAAACCGCGCATCTCGATCAGACACAATAGTCGAAGGAACGCCATGAAGTCGGACAATCTCACCAACATACATCTCAGCCAACCTGTCCATCGAAACTGTGAGTTTCATCGCCAAAAAGTGAGCGGACTTGGTAAGTCGATCGACTATAACCCAAATAGCATCATTGCCTTTAGAACTCTTAGGCAAACCCGTGATGAAATCCATACTGATGTTATCCCATTTCCATTCCGGAATAGGTAACGGCTGTAGTAGACCTCCGGGTCTCTGATTTTCGGCTTTGACTTGCTGACAAACCTCACACCTCGCGACAAATTCGGCTACATCCCGCTTCAAACCTGACCACCAGAAATGCTGCTTGATGTCTTTGTACATCTTAGTACTCCCAGGATGTACCGACAAAAGAGTAGCATGCGCCTCCTGGAGAATACTCTCTCTCAGGTCCGCCTGATCTGGAACGCACAGCCTATCTCCGAACCACAGCACTCCATCCCTGGTCTGAAAACCGGGCAACCTGCCAGCACTAACCTGCTCCTTCATCTCCAGAATATCAGCATCAACTTCCTGACTTGCAATGATCCTTGCATTCAGAGTAGGCTGAAGCTTCAATTGAGATAAAGATGCTCCCAATCCTTGCAAGACAACCTCAATACCTGCTCGGTCCAACTCCTCAATCAAATGCCTCTGAGTCGTAATCAAACAGGCCAAACTGCTCTTGCGACTAAGTGCATCAGCAACAACATTAGCCTTTCCGGGATGATACTTGATCTCAGGTCGCATATCCTCGAGCACTTCCAACCATCTCCGCTGTCTTAGATTGAGATCCCTCTGCTGGTAGATATACTTCAAGCTCTTATGATCCGTGTACATGTTCAGCTTCTCACCATACACGTAGTGCCTCCACTGCTTCAAAGCAAGGATAATCGCAGCCAGCTCTAGATCATGAGTGGGATAGTTCTTCTCATGCGGTCGTAGTTGCCTAGACCCATATGCGATCACTTTACCTTCTTGCATTAAGACACAACCAAGCCCCCGATGTGAAGCATCGCTATAGACATCATACTCAACTCCTGCTCTAGGCAAAGCCAAAATAGGTGCAGTAGTCAGTCTATCTTTCAACTCCTGAAAACTCGCCTCACATTGCTCGGTCCACTTGAAGCTCGCATTCTTCTTGGTCAACTCGGTAAGCGGCACAGCTATCTGAGCATAACCTTGAATGAATCTCCTGTAGTATCCAGTCATCCCAAGGAAACTTCTGACTTCCTTCACTGTAGTAGGCCTAGCCCAATCTCTCACTGCCTCTATCTTCTGAGGGTCAGTTGCCACTCCCTCCTTAGAAAGGATGTGACCTAGGAATGCCACTTCAGATTTCCAGAAATCACACTTGGATAACTTGGCATACAACCTCTGCTCTCCCAACTTCTGCAAAACTGCTGCCAGATGCTCAGTGTGCTCCTCCTCAGACTTGGAGTACACGAGAATATCGTCGATAAACACCACGACGAAAGAATCAATAAACGGCCTCAGAACTCTGTTCATCAAGTCCATGAAGATTGCAGGTGCATTCGTCACTCCGAATGGCATAACTAAGAATTCGTAATGCCCATGCCGAGTTCTAAATGCAGTCTTATGCACATCTTCAGCTTTCACTCGCACTTGGTGATATCCTGATCGAAGATCTATTTTAGAGAAGACAGCTGCTCCTTGTAGACGATCGAACAAGTCATCAATTCGAGGAATCGGATACTTATTCTGAACAGTGACTTTATTCAGCTCCCGGTAATCGATACACATCCTCATCGATCCATCCTTCTTCTTTACCAAAAGCACTGGTGCTCCCCAAGGTGACGCACTAGGTTGAATAAAGCCTTTTCCCAATAGTTCCTCAATCTGCCGTTTCACCTCATCCTGTTCCACTGGAGCCATCCTATACGGTGCCTTAGAAATGGGTGCACTTCCCGGTTGAACAGTGATGCTGAACTCTACATCACGATGCGGAGGTAACCCAGGAAAATCTTCCAAGAACACATTCGGATAGTCCCGCACCACAGGAATCCCTTGCAATTCCACAGGAGTCTCTTCCTTGCGGATAGTTGCCACCAGCTTAGAACACTTCAACTTCCCTTGGAAAGTGACTTCAGGTCCACCTGGAGCCTTCACTGTCACCGTCTTGGCCTTACACTCGATGCTCGCACTGTACACCGACATCCAATCAATGCCAATGATAACATCGACTCCCAAGATAGTCAGCTCGATCAGATCAATGCCAAAGATTCGATCCCCAATCATTATCTCGCAATCAACATAGTACCGATCAGTGGTCAATGTTTCCCCTGATGGTGTAGCCACTGCTAAGATCTTGCCTGGGAAAATCTTTGGTTCGACTCCCAACACTTTAGCAAATCTAGGAGACACAAAAGTATGAGAGGATCCAGTATCAAACAACACCACAGCTCCCTTTCCATTAATATAGAGTTCTCCTGTTACATAACATACATCATTACATAACAGTTTTACACTATGATCGGGAAGGAGAAATGAAAAAAAGAAATCACACTAGACATCAGCCCTCGTACCAGAGATAACCTGATCTGCTTCCTCAGCATCAGCTTCTGTCAAAGCAAATGCTCGCCCTGACTGGTACGGCCTCTTCCCAGTCTGCTGTATTGGCACATTGTGATTGCCAATCCGCGGTTTGAGACATCGAGATTGGTAATGTCCCACTTCACCACAGTTAAAGCAAGTGACTGCAGAAGGTCTCCCTGCATCGTTTCCAGGTCTCCCAGCTACACTGACGGCATTCGCCCCTGTCGGTTTGAATTTCTGTGCAGATGGTTGCCCCTTGAAACTCCCCGATGGCGCGGGCCTCTTCCCAGTCTGCCAGTTGCTCCTCTGATGCTGAGAAACATGGAACTGCTCCATATCCGCCTCCGTTGCTGCCGCCTTCTTCACCAGCTTATCGAATCTCCGGATACCAAGGGGTATCATACGAGATCTCAAGCTCGGCCTCAGACCATGCTCGAACTTGCGAGCCTTCTTCGCCTCATCCATCACCAATTCTGGAGCATACCTGGAGAGTTGAGTGAACTTGGTCTCATAGGCTCTCACTGACATGCTGCCTTGTTGAAGTGACAGAAACTCCATGGCCTTTTTCTCCTGGACGTCGGAGGGGAAATAATGACTGCGGAATTCCTCCAAAAATTCCTCCCAGCCAAGCAACAAGCCGCCCATAGTCCTCTTCATCGACTGCCACCAAACAGCCGCATCCTTCTCCAATTGCAAAGTCGCCAACTTGACCTTGCTGCCCTCCGGTGTTTCCAACACCTCGAAGATAGTCTCCACTTGCCGAATCCAGTTATCGGCCACATCTGGGTCGGATTTTCCCTCGAACACTGGTGGTTTCATTCTCTTGAATGATTCCACTAGCTTGATTGCCTCGGGTACTGGATTCACCGGCCCCCTTCCTTGGTTTGCAGCCACTGCATTCAGCGTCTGGTAAACCCTTGCAAACTCGGCATCCAGGTCCAAACCTTCACCATTCCTGGCTCCCCTTCTCGCCATATTCTGATGCAAAAGATCCATTAAATCCGAAGTATAAAACAAGAATTTAAACCAACTTTCATTTCATTGAATTTCAAAGTTTATACATTCGAATTAGAAAAACATTTTTAACATCAGAATAGAAGAAAATGGAAACCAAGACAATCTAATCTCTACGGGTCCTCTTCGCTGCTCGAAGTTCATCCCGCAGTTCATCCACCTCATCCTTCAGCACATCAGTTAGGTTCTTTTTCTTCTCAAGTTCCCAAATCCGATGGCTAAGAACAGAATAGTCAGCATTTCGCTTCTCCAGCTGAGCCTCCAAAACTCCAACTCTATACTTCAAGGTATCCACTTGCCTCTGCAGAGAAGCCACAGCGTTACCCAAAGCTGGTCCCTTTTCTTCATCGGAAGAAGAAGAATCATCAGGTGAGTTCGGCGGTGGGGTGATCTCTCGGGATTCAGGGTACTCCTCATCATCAGAATCAGCTTGCCCAGGGTGATACTCGTCCTCAGAATCAGCCTGTCCAGGATGGTACTCTTCCTCAATAATGTGCCAGTCGTCGCCTCCAGCAGGGTCGAAGTGATCAGCCATCTTAGAATAGAGAGGAAGAAGCATAAATCATAGAGCAACACAAATGTAAGTTACTTACATTTAAATCTCTAAATCCAAACACACACTCTAATGTCCACATCTAGGGTGTCGTTCCTTATAAATTTGTACGAGTGTGAAAGCATAGAAAGCGTGGCTCTGATACCACTCTGTAACGCCCCGAATCCCATTTTTACTGAATTCGAGATGTTCTTCAGGATCTTTTCGCTTTCTTCACATACAATTTTACAAGGAATTTAAAATCTTTACTTTTACATCAGAGTTACAGCATGTTACATTTAATTTTACACAGCGGAAGCAAAAAGGTACAATATTTACATAAATGAACAACAATATAATGAACTCTTTGTGCATCCATTCCTTTTACATGTGATTATCCTGCATAAAACACTGTGGGTACGTCAGTTTATTCAACCGACGATAATTATACATGGCCATCCTCTCTATGCCAGGAACAGTATAATGAATCTCATTTCTTACAAACCACAAGCCAGTTCAACATAAGCATGAAAGTAAGGGAACTTTTAATGATGTCGTGTCGTGATTGTGCGCTTAAATCCTTAATGCAATTTACTTAGTTAATTATGACGCTAATGCATACTTGTTCGAATTCTATGCATCCCATACTACATAGGTTCGAGTGCAAGCCTCTTAAACGATCTTCATTTTTAGTAGGGTTCAATCCCCCGTCATGAGTTATTCTACTACTGTAATTCCAATGAGTATCCTAGATGAATCTATGAGTACAAGCATGTATCCTGGCCCCTGGAGTAGAATTTCGCGCCATGTCTTGACTCGTCAAGCATGCATTCTGCGACAATTCAGCCTCCTCCCTGAACACACTCCTCTTGCAGTCACCAACACATCCCATAAGCGTGACTAGAGTCCGATCATTACTGAGTTGTGCCCGCGCCATGTCTTGACTCATCAAGCATGCATTCTGCGGCTCACACACCCGCACCGTACCCTAGCTCTCATACTCATGTTTTTCTCTCACCTTCATCACCTCCACACTATGTATTTAAGTTATATTAGAATCATGAATAAAATCAAGCTCTAGAGTTAGCCTCTCCATCATCCGGACTCATCATTTCATTTCACTCGACCAACCTGGTCTATTTCTCAATATCATTTCATTTCACTGCCGGGGAGACTTAGCTACTCTTTCGTTCAATTTCAAATTCACAATATCCAATGGAGCATCATCAGCTCATCATTCATTTTAGAGTCTCACAGACTTTCCCATCATGATTTCACATTTCATACATTCATTTGGTTCTCAATTCTCATCTATGATTCAATTACACAATTCATGTATCCATAAACAGAGTTCATTGACTTTAATCATACAGTTCACAATTACCAACAGCAAATAACATGAATTCAAGTATACCAGAGTTCACTCTGTACAGTCGACTTGGAAGAATACCAGTCGGCTTATACAGTCATACAGGGTTATCAGAATGCTCGGGATAGTCGACTGTATACACTACCAGTCGCCTGTCCCGCAACTTTCATGTTCACAATATTAGTCACACGACAGTCGACTGTTCACACCTCAGTCGTCTGTCTTAGCCATTTCAGCAGCATAATTCTATGTCCAGATCAGTCGACTTGCTACATGCAATCGATCGACTGGACAGATCCCTTTTCAATAGATTATTTACAGTTCTTACGTGCATTTCATCATGATGTCAATTAACAGTATACATAAGTTCATGTTCCACAGACAAGGTTTCTTATCATTCAGTAACACTACAACATGGATCTTCACATTACTAACATGCTCTTCCCTTGAAGGAAAATAATTTAGACAAGCATTCACAATGCTTATGTTTTATTACAACAATAAAGATGTAAATCCAAGTCATCAAACTGGGTCCACATGATGAAAAATATCTCAATTTATGAAACTACCAAATAATCACAGTCAGATTGAAGTGTCAGTCGACTCAGCACAACATCAGTCGGCTGCTTCGACAACTCTAATTTATTAATCACCATTAGTTCTTTTCATTCATTCACTTTCCCTCCATCATATGTGTCATAGGGAAATTATATAATAGTAATCACACCATCATGTTCATTTATACACACGTTTATCATCACAATCATGCAAAATAATGTCTCGTACCAGTCGACTGGCTCACATGGCAGTCGACTGCATCGACAGACTAGTTTCCATAATAACAGCATATCAAGCAATTTCTATTGCGTTTAATTCAATTTCGTAGCATGGCATCAATCATGACAATTATAGTAACATTCCTACAATAGAAGTCCTGAGAAACACCCACCTTTTGTGACGAAAATAACGAAATCCCGCAAAGTCCTTCAACGTAGAGAACACCTTCTTGCTCCTTTGCTCCACGCCGAGCTCCTCAACAATGCTGCTTGCCTCCACAGAAGAGCTCCCACACAACTCACAAATACTCTCTATTACAGTAATAATCTTAGTGTAAAAGAGATGGGAGATGAGAAGGGGTATTTATACTAGAAAATAGATAGAATAGATGGCTAGGATTAATAGGGGAGTTGGTGAATCAAAGGCTGAGATCTAATCGGGAGTTAAGAAACTACCCACACCTCAAGATGTAACCGCCCATGATCCTAGACCATCACTTCCACAAATCCGGCCAAGAGAGTGTCTTGTGCACGTGTACATGAAGTGCACGTGTACACACACAAAACCCCAAAATGCACATCTAATCCGGGAAAATAAAGAGAGAAAAATGCTACATATACAAGTTATGAAAATAAGAGGTCAAGTTTAGGGGTTTAAATACATTTGGGCCAAAATATGTATTTTTATACAAGAAAATAAACAAGTCACATTTGGGCTTTGAGAAGAATGTTTTATAAGAAAATAATACACTTTATTTATCATGGAGAAAAGTAATAACAATAGGCTATCATAAGAAAATAAATCCCCTTTTATATATATATATTAAGAAAAATAAATCGGGGTACTACACTATTGATGGTTACAAATATTATGTTATTTTTGTTGATCACTTCACAAAGTACATTTGGTTATATCCTCTCAAAAACAAATCTGATACAAAACAGTGTTTATTAGATTCAAAGCTTTAGTGAAAAAATATTTTGAGAAAAATATCAAAGTTATATATTCCGACAATGGGGGGAATATCAAGCCTTAGCAGCCTATCTAACAATTGATGGTGTTTCTCATCTCACTTCTCCATTTCATACTCCTGAACATAATGGATATGCCGAAAGAAGGCATCGGCACATCGTTGAAACAGAATTATCTCTTCTTGCCCACGCTCAACTTCCTCTCGAGTTTTGGTCTCAAGCCTTTGCCACAGCTGCCTATTTTATCAATAGGCTTCTCGCGCCACTCTCTCAAACTCATCTCCCTATCATCGTCTCTTTGCTACTCCTCTTAACTATCTCAAGTTAAGAAACTTCGGTTGTCTGTGTTACCCTTGGTTACGACCTTATGCCACACACAAATTGGATCCCAAGTCCATTCCTTGTATCTTCATCGGGTATTCTAAAACTCAAAGTACTTATCATTGTCTATATCCCACCACCCACAAAGTCTACACATCTAGGCACGTTCGGTTTATAGAAACCGAATTTCCTTATACTCGTCTTAGCACCCACACTCATCCTACTCCCATACCCAATCCGGACCATTGGAGTCCCTTGTCGCTGCCTATAATTTAGCCAGTACCAGTTCATAATCCCCTGGACAATGACAATGGTCTAGCCACTGTCACAGTGCCAAACACCTCCTCGGTCTAGCTAACCCCAACCGATGTCCACCCAACTCCCCACAGTCGGTCATTACACCCTAGCCCAGCAATCCATCTCTTCCAACTATTCTACCACCCTCTCCACCTCCTCCTCCACCTCCCGACATTATCACTCGCTCCAGAAATAACATTCACAAGCGCAACCCCAAGTACAACCATCATACCACTGTACAACCTAAACCAACCAAACCTACTACCGTAGCCCAAGCTCTTAAAGATTCTCTTTGGCAGCAAGCAATGATTACTGAGATCACGACATTACATAAGCTTGGTACTTGGGACTTGGTGTCTCCCGAAATTGGTCGTAACCTTGTCAAATGCAAATGGATATTTCGTATCAAATACAAACCTAACTTGGTCTTATTTGGTTGCTGATGCTTCATTATTTATCATGCATCATTCCACTTCACCCATTTATCTTATTGTGTATGTGAATGATATTATAGTAACTGGTCCTAATGCTACTCACTTAAATGCTTTCATTAAAAGATTGGCTAGCAGGTTCTCCTTGAAAGACCTTGGTACACTCCCTTATTTCTTGGGAGTAGAAGTCACGCCTACTTCTCATGGTCTCTTCCTCAGTCAAAAGAAGTATATTGTTGATCTTCTTGAGCGCATGCATATGCTCCATGCAAAGCCGGTTTCGACTCCCATGGTGGTCAACAATGCTTTAACTCTCACTCTGGCGAATTACTTGACACTCTACAGATTATAGAGTAGCAGTAAGGGGACTCCAATACCTAACGCTCACCCGTCCCGATGTTGCATTTGTGGTAAATAAGCTATCTCAGTTCATGCACATGCCAAGAAGTGCTCACTGGGATGCTCTCAAATGTCTCCTTCGATACTTGTGTGGCACTCTCGACAAAGGCTTCACAATTTTTAATCACTCGCCACTCAATCTTCATGCTTTCTCAGATGCCGATTGGGCCGGAAACAAGGATGACTACACCTCTACAATGGGTCACATAGTCTTTCTTGGTCGCACCCCGATTACGTGGAGATCCAAGAAACAAATGTCTCTAGCACAGTCATATACAGGAGCTGAGTATAAGGTTGTTGCCTTTACCATTGCCGAACTCATGTGGGTTCAAAATCTCCCTGGAAAACTTGGCATTCAGCTCACTCGTACTTCGATCATTTATTGTGACAACTTAGGTGCCATGCATCGTAGTGCTAATCCAGTTTTCCATTCCCGCATGAAGCATCTCGCACTTGCCTATTACTTCATTCGTGAACAAGTTCAAAATGATACTCTTCGTGTCACTCATATCCCAACAGGCGACCAACTAGCAGATTTTCTTACAAAGCCGTTGGCTCGATCTCGGTTTGAAATATTGATATCCAAGAATGGCTAATCTGATAGGACGTCCATCTTGCGGGGGCATGTTGAAGATAAAGCCAAGATTTAGTATTGCCATTATCTCATAGGTTGTTGTAACAAATTCTAGCTGTTAATATCTTTAGTTAGGATATTTATTTCTTTTCTATTCTACCTTATCTCTTGTAGACTAAGTTTGTTAAGCTGAGACTATCTTCCAACTTTCCTTATATTATATATACTTGTACTGTCACGCCCCGCTTCCCAAAATATGGGAATACGAAGTCCGTGACGAAGGCCCAGCGAATGATTTTAACATCATCCATAAGTGGTACCAATCTTAACTCAACAACATAAAAAGAAATAATCACAACCACAAAGAAAACATAATCACATAAACGAGAATAAAATTCAATAACCAAATCTGGAATACAAGAACTTAACAAATAGTTCGAGAATATGCAATGTAGTAACAGTTTGACGAGTTCCTTTCAGTTACCCATCACTGTACATGTATAACATAACTCAAAAGAAAGAGGAAGAGAACGCGTTAGAGCAAGCTTTGGGAGACAAATAGTAGGAAGCAGTAAAATAGGAATAAAGGACTATATCACAAGAACAGAAATTGGAACGTTATTGAAGTCAATAAATAATAAACGGTAACAAAATCAAAAGTTGATAATCAATAATTCAGAACCAGGAATTAATGTTTCATAACCAGTATTCAGTATTAGTGTCAATATTCAGTGATCATTTATGTCTCTAAGTATTTCATCAATCCTAACTAATGTAGCACTTCATGTGTCCCATTTATTTACCGCATGGTTGCTACATGCAAACAAGTTACGTTTAGACTTAGTGGTAGATTTTATAGAGCCGTGTACTCAGGCATCATTATGTCATGTCCTGTAATCAAGTAATGGGTTTTAGAGATGGCCTTCGTCAATCCCTGACGTGATACTTAGTTTTACGTGGCACTTAGTTCCATATAACTTGTAAATCATGTATGGATTCTAGAGGTGGCCCCGTCAATCCCTGACGCAGCACTTAGTTCCATATAACTTGTAAATCATGTATGGATTCTAGAGGAGGCCCCGTCAATCCCTGACGTAGCACTTAGTTCCATATAACTTGTAAATCATGTATGGATTCTAGAGGTGGCCCCCGTAAGTTCTAGAGGTGGCCCCCGTCAATCCCTGACGTGGAACTTAGTTCCATTTAACTTTAAAACATGGAAAACACAGGCCCCCTTCCGAGTATACTTACCTATATTGTCCACTACTATAGTCTTTCCCTTAACCCCGGCTTGTTATTTATTACTATTATCAATCATTTATGAACACGCATGTGATCAATGTGAACGATGGTATCAATATTCATGTAACACGTACAATTGATGAGACCGGTAGCACTAGTACAATTTCAAGATGATATCAAGACTATATAATACATGAAATTTACATGGTTCAATTCATTAAATATGGAAAACACGGTTTATATGCAAAACATAACAATATATGGACTAAGTGTATTACGATTTCTATGTGCAAGATTTTAAGTTATTGTGTCAGGAACCGGGTCGAAACCTCAGTACAAACTCTGGCAAATGACAAAGCAGTATATTTGAAAGTTCCATAATAAAATAAATTTACGGTTCAAGTTTTATTTCAATACAAATGGCACGGTAATACAACTATGAATCAATAGCATTATACAATAAAGAAACAACGGAGTTCAATTAAATGTAATATTCAAATTGATTACTACTTGCCAGATTTCAAAGAGTGTTTTCTTGAACTAGAAACAATAAAAATAAGTTCAAGAGACGCTTGCCTGTTAGAAGACGATTCTGAATGTATAAGAATAACAGGATTAAGATCCCGGGCGACGATCCAAAACATGTGCGAGTCACGTGCAAAACAGCAGACAGCAGAAGCACCCAAATCAGTAAAACAGCAATAGACTCTACTTCACCCAGAACAGAAAAATAGCAAGATGAGATCTGCTACACGCCAAAACAGCACACACCAAAAGTATCCAAGATCAACACCGGGTCCCCTCCCAAACACCAAACAACGAGTTCGAATCGCATGTGCCAAAACAGCAAACAGCGGCAGCAACCACACAAGGAGCCCACTGTTCTCCTTCTCCTTCCTCGACTTCTACAGAGAGAGAAAAAGGGTGGGAGAAGGGACTGCGACCATGGCGGTCAGGGGCGACGGCAGTGGCGACCACGGCAGAGGCATCGACAACGTTGCTGCGGTCGGGAAGCGACAGTAGTGGTGAGGGTGACGCAATGAGCGAGCTCTGTTTTGCTCGAAAATAGAGGCAACGGAACAGGGGGGTGTTCGGACTTGGACGACGACGACGACGATGGTGTTCTCCAGTGGAGTACGAGCGGAGGAAGGCGAAGACGAGGGATCGATGGCGCGGAGGGAGGCGCAGGCGATGGTTAATGGCGATAGCGACAATGGGTAATGGGTTCGAGCAGAGTCTGGGTTAGAGCGGGATGAGGAAGACGATGAGAGGGTGGAGGCAGAGGTAAAGGCAGAGGCAGAGGCTCAACGATGGGTGTATAGTCAAGACGGAGCGACGGGATAGGGAGGCTAACGATGGAGCACAGCAAAGCGGAAAGGTGGAGGGGGATGCAGGCGGATAGGGACGGGGTGAGCACATGGAGAGAGGAAGAAGAAGGGCATTCAGGGTGTTGAGGCGATGGTGGGTTCAGAGTAGGGAGTCGATGTTTTGAAGATGCCGTGGCGAGGTGGGTCGAGGAAAATGAATAGGCGATTCAGAGGTAGGAGAAGGGGGGTTGGCGACTAATAGAGTTTTGCATAGTAGATTAGGGGGTAGGGTTAGCTAGGGTTAGGTTATTAGGGTATTTATGAATAGGGTAATGGATTTTGGGGTTATAGGGTTTGGGTACAGTATGGGTCAAATAGGAGGACAATTCTCAAACCAACAAGACAAAAGACAATTTCATGAAATTAAATTTGAATTAGGAAAAGGAAAAGTAAGATTCAAATAATCAAACTGAGATCAAAGATAAACATGAATAATATTAGAATTGATATTATTCGATACAATAATGAAACAAAATGAAATGTTTTAGGAACAAAAGAGATTACAATGGAGATCAACAATAAAAGGGGAAAAAATGGAAATGGGAGTTACAATCCTACCCACCTTATAATAAAATTTCGTCCTCGAAATTTATTCAAGTGGAATAGGATAACCCCGAAGAAAAAGAAATAATCACATAAAAAGGTGGGAAAACTTCTTCTGGATCTCATCTTCAAGCTCCCAAGTCAACTCACCTGGCGAGTGAGGATTCCAAGCAACCCGAACCAACCTGATGACCTTGTTCTTCAAAATCTTCTCCCGTCGGTCCAAAATCGAAACCGGACGGATCTCACAAGTCAAATCTGACCGAACAGACAACTCTGAGTAGTCGATGACATGAATATCATCCCTGACATACTTCCTGAGTTGGGAGACTTGAAAGTCATCGTGCACTCCCAATAGAGCCAGCAGCAACGCGAGTCTATAGGCCACCTTGCCCACTCTCTCCACAACATCGAACGGCTCAATGAATCTATGGCTTAGCTTGTCCCCTGCCTCCAAACCGGATAAATCCCTTCCATGGTGATACTTTGAGGAACACAAGACCACCCACTTCAACTCTAATGGTCTCTTGTGAACATCTACCCATTTCCTCTGTCTGTCCTGAGCTGCCTGCAGGTGCTTCCTGATCGGGGCCACTGCCTCAACAGTCTTCGTGATCAGCCCCAAAAGCTTCCTCTCACCAATGTCGTCCCAGCACACTGGAGACCTACACTTTCAACCATACAAGACTTCATACGGAGCTGCCTTAAGACTTGCTTGGTAACTATAATTGTGTGAAAACTCCACCAAGTTTAGATGATCCTCCCAAGATCCTCCAAACTGCAGAACACAGGATCTCAACATATCTTACAATGTCTGAATGGTCCTCTCCGATTTCCCATTTGTCTGCGGATAGAACACGGTACTGTAGTTCAGCTTGCTCCCAAGACTGCCATGAAGACTCTCGCAGAACTGCGTTCGGAATCTAGTGTTGCTGATAGGAACCCCATGCAATCTGGCAATCTCTTGGATGTACTTCTCCCCAAGGCTCTCTATAGACTGGCCACTCTTCGTCAAGCGATCCACAACTACCCAGATAGCATTGTCACCCTTGGGACTTCTTGGCAAGGCAGGCACAAAGTCCATGGTAATATTCTCCCGTTTCCACTCCGAAATAGGAAGAGGTTGAAGAATCACAGCAGTCCTCTAATGTTCTGCCTTCACCTATTGGCAGATCAAACAGTGCGACACATACCTCGCCACGGCTCTCTTCATACCATGCCACCAAAAGTGCAATTTCAGATCCCGATACATCTTTGTACCACCGGGATGGATGGAATTCGGCGAATGGTGAGCTTCTTCGAGCAACTTCTGCCTGACTTCTCCCTTCAGAACACATAACGGGTCCCAAAGCGGAGAGATCCATCCTCATGAATAACCATGTCAGTCCTCGAACCCGCTTCAACTTCAGCTCGAAACTCTTGTAACTGCTCAACACCTGACTATGTTTCTTTAATCTGTTCCACAAACAACGACTGCAGCTGAAGCATCATACAACTTTGCTCGGTACCAGGCAAAATCACTTCCAACTCCAATCTTCTCATCTCTTCAAAAAGCTCCTTCTGCTCAGTAAGAACCATGGCGGCTGGACTTCTGCTCAGAGCATCAGGTACTAAGATGACCTTACCAGGATGGTACTGCAAATTAATATCGAAGTCTTCCATCAGTTCCAGCCATCATCTCTGCCTCATATTCAGCTCCTTCTGAGTAAACACGTACTTGAGACTCTTGTGGTCAGTGAAAATCTTCACTCGGTCTCCAAGTAGGTAGTGTCTCCAAAGCTTCAGAGCAAAAATCACAGCAGTAAGCTCCAAGTCGTGTGTAGGATAATTCTTCTCATGCGGTCTCAACTGCCTAGAAGAATATGTGACAACACCGCCTTGTTGCATCAGAACAGCACACAAACCTCTGCCTAAGGCATCACAATGAATCGTCAAACCTCCTAATCCATCCGGTATCGTCAACACAGGTGCTGATGTCAACTGATCTCTCAACTCAGCGAAGGCTTCATTACAGGACTCATCCCACACGAATCTTTGCTCTTTCCCGGTCAACTTGGTCAATGGCCCGGCAATCTTCGAGAAATCCTGAATAAACTTTCTGTAGTAACCTGCTAGCCGAAGGAAACTACGAACTTCAGGTACAGATTTCGGCGTCGGCCAATCCTTAACTGCAGAGATCTTAGATGGATCGACAGAAACTCCATCACCAGAGATAATATGCCCCAGGAAGGCAACCCGGTCCAACCAAAATTTGCACTTGCTAAATTTCCCATACAGCTGATGTTCTCTCAACGTCTGCAAGACAACCTGCAAGTGCTCAACGTGCTCATCACGACTCTGAGAATAGACGAGGATATCGCCGATGAACACCACAACGAACTTGTCCATGAAGGGAGAGAAGACCCGATTCATCAAGCTCATGAACACGGCTGGAGCATTCGTAACCCCGAAAGGCATCACCAAGAACTCATAGTGACCATATTGAGTGCGGAAAGCGTTCTTCTGTACATCCTCAGCTTTCACCTTGACCTGATGGTACCCCGAACGAAGACCCAACTTCGAGAACACAGAAGCACCTCCCAATTGGTCGAACAAGTTATCAATTCTCGGCAACGGGTATCGGTTCTTCACAGTAATATTTTTCAGCTCATGGTAGTCGATCCACAACCAGCGAATACCATCCTTCTTGTTGACGAACAATACAGGAGCTCCCCAAGGCGAGACACTCGACCTGATAAAATCCTTATTCAGCATCTCCTGAATCAGCTCCTTCAACTCTGCCAATTCAACTGGCACCATCCGGTACGGGCTCTTAGAAATAGGAGTTGTACCCAGCTGGACATCAATCCTGAACACAACTTCTCGGTCTGGCGGCAGTCCTGGAAAATCATCCGGAAACACATCAAGAAGCTCTCGCACAATCAAAGGTGCGACAACACCATCAGCATCCACTTCCTGCATTACTCTAGTTTCAAGACTTACTGCCTCCTCAATATGGCCAAGCGGCATTTCAACAGCGTGGAATTCAATTTCCTGACGGTCTAGTATTTGGAACACCACCTTTTTCTTACGGCAGTCAATCATAGCATGAGTAATACCGAGCCGGTCCATGCCCAAGATCACATCAAAATTCGAATTGCTGATGACAATAAGGTCAGCTACAAAATCAACTCCTGCAATAACAAAGGGCTCTGCTTACAGATCTGAGAGCACACAATGGTACTTCCACCTATAGTGATGTTCCAGGCTATTGACATATCGTTGTAGATCCAGTGATACCGATCGACGAACCGAGCATGAAGGAAAAGAACGGATGACACCGGAATCAAAAGAATATAAGTACAAGAGAACAAAATTATACCCAATAAGAAATCAATGAATGTGAATGAATGGAAGGGACGAAACAACTTAGAAATGAAGGAACTGAATATGAAGGAATCAAAGCGAAATCAAATAAGATGAGTATCCAGATATATGTTGGTTATTACATGTTCATGTGATTGACGTGGTGCGCATATTATTGAGCTAGACTGGCTAGAGCCAAACTTAACTATTATATTAGCCAATCATGACCAATACATTAGCCAACCCTGGGCAAACTCCAACGTAGTTAGAGCCTAACCTGGCTCTGATACCATTTAAAACCTGTCACGCCCCGCTTCCCAAAATACAGGAATACGAGTCCGTGACGAAGGCCCAGCGAATGATTTTAACATCATCCATAAGTTGTACCAGTCTTAACTCAACAACATGAAAAGAAATAATCACAACCACACAGAAAATATAATCACATAAACGAGAATAAAATTCAATAACCAAATCTAAACTTACCAAATAGTTTGAGAATATGCAATGCAGTAACAGTTCGACGAGTTCCTTTCAGTTACCCATCATTGTACCTGTATAACATAACTCAAAAGAAAGAGGAAGAGAACCCGTTAGAGTAAGCAATAAAATAGGAAATAAAGGACTATATAACATGAACAAAAATTGGAACGTTATTGGAGTCAATAAATGATAAACGATAACAAAATCAAAAGTTGATAATCAATAATTCAGAATCAGGAACATAACCAGTATTCAGTATTAGTATCAATATTCAGTGTTCATTTATGTGTATAAGTCTTTTATCAATCCTAACTAATGTAGCACTTCATGTGTCCCATTTATTTACCGCATGGTTGCTACCTGCAAACAAGTTATGTTTAGACTTAGTGGTGGATTTTATAGGGCCGTATACTCAGGCATCATTATGTCATGTCCTGTAATCAAGTAATGGGTTCTAGAGGTGGCCCCTGTCAATCCCTGACGTGGCACTTAGTTCCATATAACTTGTAAATCATGTATAGATTCTAGAGGTGGCCCCCGTAGGTTCTAGAGGTGGCTCCCGTCAATTCCTGACGTGACACTTATTTCTACGTGGCACTTAGTTTCATATAACTTATAAATCATGTATGGATTCTAAAGGTGGCCCCAGTAGGTTCTAGAGGTGGCCCTCGTCAATCCCTGACGTGAAACTTAGTTCTACGTGGCACTTAGTTCCATTTAACTTTAAAATATTAGAAACACGGGCCCCCTTCTGAGTACACTTACCTATATTGTCCACTACTATGGTCTTTCCCTTAACCCCAGCTTGTTATTTATTATTATCAATTATTTATGAACATGCATGTGATCAATGTGGACGATGATATCAATACTCATGTAACAGGTACAATTAATGAAACCAGTAGCACCAGCACAATTTCAAGATGATATGAAGACTATACAATACATAAAATATACATGGTTCAATTCATTAAATATGGAAAACATGGTTTATATGCAAAACATAACAATATATGGACTAAGTGTACTACGATTTCTAGGTGCAAGATTTTAAGTTATTCTGTCAGGAACCGGGTCGAAACCTCAGTACAAACTCGGGCAAATGACAAGGTAGTATATTTGAAAGTTCCATAATAAAATAAATTTACGATTCAAGTTTTATTTCAATAGCAATGGCACGATAAGACAACTATGAATCAATAGCATTTATATATATCTTAAGCAAATAGGCCTACTCATCTCTCCTTTCTCTATTTTGAAATGGAGAAAGAAGAGCAAAAGTAGAAACTAACACGTTATCAGCACGTAAAAAAAATTTTAAAAAAAAGGGGAAAAGGCAACCTTCAAAGTTCAAACTGTCTCCTTTCGATCAAACCCCTCATCTTCCCCCAAATCTCCAACTTCACAAAAGCCCTAATAATTCAAAGATCATACCAAACCCTAATTCCGCCCCCTACTTCCCCCAAATCGCCGCCTCCTCCACAGGCGGGCCGGCCCCATGTGACATGCACGTGCGGAAAACAGAAGCAGCGATGTAACATAACCCAAAACATTCTGATTTGGTGCACTGCCGATTCATGAATCTCGAACCTACAGTTCTTTTTTGTCTTCTTCAAGTGAATATCGATTCTTCGTCGTCTTCAGGTGAATTTTGATTCAAGTGTTTGATGAATTTCTCTGACCGACTTCGAATTGAAGAAAATTGGGTGATTTTGTGAGTGAATTTGTCAATGTGGGTTGTGATTTTTGTGTGAAGATGGTGTGTACTGAAGGATGGCTTGCATCGTCAAGGTTCTTGGTGATGGAAGGTTCTCGGAGAATTCGGAAGGTACTTATTTATTGTTTCGTTCTTGAATCTCATATCTACGGTTCTTCTTCAGGTGAATTTTGATTCAAGTGTATGATGAATTTCTTGGATAGGTTTCGATTTGATGGATATTTATGAAACTTTGGTAATTTTTGTGAGTGAATTTAGCAATGTAAGTTGTGAATTTTTGTGAAAATGGTGTGTACGATTAAGGGGGGGATGGATGGCTTGCATCGTGAGGCTTCTTGGTGATGGAGGGTTCGCAGAGAATTTGGAAGGTACTTATTTTTTGTTTCGTTTTGGTTGTGGAATGTTTTGGAATGGTTTAGTTGGTAAGCGTAAGGGATTGTTGTCATAGTTTTATAAAACTATGTTCATCACGGGATTGTTGCAATAAGTAGATTTACAAAACTATGTTTATCATTCCAATATTCAAATTCCTCCAAAACATCCATAAATCCCAAAATCATATTCACCGCCATCGCCGCCCCCAACCCCCATTCTCCCCTATTGATTGCACCAAAATTATTTTAGTCTATGTAATTTGCACAGGGTAATACTAGTAAAACAGCAACAGACTCTACTTCACCCAGAACAGCAAAACAGCAAGATGGGATCTGCTACACGCCAAAACAACACACACCAAAAGTAGCCAAGATCAACACCGGATCCCCTCCCAAACACCAAATAGCGAATTCGGATCGCTTGTGCCAAAACAGCAAACAGTGGTAGTAACCACACAAGGAGCCCACTGTTCTCCTTCTCCTTCCTTGACTTCGAAAGCAAGAGAAAAAAGGGCTGGAGAGGGGACGACGACCATGGCGGTCGGGGGCGACGGCAGCGGTGACATGGTAGAGGTGGCGACGACGTTGTTGCGGTCGGGAAGCGACAGCAACGGCGAGGGCGGCGCAACGAGCGAGCTCTGTTTTGCTCGAAAACAGAGGATACAAAATAGGGGGTGTTCGGACTTGGACAATGACGACAACGATGGGGTTCTCCAGTGGAGTGCGAGCGGAGGATGGCGAAGACGAGGGATCGACGGTGCGGAGGGAGGCACAGGCGATGGTGACAATGGGTAATGGGTTCGAGCGGAGTCTGGGTTAGAGCGGGATGAGGAAGATGATGAGAGGGTGGAGGCAGAGGTGGAGGCAGAGGCAGAGGCTTGACGATGGGTGTATAGTCGGGATGGGGAGGCTAACAATGGAGCACAGCGGAGCGAAAAGGCGGAGGGGGATGCAGGCGAACAAGGACGATGTGAGCACATGGTGAGAGGAAGAAGAAGGGTGTTCAGGGTGTTAAGGTTGTGGTGGGTTCGGAGTAGGGAGTCGATGGGTTGAAGACGAAGTGGAGAGGTAGGTCGAGGAAAATGAATAGGCGGTTCGGAGGTATGAGAATGGGGTTGGCGGCTAATAGAGGTTTGCACAGTAGATTAGGGGGTAGGGTTAGCTAGGGTTAGGTTATTATGGTATTTATGAATAGGGTAATGGATTTTGGGGTTATAGGGTTTGGGTATAATATGGGTCAAATAGGAGGACAAAAAGACAATTTCATGAAATTAAATTTGAATTAGGAAAAGAAAAAATAAGATTCAAATAATCAAACTGAGATCAAGGATAAAAATGAATAATATTAGAATTGATATTATTCGATACAATAATAAAACAAAATGAAATGTTTTAGGATCACAAAAGAGATTACAATTGGGATCAACAATAAAAAGGGAAAAATGGAAATGGGAGTTACATGTACTACTCATTAATGAAAACATAACTTTCCAAAACCTTTCAAATCCCTACTTTTAAATAGAGAAAGGATAGAACGGGTAGGTCTATTAGCTTAAGATATAGTATAATAAGGCTTTGAAAGATTGCACTAAAAGTTGGACATGGACTTGCATTATGTGTGGATAATTATCATGTATACTATTTTAGCATTTCAGTTTGTTCAAAAACTTGTAGCCATTTTATTATTCCTCACTCGTGTTTCCCGTTCAACACAATGCTTCTTGATATCAATTGGAAATCAGTTGAATGGCACACCAAAATTTAAATAAATATAAGTATTAAAAATTTACCAAACAGTGCGACTCTTCAATAAAACATGGTGGAAATTAATGGATGATCTTCCATCAATCTTCAAAAACTATTATGTTCATTTAGTATGCGATAATAGCAGAATTTCACCGTGATTCTTGAACCTTTCTTCGACAAATTTTTTTTTATATATGGGCATATAAGAAAATTATTGGAGATTAAATTAAGAATTAGAACCACATGGACAAAATCTTTTATGCGTAAAACATTTTTTTACTGGATAAAAGAAGGGAAAAGTTATGAGAGCCATGGCAGAAAATCACCCTGAGGGAAGGGGTTTGGATATGGTGATTGTGGGAAAAGTAAAAATTTTAAAATAAATGCATAAAGTAAAGATATAAAGTTAAAGAAAATAAACTCAATAGTGAGATGAGACATGGCGATTTAAGTTGTTCAGTTCCTAGACTTAATCCACTATCCCATTACCTGCTGACTTCTATATATAAGACCTGTAAACCGCCTCAATCCAAAGCAAAAAGTAAGTGACAAAGCAAGACCGTAGTCTTGACAAAGAAAACAATAAAAGCGATATTCTCTCTTAATCTTTAGCAAATGATAAGTTCTGAATTATTGAGTCAAAAGAGATAAAGAAAAATATTATTGATCCCCCTTTATAAATACGAAATAAGAATATTAATTTTCAAAAGAAAAATATTCATTCTGTTTTTGAACTGACGGTCGACCGTAAATATTGACGGTCGACCATCATTTAATCTCGAGAAAATCGAGAGAAATTGACAGTCAACCTTAACCTTTGGTTTGACGGTCGTTTGCAATGCACAGTCGACTTTTGGTTCAGAAAAAAAGTAAATTTTCAAGGAATCAATAATATATCTTTCCGAACTTATCATTTAACAAGAATCATTTTACATAATAATTCTTACCAAAACAAGAATTAAAAAGAAGATTTCTTGATAGGCTTGACTCTTAATGATTTGTACATTTCTTTCTCTTGTGAAATTCTTTTGATTTGATTGTCTTTCCATATTTAGCATGATTCTTTCTTCTGATGTTCTTATTATTTTGTTTCTTTATCATTAGATGCTGAAATATCTTAGTTTGAAATATTTTGATTAGATGCTGAGAGTTTAAAGAAGAACGGAAAGTGGGAGAGAGAAAGGACAGGTGTACAGTGGGGATTGAATGTGATTAAAGGTTGAGATGGTATAAATAAGAGTTGGAGAAAGAGAATGTCAGTTAGAGCTTGTAACCAACTATCCTAATCTCATCTTCTTCTTCTTGATTATGTTATGTTCTTCCCATAATTCCAAACCCTAATTCTTCTTATATCTCAAATTCTTTCAAAATAAGATCACGATTATCTTCGATTCTTGGGTGATTCTTGGTTGCATTAGTGATTGAGAAGAGCAACTCATATCAATTGGTGCTTTCACTTTTTTGAGCTCTCTAATGGAGAATTCTTCTTCTTCTTGTCTCCATTTTTCACGTTTTGATGGATCCAGTTTACTCGATTGGATCCCCAAGGAATCACAATTCTTCAACGACTTCGATACTAAGGATTATCAATGCCTTATTATCGCTTCATACCACTTCAATGGTTGTACTTTGGATTGGTTAGGCTTCGAGTAGTCATTCAATTCTTGGAATTCTCTTTTGAAGGCTTCGATCTACTGGTTTGGACCTTTGGAGTGGGATGAAGATCAAAGGACCGAAGTTTATGGAGTCTTTTCCTTCAAATTATGCGTACCCACCACATGTTTGTGTAAATGCCCAAGTGGTTTCCAGCCAATCTGAGCTCGATCTTGAAGAACCAAACTACAAGTGAGTGAAGATCATGAAATCGAGTCCTTCAATCCTAAGAAGAGATCGATTGTTTACGGCAATGCTTCACAGGCACCCCTACCTTATCTTGAGCACATGTTGTGCGTTCTACAAAATGTCAAGGAGAAGAAATTGGAAGTTTTTATGCTTAATCATAGGGTTATAATTGGCAGTAACAAATTAGTGCTCAATGGACGACCCCCACTTATGTGACGAAATGTTGTCGAATCAAATTTCTTGCAAGCCATAGCTAAAGTTTTTCATCATCTGATCCATATGGGAAAGGTTCAATTTGATGGGGAAGGTATTAATATGAAGTGGAGCTAGCTGGGTTTGAATTAAGTGCAGAGGCCCAAGAGTAGCGTGATTCGGGCCGCTATTTAAGGTATTTTTTGTCTACATGAGAAGCACATAAGTTGGTACTTGGTGTTTAAAGAAGAACAGAAAGCGGGAGAGAAAGGGGACAGGTGTAAAGTGGGGAATGATTGTGATTAGACGGCGAGATAGTATAAATACGAGAAAGAGAGAAAGAGAGATTCAGTTAGAGCTTGTAACCAATTCGCTTAATCTCATATTCTTCTTCTTGTTCTGTTATATTCTTCCCCAAATTCCAAACCCTAATTCTTCTTGTATCTCAAATTCTTTCATATAAGATCATGATTGTCTTCGATTCTTGCAAGATTCTTGGTTGTATTAGTAATTGAGAAACACAACTCCTATCAATATCTCAATTTGGTGAGATGTAACTTATGGTTTTTTTTTTACCTTCCAGTCATCGTACATGCCCTTACCGAAGCTTTCAAGTTCATGAGCAATTGTATCAAGGCAAGCCAACATTTGATCTATACATTCACCTAGAAGAATGTGAAACACATCAAACTTATAATAACATAAAGTAACTTTTGAGTTTACCTCCGATGCGGTTCCCTCATGATGCCTTTGTAAGTTGTTCAAGATTTCATATGCAGTTTTGCAGTGACGTCCACATCTTATGAGTTCTACATGATTCAAGCATGCATTTATTGTGGTAAGGGATTTGGGGTTGGCACTCTTTAGTGTAAGTTCTACTTTGGTAAATGACTTATTTCCATCACTTACGAGAATAACTAATTTACTGATGAAGACATTTCAAACTTCTTCTCCGAGTATCTGCAAAAAAGAGACATACGGACCTTACACAAATCATAACATTTTCAATCAAAATAAGGTGAGCGTGCAAAGTTTGACCCATTGGAGTTGGATGACTCTGATGAGTACAAGTCGGGATGCAGGATTTCAGCCATTTGACCTTTTGCTCTAGCTTCAAGCCAATAATGAGCACCTCGCTCTGATACCACTGTAAATCACCCTGGCGGGTGAATGGGATGATGATGCGGAAATTAAAACTTTAAAATGAATCCATAAAGTAAAGATATAAAGTTAGAGAAAGCAAACTCAAAAGAGAGGCGAAATACAGTGATTTAAGTGGTTCGGCGCCTACGCTTAGTCCACTACCCCCTTACCTGCAACAATTCTCCATCGCAGGCGTTCCACTATACTCAAATCTCGTACAGTGAGTTATTGGCATTTAGACCTAGATTTATATTACAACCACAGGACTTATATATATACCATAAACTGCTTTGATCTGAAGCAAAAAGAAAGTGAAAAGGCAAGGTTGTAGTCTTAACAAAGAAAACAATAAAAGTGCACTACTCTTTTAATCTTTAGCAACTGAAAAGTATGTTCAGAAGTATTGAGTCAAAAGATATAAAGAAAAATATTACTCTTACCCCTCTATAATAAGAAATCAGAATATTTATTTTCAAAAGAAAAATATTCATTCTGTTTGAACAGACGGTCGACCGTAAATATTGAAGATCAATCGTCTATTAATCTCAAGAAAGTCGAGAGAAATTAACAGTCTGCCTTAACCAATTTCAACTTGGTTTGACGGTTGACTGTGATGAACATTCGACTGTCAAACCATGTGGTCGACTGTTATTTCAGAAAAAGTAATTTGTTGGGGAAACAATAATATATCTTTCTGAACTTAGCATTTGTCAAGAATCTTTTTACATAATATTTCTCACCAAAATAAGAATAAAAAAGATTCTTTCTTGATTGACTTGATTCTTGATGATCTGCACATTTCTTTCTCTTATGGAATTCTTCTGATTTGATCGTCTTTGTATATTGAGCATGATTATTTCTCATTCTATTCGTATTTGTTTTTCTTTATCATTATATGCTGAAATATCTTTGTTTTGAATTTTTAATATTGAATCCTGAATTTCATCTTATTACTTTCTATATATTTCAATGAAAAATCTCATATAAAAATGTTATATAACATGTGCAAGTTTTGTACGCAACAAATATAGAGTCAGCAATGACCATTTAGTTATTTTGTTAAATTTTATTAATGAAATCTAAAGGCTCTCACTGACCGGCTTTTTCTTCCTCTTTTTAAAAAAAAATAGACGAGGCAAAGGGCTAAATCCTACCTCAAAATATAGTAGAATATCTATCAAGTATCAAAATTTAAAATTGGTGAAGTCCTAGGAAAGAGCTTGCCAGTGAGCATCCACACTCGTTTTTGATATTTTATCAAATTGGCAAAATGAAAAATGACAAAATAAGTGTTTCGTTGCACTTGTCGTTTGTAAAATAATTTGAGAAACAGTAAGAAAAGATGACCGAACGAAACATCATTTGGCGTTTGACGGATTTTTTTTTACTTTATTTAAATGTCTCACTCATTTTTTTTTAAAAATTCCTCATCATATAGTACATGTTGTGTAACACCCCAGAATTCCAAAATACAACTGAATTCGAAGTTCCACAGGATCTTTACACTTCTTTCGTACAATTTTACAAGGAAAATAAAAACATTTTTTACATCAGAGTTACATTACTCATTTACATCATTACAGCAGAAGCAATTTTACAATAATTACTTAAAACAACAATTTAATCGATCCTTGAGCAGCATGTATACTTCAATTTGTCAAGCATCTTTACCCTACATGTAAAACTGTGGGCACGTCAGTTCATTCACTGACGAAATATTATACACGGCCATCCTCTCTATGCCGGAAACAGTATAACGATTCTCAATACTTAGCAAACTACATACTTGTTCATAAACAAATCTAAAGGGACTATCCTATTGATGTCGTGTTGTACTGTGCACTTAGTCCTTAATGCAGTTGTTATACTATATGACACTAATGCACACTTGTTCGGATTCTATGCATCACATACTACATAGGTCCAAGGGCAAGCCCTAATCGTACTTCATCTTATAGGGTTCAATCCCTTGCCATGACTTACACTACTACGGTAACTACGGTAAGTATCCTAGATGTTCTATGATCTACGAGCCCATGTCCAGGCAGTCTGGAGGGGAATCCCACGCACTGACATGACGCATCAAGCAGGCAGACTATGGACAATTCAACCTCCACCACGGAACGATGGCACCACCTGCAATCACCAAACACCCCACAAGCATCGCCACCGGGACGATAATTCTGGAGTAGTGCTCACGCCATGTCATGACGCATCAAGTAGGCAGTCTGTGAATCAGTATCACACCGCCAATCTGATGGTCCTCATACTCGTGTTTTTCTCTCACTTTTGTCACATCACCACTATGTGTCTAAATCCTTAGTTTATTTGAATCATGAATAAAATCAACCCCTAGAGTTAGCTTTTTCCTCTATACCGGTCTTAATCAACAACATGACCAACCTGGTCTTTCATATCAATAATTCAACTTAACAATTTTAATTCATTCAATTGTCGGTAATAGGATTTTAGCTACCCTCTAGTTCAAAAATCTCATTTCATGTCCATAGCATTTGTGTATTCATCTTCATAAGACTTTTCATAATTCATCAGAATACTTAACTTCACTTTCATGTACAATTTTCATGCATAAGACCAAATAAAATTACTGTCTAATTTGTCACATTCAATCTTCATTCTTTCAATTATCAAACCTCTTTTCAAACTCTTTTAACCAGTACATTTATTTTTATCAAGAGACAATTTAAAAATATGAGGAACAAAATAGTCGGAACAGTCGACTCTCGGAGTATAGTCGGTCGACTGCTCAGTAAGAATTCAAAAGACAAAAAAATAAATAGTCAGAACAGTCGACTGTTAAAGCTTGGCCAGTCGGCTGTTCTGTAAAGATTTAGAAAAACTCGAAAAAGATCAGGGCAGTCTACTGTTAACAAGACCAGTCGGCGGTTCAGCGATGTTTTAAGACTTTGAAAATAAAATAGACGGAGCAGTCGACTGTTTAACATATATGGTCGACTGTACTGCGAGAATTACAACTCGAAGAACTAAATGTTTAGGACAGTCGACTATCTACGCCTATTCGGTCGACTGATCAGCAACAAAAATCGAAGGTTCGGATCATTTCTTCTTTCTTTTTGATTAACACACAAAAACTTGGTTCAGATTACAATATGTTCATTTCGAAAACTAACACACAGCTTTAGAGTTCATTTAACAACAACCACAACATGCATAGGCTACTAGCTAATCTTAATAATATAGAGTTTCTTGCGATTAGTAATTTTCACACAAATGCAACTTCTAAAATTTGCACTTTTCCCATAACCACAATTCTTCTACATGGATAAACATTTATTCTAATTTAGCATGCTAGATCAGTATCACAACATCAATCATATCATTCAATCAAGTTCACCCATTCATTTCATGCGATTTCACTTATTTTCCATTTTTACTTTAATCCTAGTATTATCAAAGAGCAATAATTTCACTTATTCATTCTTGCATGATTAGCACAAAACCTAGCATGGTATCTAAATTAGAAGTCTTGAGAAACACCCACCTATTTGAAGAAAGCAAAGAAAGAACTCCTACAAATCTCCTTGAACAAAGAGCGATCCTTCTCCTCCTAGATCGAGCCGCACTTTGCCTTCGTCTCCTTGTGCTTGATGGAACCCGAGCACCCTCTTCTTCTTGTTGATTTGGCTGGCTCCCAAAATGCACACACACACACTAGCACACACTCAAACTCTCAATATTTTACTTTCTAGTATAAGTCTCTCTTATAATAAAAATAGGTGCAATAGTAACTTAGGAAAAAGGGGGGTATTTATACAAGATTTTAGGTGGATTGAATGGCTAGGATTAGATCAACTAGTTGGAGATTAAGAGATAGGATTAGTTTGGAAGTTTCTATAACCACCCATGAATGAGATAACCACCTCACCACTACTCCCATCTCTCCCTCACCCTTGATTCCATCAGGCCTAGGGTGTAATGTGTGCAATGCACACCCTATTGCATGCACGTGCAAGTGCAATGCAAACTAGTACCCCCACAAAATTTTATTCATGTACTTATAATTAACTGTTTATTAAATTAGTCTACCACACAAGTTGGGTTAATTAAAGGAGAATTTAAAATGGGCTCACTATTGGGCCAAAAGTCCATGGGCTCAAATAATTAAATAATTTATTAATACAGTGGGCTAGGAAGACAATTTTTGGGCTTTAGATTTCAATAGGCTTTAGAAGAAAATAATTTTTGGAAAATTAAGGGAGAACAAATAAAAATATTTTATACGAATAATTATACAAATGAAAATCATACGTGCAAAACACGTAAAATCACAAGAATATTTCATTAATGAAAACTAGGGTGTTACAACACTCTCTCCTTAGAATAGTTCCGTCTCCGGAACTACACTTAAAGGATGAGAAACAGAAATACAATAAGAAGAAAGAAAGAAAAGAAAGAAGATACAAATCAAACAAAGAGTTCAGTATGATCCTTCATCATCCTCTCCTTGGATTCCCAAGTAGCCTTTTCAATCAATTGGTTTCTCCAGACTACCTTGACCATCAGTATCGTCTTGTTCTTCAAGACTTTCTCCTGACGATCAACAACCTCAACCGGAAGCTCAATGTAACTCAGATCCAACTGCAAATCCTCTGACACTTCGAACAAATGATGACTTGGATCTGGAATGTAACCTCTCAGCATAGACACATGAAAGACATTGTGCACCTGAGATAACTCTTCCGGTAATTCAAGCCGGTAAGCAGTTTTCCCGATCCTTTTCAATATCTTATACGGGCCTATGAACATCGGGGCTAACTTTCCACCTTTGCTGAATTGGATCACGCCTTTGCTGGGCG
The DNA here is from genome assembly GCA_017893485.1 of Hemerocallis citrina. NCBI lineage: Eukaryota > Viridiplantae > Streptophyta > Magnoliopsida > Asparagales > Asphodelaceae > Hemerocallis > Hemerocallis citrina. The sequence continues at coordinate 144,789,559 of CM030361.1, forward strand.
ATACCTTCAGAAAAACAAAGTCGCCAACCTCAAACTCAAGGTCCCTCCTCCGGTTGTCTGCATAGCTCTTCTGCCTACTCTAAGCATCCACCAACCGCTTCGTGATTAGATCAATCTTTTCAGAGATCTGCTGCACAATCTCAGGCCCAAACATCTGCCGTTCCCCAACTTCGAACCAACAGACAGGCATCTTGCACTTCCTGCCATACAGAGCTTCGTACGGCGCCATCTCAATGCTAGTCTAAAAACTGTTGTTGTAGGCAAACTCTACCAAAGGTAAATGCCTTTCCCAACTGCCTCCAAAGTCTAGTACACAATACCGAAGTATATCCTCAAGAATACGGTTGACTCTCTCGGTCTGCCCATCGGTCTATGGATGAAAAACAGTGCTGAAATCCGTCTTGGTACCCAAAGTTGTCTGAAGACTCCTCCAGAAATGCAAAGTAAACCGCGCATCCCGATCAGACACAATGGTTAACGGAACACCATGAAGCCTGACGATCTCACCAACATACAGCTCAGCCAATCTGTCCATCGACGAAGTGAGTTTCATCGCCAAGAAGTGAGCGGATTTGGTTAGTCGATCGACTATGACCCAAATCGCATCATTGCCCTTTGAACTCTTGGGCAAGCCCGTGATGAAATCTATACTGACGTTATCCCACTTCCATTCCGGAATAGGTAACGGTTGCAATAGACCTCCGGATTTCTGATTCTCGGTTTTGATCTGTTGACAGATCTCACACCTCGACACAAATTCGGCCATATTCCGCTTCAAACCTGATCATCAGAAATGCTGTTTAATGCCCTTATACATCTTGGTATTCCCGGGATGTACAGACAAAAGAGTAGCATGTGCCTCCTGAAGAACACTTTCTTTCAAGTCCGACTGATCCGGAACACACAACCTCTCTCCAAACCACAACACTTCATCCCTTGATTTGAAATCTGGGCAACTTGCTAGCACCAACCTACTCCTTCATCTTCTGAATCTCTACATCTTTCTTCTAACTTGCGATAATCCTTTCATTCAGCGTAGGTTGAAGGCTCAACTGAGCTAAAGATGATCCCAAGCATTGCAGAACAACTTCAATACCAGCCCGATCCAACTCCTCTGTCAGCTGCCTCTGAGTCGTAATCAAACTAGCCAGACTGCTCTTGCGGCTAAGTGCATCAGTCACAACATTAGCCTTCTCAGGATGATACTTAATCTCCGGACAAATGTCCTTAAGCACCTCTAGCCATCTCCTTTGCCTCAGGTTCAGATCCTTCTGATGATAGATGTACTTCAAGCTTTTGTGGTCCGTGTACATGTTCAGCTTCTCACCGTACACATAATGTCTCCATTGCTTTAAGGCAAATATAATCGCAGCCAACTCCAGATCATGAGTCGGATAATTTCTCTCATGCGGTCTTAGTTGCCTAGACCCATAAGCGATCACTTTTCCTTCTTGCATTAAGACACAACCAAGCCCACGATGTGAAGCATCGCTGTAGAAATCATACTCAACACCTGCCCTAGGCAAAGCCAAAATGGGTGCAGTAGTCTGCCTCTCTTTCAACTCCTGAAAGCTTGCCTCACATTGCTCAGTCCACCTGAAGTTCACATTCTTCTTGGTCAGACCAGTGAGCGGCACGGCAATCTGAGCATAGCCCTGGACAAATCTCCTGTAATATCCAGTTAGCCCAAGGAAACTCATGATTTCTTTCACTGTAGTAGGCCTTTCCTAATCCTTCACCGCCTCTATCTTCTGCTGATCAGTTGCCACTCCCTCCTTAGAAAGGATGTGACCTAGGAATACCACTTTAGATTTCCAGAAATCACACTTGGACAACTTGGCATACAACTCATGCTCCTGAAGCTTCCTCAAAACTGCTGCCAGATGCTCCGTGTGCTCTTCCTCTGACTTGGAGTACACAAGAATATCGTCGATAAACACCACAACAAAAGAATCAATGAACGGCCTCAGAACTCTGTTCATCATATCCATGAAAATTGCAGGCGCATTCGTCACTCTAAATGGCATAACTAAGAATTCGTAATGCTCGTGTCGAGTTCTGAATGCAGTCTTATGCACATCTTCAGCTTTCACTCAAACTTGATGATATCCTGATCGAAGATCTATTTTGGAGAAAACAGCTGCTCCTTGTAGACGATCGAACAAGTCATCAATTCGTAGAATAGGATACTTATTCTGAACAGTGACCTTATTTAGCTCTCGTTAATCGATGCGCATCCTCATCGAACCATCCTTCTTCTTTACCAAAAGCACCGGCGCTCCCCAATGTGACACACTCGGTTGAATAAAGCCTTTCTCCAACAGTTTCTCAATCTGTCGTTTGATCTCATCCTGCTTCACGGGTGCCATCCTATACGGTGCCTTGGAAATAGGTGCACTACCTGGCTGAATAGTGATGCTGAACTCTACATCACGATGCGGGGGTGACCCAGGTAAATCTTTCAAGAATACCGTCGGATAATCCCGAACCACAGTAATTTGCTGCACCGCTACAGGAATCCCCTTCTCACAGATAGCTGCCACCAAACCAGAACATCTCTTCTTCCCTTGGAAAGTGACTTCAGGTCCACCTAGAGCCTTCACTGTTACTGTCTTGGTCTTGCACTCGATGTTCGCACTGTACACCGACATCCAATCAATGTCAATAATAACGTCGACTCCCAAAACATTGAGCTCGATCAGATCAATCCCAAAAATTCAATCTGCAATCACGATCACGCAGTCAGCATAGTACTGATCAGTGGTTAAAGTCTCCCTTGATGGAGTAGCTACTGCTAAAACCTTGCCTGGAAATATCTTCGGTTTAACTCCCAGAACTTTAGCAAATTTAGGTGATACAAAAGTGTGAGAGGACCCAGTATCGAACAAAACAACAGCTTTCTTTCCATTCAATATAAGTTCTCCTGTTACATAATATACACTCGTCATATAACAGTTCACTAATTAACGGGAAAAAGAGACAACAGAAAACATTACTAAACACCCTCCCTCGTACCAGTGATGACGTGATCCACCTCATCAGCATCAGCTTCAGTCAAGGCAAATACTCGTTCCTGCTGGTACGGCTTCTTTCCGACCTGCTGAGTTGGTCCCCTTTGGACGACATCCTGCAACTTAGGGCACTGGGATCGGTAGTGACCTGTCTCCCCACAATTGTAACAAGTCACCACAGGAGGTCTCACCCATGCATTTCCAGGGCCTTCCTGCCACTTGAACAGCGTTCGCACTCGTAGGCTTGAACCTTTGGGCCGGTGGCTGTCCCCTGACATTACCAGCAACTACGGGCCTCTTCCCTACATTCCAGTTGTTCCTCCTATTCTGAACAGCGTGGAACTGCTCCATGTCTGCCTCCATGGCTACCGCTCAATTGACCAGCTTGTCAAACCTCCTGATACCAAGGGGTATCATCCTGGATCTCAGACTTGGCCTCAAACCATGCTCGAACTTTCGAGCCTTCTTTGCCTCGACCATCACCAGTTCGGGGACATACCTTGAGAGTTGATTGAATCTTGTCTCATACTCCCTAACCGACATGCCGCCCTGCTACAGCGATAGAAACTCTATGGCCTTCTTCTCATGGACGTCTGATGAAAAATAATGACTACGGAATTCCTCCAAGAATTCCTCCTAGCCAAGAACAATACCTCCAATCGTCCGCTTCATCGACTACCACCACACAGCCGCATCCTTCTCAAAATGCAACGCCGCCAACTTCACCTTGTTGCCCTCCGGGGTCTCTGATCTGGCGAAACCAATTGTCAGCCGCGTCGGGATCTGACTTCCCCTTAAACACCGGTGGTTTCATCCGTTTAAATGATTCCACAAGTTTGATTGCTTCGGGTACTGGATTCGCAGGCACCCTTCCCTGATTCTGATTCATGGATAGACCCTCGCTAGCTCCGTTTCCAAGTCTAGACCATCACCGTTTCGAGCTCGTCTTCCAGCCACATTCTGATGCAAAAGATCCATTAAATTCGAAGTATAAACATGAATTTTAAATCAACTTTTCCATTTTATTGAATTTCAAACTTTATACATTCGAATTTAAAATATTTCTGACATCACAATGAAAGCAGTAGAAGATACAACTCTCTAACTCCTACGGTTCCTCTTGGCTTCACGAAGCTCTCCCCGTAGTTTCTCCACTTCTTCCTTTAGTACATCGGTCATGTTTTTTCTCTTCTCGAATTTCCAAACACGATGACTGAGAACTGCAATATCATCCTTGCACTTCGCCAACTGAGCCTCCAGTAGTCCAACTCTCTCCCGTAGAGTCTCTACCTGCCTCTGAAGAGACACAATCAGACTACTCGGAACTGGTTCTTCTTCGTCCGAAAAATCATCAGATGAATCCGAAGGTGGAGTGATCTCTCTGGACTCAGGCCATTCCTCTTCCACTTCTTCAGGATCTTCCTCGTCTGAATCAACTTGCCCAGAGTAGTAATCTTCTTCAATGATGTGCCAATTCTCATCTCCAGCTGGGTCGAAGTGGTCCACCATCGTAGAGAAAGGAGAGGAAGAAGCATAAATCATAGAGCAACACAAATGTAAGTGACTTACATTTAAATCTCTAGACTCAACACACGCTCTAATGTCCACTTCTAGGGTGTCATTCCTTATAAACTTGTACTACTTAGAAGCGTGCTCTGATACTACTCTGTAACACCTCGAATTCTAAAATACAACTGAATTCGAAGTTCCACATGATCTTTACACTTCTTTCGTACAATTTTACAAGGAAAATAAAAATATTTTTTACATCAGAGTTACATAACTCATTTACATCATTACAGCAGAAGCAATTTTACAATAATTACTTAAAACAACAATTTAATCGATCCTTGAGCAGCATGTATACTTCAATTTGTCAAGCATCATTACCCTGCATGTAAAACTGTAGGGCGCGTCAGTTCATTCACTGACGAAATATTATACCAGGACATCCTCTCTATGCCGGAAACAGTATAACGATTTTCAATACTTAGCAAACCACAAACTTGTTCATAAACAAATCTAAAGGGACTATCCTATTGATGTCATGTTGTGCTGTGCACTTAGTCCTTAATGCAGTTGTTATGTTATATGACACTAATGCGCACTTGTTCGCATTCTATGCATCTCATACTACATAGATCCGAGGGAAAGCCCTTATTCGTAGTTCATCTTATAGGGTTCAATCCCTCGCCATGACTTACACTACTACGGTAACTACGGTAAGTATCCTAGATGTTCTATGATCTACGAGCCCATGTCCAGGCAGTCTGGAGGGGAATCCCACGCACTGACATGACGCATCAAGCAGGCAGACTATGGACAATTCAACCTCCACCACGGAACGATGGCACCACCTGAAATCACCAAACACCTCACAAGTATCGCCACCGGGACGATAATTCTGGAGTAGTGTTCACGCCATGTCATGACGCATCAAGTAGGCAATCTGTGAATCACTATCACACTGCCAATCTGATGGTCCTCATACTCGTATTTTTCTCTCACTTTTGTCACATAACCACTATGTGTATAAATCCTTAGTTTATTTGAATCATGAATAAAATCAACCCCTAGAGTTAGCTTTTTCCTCTATACCAGTCTTAATCAACAACATGACCAACCCCTAGAGTTAGCTTTTCTCGCACTTTTTGTAGGTGCACGGCAGGAGTCATCGTCAAACTCCGACGGAACAGGTATACAGGTTTGCTATCCAGTTTTCCTAAGAATCCACAAATACTATCTGTTTGCCCCCACACCAGAGAGTCCCCTGAACATCGCAGAAGAAGACCACATTCCTCCGCCGGTCGGCAACACCTTAGGAACGATGAGGCACCCATCACCCGTGCCGAGTTCCAGCAGTTCCAAGCAACCGTCCTACAAGCTCTCAACCTCCGTCCCAATAACACCAATGCTCCGAGGATTTTCTCTCCTCCTCCGGTCCGAAGTCCTCGCCGACGGTCCCCATCTCCTTCTTCAGCTCCCAGCAACTCCCGGCATGTGCAAAGTCCTCGCCGCTCCAGGAGCTACCGTCGTCATAGCCCCGCTCTCCCTCGTACGAAGACGAGTCTAGAGGCTCGCCCAATTATCGACGAAGGGATGACGCTGTATACCGCCGTCTCCATGAGATGGAGAGGCGCTTGGGTCAGTTAGACCGAGAAGAAGATCTTAGAGGAAGGACCCTTCATCCTAACAGACCTCCTTTTTCCCGAACCATAATGGAAGCACCCGTACCAATCGGCTTCAAGTCTCCTCAATTTGAAACCTACTCCGGGGAGACTGACCCCGTTGATCACATCGAGAGCTTCAAGACCCTAATGCTCATCCATCAAGCCTCCGATGCTCTACTCTATAAAAACCTTCCCCGCAACTCTCAAGGGTCCAGCTCGAGAATGGTACTCTCACCTTGCCCCATCCTCAATATTCTCCTTCGAGCAATTCGAAACCCTCTTTGTCACCCATTTTGTAAGTAGCCGTAGAACTGAGAAGACCAGCATCTCACTACTGTACCTCCACCAGAAGAAGGGTGAGAAGTTGAGAGACTATGTGAAGAGGTTCACAGCTGAAGCCAGGTCCATAGCATCCCTCGACCAGTCGGTCGCTGCAGCAGCATTTCAATCCAATGTCCTCAACTCTAACCTCCGCTCCTCCCTCGCCAAGAAGCCCCCACAGAACTTCTTTGACCTCCTCCTCCGAAGTGAAAAGTATATTCGGGCCGAAGAAGCCGAGCACCGCCCTAACTTGGAGGGGTCTTCCTCCGGGGTTAAGAGAAAGGGAACAGAAGAAGAAGGAGCCAAGAAGCTCCAGAAGGATAATGCCGGCCAGCGCCGACCTCCCCCCAGATTCGAGAAATTTACTCCTCTCACCACCAATGTCTCTACCATTTTGATGGAAGTTGAGAAGGAAGGGATCATACCCCCTGCTCCAAAAATGAACACCCCCGACAAAAGAAGGGATAAAAAAAAGTGGTGCCGCTATCACCGGGATCACGGCCATGACACCAACGATTGTCGGGCCTTGAAGAATGAGATAGAAGCCCTCATCCAGAGGGGGCAGCTGACCAGATTCATGAGAAAGGACTGAGCCGACCTTCCTCCCCCTCCTCGGGGGGCTAATAAGCATCCGGAGCGCGATGAAACGCCCGACTTCGAAAAGGAACGTGTCCTACACCTCATTCATGGGGGCCCAATGGGAGGCTCCTCAAACTCCTCTCGAAAGGCATTCATTAGAGAAGTCAATTCGGTCCGCACCACCCCTCCTCCCGAAGGCATCGGAGTGCCCGTCACATTCTCAAACAAAGATCTTGAAGGTGTCCGCACCCCCCACTGTGACGCACTCGTCATCAACCTCCACATGGCGAACTTCAAAGTGGAAAGGATCCTAGTGGACAATGGCAGCTCCGTTAACATCCTCTTCCTCGCCGCTTTTAAAGGCCTCAAGCTGTCAAGAGAAAGACTTAAGCCCGCCGGCTACACGCTCCATGGGTTCACGGGAGTGCCAGTGACTATTGAAGGGGTAATCACCCTCGATGTAACTGCTGGCAAGACTCTTACTACCCGAACGGAGTCGATGGATTTTATGGTTGTGGATGTCCCTGTAGCTTACAATGTCATCCTAGGCCGACCCGACCTAGCAGCTCTAGAAGCCGTTCCTTCGGCGTACCATCTCAAGATGAAGTTTCCCACTTGGGCCGGAGTAGGGGAAGTAAGAGGCAATCAGGAAGCGGCCCGCAAGTGCTATATGACCTCTACCCTTGGTCCAGTCCTCTCCCTAGAAACTCTGGAAATCCCCCAAGACGCTACCCGGCCAACGTCCGAGCCGGTGGATGAGTTGGAGGAAGTGCTCTTCTCTGAGCAGGATCTAAGCCGAAAGTTCTTTGTTAGCAAGACCCTCCCGTCCGCCTTATGCTCAGACATAGTCCAGTGCATCCGAAGGAACCGAGACCTCTTTGCTTGGTCAGCTGCAGACATGCCCGGAATTTTCGAAGAGCTCTTAGTCCACCACCTCAGTGTTGCCCCGGGGTCCAAACCGGTTCAGCAGAAGAGACGCAAGTTTGCCCCCGAGCGCTAGTTAGCTATAAAAGAGGAGTTGGACAAGCTCTTGAAGGCCCGGTTCATACAAGAGGTGAACTATCCCGAGTGGTTGTCGAATGTAGTAATGGTGAAGAAGTCCAATGGGACTTGGAGGATTTGCATCGACTTTACCGACCTCAACAAGGCCTGCCCCAAGGATCCCTTCCCTCTTCTGAGTATTGACACTCTGATTGATGCCATCTCGGGACATGAACTCCTCAGTTTCATGGATGCCTTCTCAGGCTACAACCAGATCCGGATGTTCCCTCCGGATATCTCGAAGACATCATTTGTGACTGATCAGGGCCTCTATTGTTACAGGGTTATGCCCTTCGGTCTGAAGAATGCAGGCGCAACATATCAACGCCTCGTCAACAAGGTTTTCCGAGCTCAAATCGGCCGTAATATGGAGGTATATGTTGATGACATGCTCGTAAAAAGCATCCGAGGTGCCGATCATGTGACCGACCTCCAGGAGGCATTTGATGTTCTGAGAAAGCACAACATGAGACTCAATCCGAACAAGGGTGCGTTCGGTGTCTCGTCAGGGAAGTTCCTCGGCTTCATGGTCAGCCAACGAGGAATTGAAGCAAACCCTGAGAAGATCAAGGCCATACTAGACATGGCCCCTACCAAGAATGTTAAGGAAGTTCAGAGGTTAACAGGCCGCCTAGCCGCCGTAGGGCACTTTCTCTCGAAGTTCGGGGAGAAATGCCTCCCCTTCTTTAAAGCCCTCAGGGGGGCTAAAGGTTTTGAATGGGGTCAACAGCAACAGGAGTCCTTCGACCAGCTCAAGGCTTACCTCGTCAATCATTCCCTCTTCAGCAAACCAATCCCTGGCGAACCCCTCTACCTCTACCTGGCAGCCTCCAAGCAGACCTTCAGTGCCGTTTTAGTAAGGGAAGAAGACCGGGCCCAAAAGCCCATCTACTATGTGAGCAAGGTACTTCGAGATGCCGAGCTCCGCTATCCGAGAATAGAAAAGATGGCTTATACCCTGGTGATGGCCGCAAGGAAGCTTCGCCCATATTTTCAGTCTCATTCGGTGGTCGTTCTTACCGACCAACCGCTAAAGCAGGTCCTCCACAAGCCAGAGACCTCAGGTCGCCTTATGAAGTGGCAATCGAGCTGAGCCAGCATGATATAACCTATCAGCCTCGGACCGCGATCAAGGCTCAGGCCCTGGCAGAATTCATAGTTGAAAGTACCACCCCCTTTTTAGCCAAGCAACGAAGGGGCCACCTGTCTGGTCAGTCTATGTAGACGGATCCTCCTGTAACGAGGGAAGTGGAGCCGGGGTCATTCTGGCAGGCCCAGATGACTTCATCCTCCAATACTCCCTCCGCATAAACTTCAAGGCCTCGAACAATGAAGCAGAATACGAGGCACTCATAGCCAGTCTTGGAATGGCTCGAAATGTAGGGGCGCAACGCCTCCGGATCTTCAGCGACTCTCAGCTAGTCGTAAATCAGGTTCTCGGCGAGTATGAAGCACGTGATGACAGGATGGTCAAATACTTAGCCAAGGTCAGAAGCCTCATGGCACTGTTTGAAGAAGCCCTCATCCAACGAATACCCCGAGAAGAAAATGCTCAGGCCGACGCCCTCTCCAAACTAGCCTCTTCCTCCCTTCAAGGTATCGAGCAGACCGTCTTGATAGAGGTTCTTCTGAGGCCAAGTATTGAGGATGAAACTTTCGACTCCTTAGAGTCGCTACCTATCCTGCTTGAGGATAACTGGATGAAATCCCTTGTCGAATTCTTAAGGGACGGACTCCTCCCCGAGGATCCCAAGGAAGCTCGAAGAGTGAGAACCCGAGCCGAGCGTTACACACTAATCGGAGGCATCCTATATAAACGCTCTTTCACAGAGGTAGACGACAGGCCGTACCTGAGATGCCTCTCCCCCGGGCAAGCCGACTACGCCCTGCAAGAACTTCATGAGGGCATCAGCGGGGCACATTCGGGATCCAGAGCTCTAGCCCGCAAAGTGTTGAATTACGGATATTTCTGGCCCACTCTCCTACGAGACGCCGAACGACACGTTCGGCAATGCAGCCCCTGCCAGAAGTACTCCGACATCCTGACGCCTCCCACAAGCTCCACTGACTTCCCTATCAAGTCCAATCCCCTTTGCAATGTGGGGGATGGATTTACTAGGGCCATTTCCACCAGCTCCCGGCCAGTTCAAGTTCCTAGTCGTGGCAATCGACTACTTCTCAAAATGGATAGAGGTCGAGCCCTTGGCCACGATCACCGAAAACAAGGTTGTTCAGTTCTTTTGGAAAAGCGTGATCTGCCGATTCGGCGTCCCTCGGGTCCTGATAACAGAAAACAGAACCTAGTTCACCGGGACTGCCTCCCGAGCTCTATGTGAAGACCTTGCCATCCAACACCGGTTCTCCTCCGTTTCTTATCCCCAGTCGAATGGTCAGGCCGAAAATGCTAACCGACAGCTCCTCTCCGACATTAAGAAGAGATTGGATAAATGTTCCAAAGGCTTGTGGGTCGATTAGCTTCCCAACGTGCTATGGAACTACTGCACCACAAAACGGACCCCCATAGGAGAGAGCCCATTTAATCTCACCTATGGGTCCGAGGCCGTCATCCCCCTAGAAGTCGGAATACCCTCTCCTCGCCTAACAGCTTATGAAGAAGAGCAAAATGTCAGAGAGCTTCGAGCAGATCTAGACCTGATAGATGAGATCCGAGAAAGAGCTGCCATTCGTCAACAAAGCTACTGAAGAAGGATCGAGTTGGCATACAACAAAAGAGCCCGCCCTACGAACCTCAAAGAAGGGGACCTGGTCCTCAGAAAGTTAGCCATCTCATTCCCAGGTCGGAAGAGCAAATTGGCCCCGAATTGGGAGGGACCTTATAAGATCGCAAAAATGGTTCGGCCCTGCACATACAGACTAGAAGATCTCGAAGGCAGGGAGATCCCCAGGACTTGGAATGCTGACCATCTCTTAAAATACCAAGAGAGAGCACCAACGCCTCTCTAAGTATGTTGGGATGTCGAACCGTTCCACTCCTATTACTTGTACTATTTTTCTTTTATTCTCTTTTGTAATAATGGCTCGCAACCTTAGAAGCAGCCGACCATTAGTCAATAAAGAAAACTTTTTCATATCTTACTTGTAAAAATTGTTTACAACTCTCTGCCTTTACTCTTCACTCTAACGATGGTTCGGAGTCCAACACTTGGCTCGATTCTACTTCGCAAGTTCACTTCTAAGCGAGCTAGAAGTAGTTCGCCATTCGGAATTGCTCCCACAACCGTTGAACAAATCTACCGATGGTTCGGAGTCCAACACTTGGCTCGATTCTACTTCGCAAGTTTGCTTCTAAGCGAGCTAGAAGTAGTTCGCCATTCGAAATTGCTCCCACAACCGTTGAACTAATCTAACGATGGTTCGGAGTCCAACACTTGGCTCGATTCTACTTCGCAAGTTCGCTCCTAAGCGAGCTAGAAGTAGTTCGCCATTCGGAATTGCTCCCACAACCGTTGAACTAATCTAACGATGGTTCGGAGTCCAACACTTGGCTCGATTCTACTTCACAAGTTTGCTCCTAAGCGAACTAGAGGTAGTTCGCCATTCGAAATTGCTTCCACAACCGTTGAACTAATCTAACGATGGTTCGGAGTCTAACACTTGGCTCGATTCTACTTCGCAAGTTTGCTCCTAAGCGAACTAGAGGTAGTTCGCCATTCGGAATTGCTCCCACAACCGTTGAACTAATCTAACGATGGTTCGGAGTCCAACACTTGGCTAGATTCTACTTCGCAAGTTCGCTCCTAAGCGAACTAGAAGTAGTTCGCCATTCGGAACTGCTCCCACAACCGTTGAACAAATCTACCGATGGTTCGGAGTCCAACACTTGGCTCGATTCTACTTTGCAAGTTTGCTCCTAAGCAAACTAAAGGTAGTACGCCATTCGGAATTGCTCCCACAACCGTTGAACTAATCTAACGATGGTTCGGAGTCCAACACTTGGCTCGATTCTACTTCGCAAGTTTTCTCCTAAGCGAACTAGAGGTAGTTCGCCATTCGGAATTGCTCCCACAATCGTTGAACTGATCTAACGATGGTTCGGAGTCCAACACTTGGCTCGATTCTACTTTGCAAGTTCGCTTCTAAGCGAACTAGAAGTAGTTCGCCATTCGGAACTGCTCCCACAACCGTTGAACTAATCTAACGATGGTTCGGAGTCCAACACTTGGCTCGATTCTACTTCGCAAGTTTGCTCCTAAGCGAACTAGAGGTAGTTCGCCATTCGGAACTGCTCCCACAACCGTTGAACTAATCTAACGATGGTTCGGAGTCCAACACTTGGCTCGATTCTACTTCGCAAGTTTGCTCCTAAGCGAACTAGAGGTAGTTCGCCATTCGGAATTGCTCCCACAACCGTTGAACTAATCTAACGATGGTTCGGAGTCCAACACTTGGCTCGATTCTACTTCGCAAGTTCGCTCCTAAGCGAACTAGAAGTAGTTCGCCATTCGGAATTGCTCCCACGACCGTTGAGCTACTCTAATGATGGTTCGCATTGCAAACACTTGGCTCGATCCCACTCCGCAAGCTCACTATTAAGCAAGCTCGACACGTCTTGCGGAGTTCGCGAGAAGCATGTGCTCGGCACCACCGGCCGAACACTCATGACGCCGACCACAAACGAGTATAAGACCAGCTCAGGGACCTCGGCGCGATGAGCACAGTTACAAACAAAACAACCACACAGAGCTACGACAAACACGCAAGTTTGAGAAAGAAATATTATTAATAATTGGGACGCAGTACAAAGCGACTCTTCCATACAACAAAATTACAATGCCGACGCACTACACTTAGACTAAATACAAAGGCTTCAAAAATGATCGTCAGTGCCTCCGTGGTGCAAGGATGTTCCTCTTCAAGGACACTCGAGGTCGGCGACGTTTGCCTCTGGAGCCCGACCCCAAACCAGCGAATTGGGACATGTCCTCGGCTCTGCTCCTAGCAGCCACTCTGACGGATGCTCCGCTCGATGAAATAGCCACAGCACTTTGCGCATCCCCCGGACTAGGATGGCCGATGGGCGGACGGGTCGCGAGCTCGTAAAACGTGATGCCCCGATCGCTCTCCACGCGAGTACACGAAGTACTCCGCACATTGATCGGCCCCAAACGCGGTTTAAGTCGAGCCACCTCCGCCTCCAGCTCTGAGATCCGGTCTCGCAACGAGTCATCTTTGACATCGACCTCGAAGCGAGGAGGTATCGCGGAGCTCGGGACGCCGGAGCGACTCGCGATAAGACGGCGAAGGTGAGTGACCTCGATGCTCTTATCCACCGTGGCCCTCTTCAGCGCGTCGACCTCGACCGTCAGTTTGTCACGTTCGGTCGTCAGTTTGGCCACCTCTGCCATCAATCCCTCTCCCTCCGTCCGAAGCTCCGTCTCTACTGTTTGCAAGTGGCGGATCTCAGAAAGCAGATTGTCCCTCTTCGCTGTTATCTTGGATAAGGTGTGGCGAATGCACTTGATCCGAAGGCCATAGCTAAAAACAGTCGGCGAACCCTCATCCTCTCCTAAAGGGGTCATCTCGGCGATCCTGCTCTCAATCGCCGGATCTCGATATCTCGTCGACCCAAGATGAGTTGGAGATGGTTCCGCTCGCTTTCGGCTCTGCGCAATCCCAGCTCAACTTCGTAGAGCCGCTCCCGGCACCTCGCCAAGCATAGCCTCGTCGCTCCTAAGCCGACCTCGGGACGAGTGTTGTCCCCCGAGCCAGTGGGCTCGACGACCTGAGTCACCACCGCAAGCTGAAAAGAAGTCGAAGCAAGCAACAAAGTCTCAAATATATTGTCGAACTCCTACACTTACGAAAATTTCAAAAATCTCTAAGGAAAAAATTGAGAGACAGAGTCGAGCCCTAAAAGTCATTTTCATTCATAACAAAAAGCGGTGGCCAGTCGGCGATTAGGCGTTACAAAAAAAAACAGAAGAAAAAACGAGCGGAGTCAGGGCGCGACCTCTTTCCCGGGGCGACGAGAGGGGGTGGGGGTCGACGTCTCCGAAGGGGGCACCACCGCCAGCGGGGTAACCACGGAGCTCGGGACCTCGCCGGTGACATTGACTTCGGTCTCGGCTTCGTCCTCCCCTTCTTCTTCTTCCCCCTCTGATTCGAGGTCAAAGCCCTCGACGTGGCCCGGGAATAGTCTCCATCCCGAGCAGTCCACGTCGGGGTACGTCTTCGTCACCCGGGCGATTGCTTCGGCATAAGCTTTGGCCATGTTTTGGGCGAGGAAACCTTGCGCCTTCGCCAGGGTCGCGTCCTCTACCCCCTTCACTGCCGCAGCCTTGGCCTCTTCAGCTTTGGCCAATTGTTTTGCTGCCTCCTCCTTCTGCCGAAGAAGGTCGCTCTCCAGCTTCGCGACCTGCCCCTCGAGGTAATCGACCCTCGTCGACTTTGCCTCGAACTCGACCGTGAGCTTGTCGAGCTCGTTCCCCATCCAAGCTTTCTCCTTCCGAGCCTGGTCAGACTCCTGCTTCAGCTCCTTCTTCAGAGCTGCCAACCTCTCGGTGAGGTGCCCAAAATGGACAATGATCTGCGACAAGGAATGAAGAATTAAAAGAGTTAGAAAAATTATAGCTAAAGAAATTCAACGACAGAAAAATCCAACACTTACCGAGACCGCCGAACGAGCGATCTCAATGACGTCGTCGCCTTCTTGACCGCCCTCCATGGCGGCCCAGGTCCTTCGGCGTGGCAAGGTGCTTGACGGCCTGCATGCTCGCCAAGGAGTTGCCGAGGAATCCATCATGCTTCCGAACATGCCAGTCCGGAACACAGATCTTCTTGTGCTCCTCGGTCAGGAGCTCCTCGGCCGCCACCTATCAAGGGGGGGTCGTCATCCCCAGGGCTGCGGCGATGGGGAAGTCACCAACCCCGGTTGACACCGAGGCGCCTGCATCGGCAACAGCCGGACTCCGAAGGGTCTCCGCCTCCTCGATCGTCTCCGTGACCCTCGGAGTCTTTGGGGTCGGCAACTTAGTGGCCACCCTCTTGCGCTTCTTCGGTGCCTTATTGGTGAGCCCAGCTCTGAGGGCCAACACCTGCATCGTAGTCCATCGTCTCTGCATTAAGGACAAGATTTGTTAGCGCAATGCAACTCAAAGAAAGTAAAGTATGAAAAACAAAGCATAAGAGCATAAAAGAAGCCGCGTACTGGGATCTACGCAGGCAGAGCCCTCCCCTGAACAAGATGTCCTCGGTCAGCTCCTTCCAATCGTACTTTGGCCGATCGAGAAGTGTCCGGACTACCTCTTCTTCTTCAGGACGAAGCTTGGGCAGCGCCTTCGCCCTCTTCGGCACCCCTTCCACCCAACTGGAGGGGATCGGCCAGGCCTCCGAACTCCGCACTATCAAGAACTTTTCACGCCAGTGCTTGATGGAGTCGGGACATATGACGAGCCTGCCGCCATGCCTCGGAGTCAAATAGTATCGGTACTCCGACCTGTTCCCTTGGTGTAGCCGATAGATTGTCCGAAGTACGTTCAGCTCTGACTCGATCCCAGCGGCTTGGCAGTGAAGTACGAAGCTGTTCATGACTCTCCATGCGTTCGGCATAAGTTGGATGGGGTTGACCCCGAACCAACTCAGGACGACGATAGCGAACGGATGGAGAGGTAGCCGAGCCCCGGCGATAAAGGCATCAACCGGCCAGCAACACATGGTCACTGGCAGCGGCGAGTTGGCCCTAACCCCGGGACCCGGCAGTATAAGCTCGTACTCATCCGGGATCTGGAAACAGTCCCGGATCACTCCCAAGTCCTCTTCGCGAAGGATCGACGCCATCTCGTCCGCCTCCGTCATCTCCCTCACCGCATTCTCCTCGAAGGACCTCCCCCTCCCATGAACTATGCACTCGGTGTGCTCCTCCGGAAGCTTCCGAACCCTGTGGAGTCCCATCAATTGCCCCAGCAATCTGCCGAACTCCCCCATACGCTTCAGATCCTCCACGATCGAATCTTTGCCGAACACCTTCTTGCCCTTGTCTGGCCGACTCGGAGTGTGGGCTTCGACAACTTCAAGGGAGGGCTCGGACCAAGAGGTCGACTCGGAGACAGAAGCAAGAGACATAGTTTATGAAATTACCGTAAAAGATTAGCTGCCGGAAACTCCACCAGAAAACGAACGGAGATCACCAGAGACACTCGCTTAGCACAAAAGATCGCCTGAGCAAAAGAGGAGAGAAGTGAAAAATGAGAGAGGGGGTGGGGTTTTATAGAGCGAGGCGTGCAAAACGAGGTTAATGGGCCTGTACTGCCGGCCCATTCCCGCAAAACGACAAAAGCGACCTCAATCGTCGCCTTGTTTACCATGCCAAGCCGTACATCGCATTAATTACAGTCCCATCTGGCAGAATCTCAAAGTTCATTGCATTAAATGAGCATCTCGTCTGTCAGAGCTGTTAGAAGTTCAGAAGCCATCACATTTAATGACTGCCACGCCTGTCAGGAGCGCAAAAGCCACCAACTCCGCAATTCATTCTCCATCGGAAAGTAACAAAGTCAAGGGCTTCGGCACCAGCTGCCGAGCGTTCTTGACACCGACCGTGTTACATGGAAAGTTGGGGGTTCAGCACCAGCTGCCGAGCGTTCTTGACACTAACCGTGTTACATGGAAAGTTGAGGTTCGGCACCAGCTGCCGAGCGTTCTTGACACCGACCGTGTTACATGAAAAGTTGGAGTTCGGTACCAGCTGCTGAGCGCTCTTGACACCGACCATGTTACATGGAAAGTTGGGGTTCGGCACCAGCTGCCGAGCGCTCTTGACACCGAACGTGTTACATGGAAAGATAGAGTTCGGCACCAACTGCCGAGTGTTCTTGACACCGACCGTGTTACATGGAAAGTTGGGGTTCGGCGCCAGCTGCCGAGCGTTCTTGACACCGACCGTGTTACATGGAAATTTGGGGTTCGGCGCCAGCTGCCGAGCGTTCTTAACACCGACCGTGTTACATGGAAAGTTGAGGTTCGACACCAGCTGCCGAGCGTTCTTGACACCGACCGTGTTACATGGAAAGTTGGAGTTCGGCACCAGCTGTCGAGCGTTCTTGACACCGACCGTGTTACATGGAAAGTTGGGGTTCGGCACGACCATGTTACATGGAAAGTTGGGGTTCGGCACCAGCTACTGAGCGCTCTTGACACCGACCGTGTTACATGGAAAGATGGGGTTCGGCACTAGCTGCCGAGCGTTCTTGACACCGACCATGTTACATGGAAAGATGAGGTTCGGCACCAGCTGCCGAGCGTTCTTGACACCGACCATGTTACATGGAAAGATGAGGTTCGGCACTAGCTGCCAGAGCGATCTTGACACCGACCATGTTACATGGAAAGTTGGGGTTCGGCACCATCTACCGAGCGCTCTTGACACCGACCATGTTACATGGAAAGTTGGAGTTCGGCACCAGTTGTCGGGCGTTCTTGACACCGACCATGTTGCATGGAAAGTTGGACCTCGGACCTCGCCGAACTCCCTCTCAGCACTCACAACCTAGCCGAGGTCCCTTTCTACTTCGGAAGAAGGTGCTGAACCACCTACAGACCTCGGCCTCCTAGGCAGCGAGTGCTAGAAGGGTTCGGAAGTGTGATACAAGCATGTAGGTCACACAACGAAGGAAAACGGCCGAACCACCCGCCAAGAGATCGCAAAAAAATAATTAAAAATTTGGGAAGTTAAGGAAGAACTCCTGGCAAGTAATTGTAAAGTTGGGGAAGCATTTTCTAGTCCCCAAACAAGCAATTATTACCAAGAACAATCTTCTGAGACCCCCGAATGACGAATTGGCACGTTGCAAAGGTGAACAAAAACACCACATGATCCGGAAAGCTCAAGAACAACTCAGAGTACAGACAACTTGAAAAGTCACCACACTACCTCCTTCAAAGATTCAAAACCTTCCATTTGGACTCCTACACAACTCCACTAGCCATTAAAACAGTAAAACTACTCCTCAAAGGCTGATCAAACTCAGTCTTCGGGAGTGGGGGGCTCGTGATATGGCTAAAAATGGGGTTTAATCGGAACCGTCCAAATCGGGCACGAATCTTAAAGCCCAAGGGGTAAAACGGTAATTTCACCTACCAATGGGTCTGAAGTGGGTACTGGATCTCCTTCCCAAAGATCCAATAGCCCACGAACGGATCCACCTCAACTGGGTGCGGGTTTTAACTCGCAGCAAACCCAGTCCAGAAAAGATAGAATTAGGGTTTCTGATTCATCATAATCAACGGCCCTGATTCACATCGATCTTTTCATTGGGCATTAGGGATTACATTCCTAATCTGTTTACAAGGAGAATATTCCTTATCAGATCACGGGGATTACATTCCTAATTTGATCCCTAAGACGCCTATAAATACCCTTCCATCCATCTCCATTAAGAGGTAATCAATCTTTCTCCAGTTTTCACGCTCTTTCATAATCTTCCCTGATTACTGACTTGAGCGTCGGAGGGTGCGTCGCCGGGAATAACCCCGGTGTCTCGCACTTTTTGCAGGTGCACGGCGGGAGTCATCGTCAAACTCCGACGGAACAGGTATACAGGTTTGCTATCCAGTTTTCCTAAGAATCCACAAATACTATCTGTTTGTCCCCACACCAGATTTAGCGGCAACAGCCGTTATTATCCAATAATAATTTCACTTCACAATCGGTTGATAGATGGAGAAAAAACTAATTTTTGTGAGGCACCGTTGTTAACTCAAATATATAAATAGAGTGAGTAAACATTGGAATTGGTATCAGTCGTTGAAATAACCGTTAGGGACAAAATTTATTCTTGAGATAGCCGTTGGAGGTTAAAATAATCCCAAAAAAATCAAAACAAAAAAAAATAACCCCTTAAAGCTTGGACGGAAAAAATTGTCCCGTCCAAGGAAAAAAAAAACTTCGAACGGGATAATGTATTGTGTTTGTTCTCCTCCTTTTTTTTTTTTTGGGACGTTACATCATGTACTGTCCGATATTTTTTAAATTTTTTTGAAAAAAACCCTAAGACAAAACATGAAGATGCGTCCAATCGTCATAAAAAATTATTTAAAAATTGAGACGAAATATGGTGTACTGTCTTTTATATTTAGCAATCGCCAAATTCATTTCTCATATGTGAGAAGTTACTGTTCCTCGTTTGCTAAAAATTAGCAAAATAGCAAACGAGTGCAGTGCTATTTTTTTCTCATTTTGCCAAATTGGAAAAATACCAAACGAGTTAAGAATGAAAAAAGAGTAAAAAACTAGAAGCAATTCCCAAACTGACCCACTTTTTGAAAGTTTTTTTCCAAACTGACCCACTTTTTAAAAAAAAATTCAAACCGACCCACTCGCTATCTCAGATAGCGAGTTTAGTCAAAATAAACTCGCTATCTGGGATAGCGAGTGTTGGTTTTGGGTTTTTTAGTTTCTTTCTTCGCCAAGACTTGTTGTCTCAAACAGCGAGCTTATTTTAATCAAACTCGCTGTTTGAGATAGCAAGTGTTGATTTGAGTTTTTAACTTTCTCAATCCAGTCTCACCGAGAACTACGAGAATTCGCAACGACATGGATGTATGGGATAGGTTTAGCACAGGTACGGGAATGAAATGTTCGAAATGTGGGTTGCATGGACACAATATGCGGCGATGTAGGGCTAGAGGATCTCAAAACAGTTCAACCATGTAAAATTCCAATGTGTTTGTATGTGTTTGTCTTTGTTTCGTGGACTTTATAGTAGTTTGTATTTGTTTTATTATGTGATGTGGACTTTCTAGTAGTTTGTACGTGTTTCATTTTGAATTATGATAATTCTCATATGTTTCAACATCATTTTGAGCTATCTAAGAAAGCAGGTTTGGAAGGTGGATATTGCTAAGAGCATCAGACTCAAGACTCGCTATCTCAGATAGCGGGTTTGGGTCAAAGTGCCTCGCTATCTGTGATAGCGAGTTTTGAGTTGAGTCTTAGCTTTCTCAGAAAGTGAGGAAGTTTGAACCACACGCGCTTTCTGAGATAGCAAGTTTAGGCCAAATATTTTCAAGACAAAACCGTAGTTGCAGTCTGACCTTTACATTCATATAAACACAACATACAACTCAAACCATCACTAATTCAAAGACAACTCAACTTCATCACCAATTCCACCGCACTCCTTTTCTCAAAATCACGAATTCACGATTATCAAAGATCGAATTTGGGGGCTAGGGTTTATGGGCTATCGAAGAGGGAGAGTTGAGAAACAGAGATAGAAGGAGAAAAGAAACAACGAGTCTGGGATTTTAAAAAGCCCCAATCGACACTCGCTGTCTCAAATAGCGAGTTTGGTTAAAATAGGCTCACTGTTTGAGACAGTGAGTCTTGGCCAAGAAAGAAACTAAAAAACCCAAAACCAATACCGAAAAGCAACACACGCTATCTCAGATAGCGAGTTGTTTTTGACTAAACTCGCTATCTGGGATAGCGAATGGATCGGTTTTGAATTTTTTTTAAAAAAGTAGGTCAGTTTGGAAAAACTTTCAAAAAGTGGGTCAATTTGGGAAAAAATTCAAAGAACTACTGTCGACTTATTGTACGTCTCATCTCACCGTAATCAAAGCTCTAGATAGCACATTATTTCTATCTGTTGTCCCTCAAAGAGTAAAATGGAATATGGAATTTTTAAATCACCAAAACTATAACAAAATTTAAAAAAACATAGAATAAACATAAGTATAAAAAACAACAGTACCTTTGGGAAAGTTTGACTACGAATCATGTCATGAAGAATCTATTGTTTTCCTCACTAGTTTATTCTTATCAACACAAAAAAGTCTGCTAACTTTAATGGTGGCCCTAAATAGTTGGGATATTTAAATTCCAATCATAAGAAATGGCCAATATTTGTGTTCTCATATGGTCATATGATACTAATCTTTTCTTATAGGAGTTAACTTATAAGATACCGATTTTACATGTGGTCCAAGAGTAAGATATTGACTTTTTGTCTGCTTAAAATACATAAATAAGTATGCTTAAGATGCATAAATAAATAAAATGGGCACAGTAGTTCCATCAGAATCATTATTATCCATTTATCTATTTTCATGTGGGCAACACTTGTTTTACTATTGGGAGAATCATCTCTAACCTCTTATATTATAACTAGTATAATGCACATGCGATGCACGTTTATAAAGGTGTGTAGGATTTTGGGAAAGGGGCAGGTCACCGAAGTGGTTGCATGCATGCATGCAGACAGGCATGCACAATTTATTCATTTTGATATTTGCATGCATGTGTTAGACCCACTGGCTTTGATAGGAGGAAACTTTTTATGAATAAATTGTGCTTGCAAGTACATGCAAATCTATACTATTAATTATTTTCCCAAAACTATGCAGACAGGTATGCTAATCTATGCATGTTAATTATTTTTCCAATACATACAAATTACATTTCTGACATCAGATATTAATCCTATATTTTTTTTTAGCATTTTATGTTTATGAGGGCATGATAGTAAAAAGCTGCCAAAATGAGGTTTTGCTTAATAATAGTATAGATGGGAGAATACCTTAGTGTCATTTATAAATCTAACAACGCATACATTGCACGTGCATAACTCATATGAAGAAGGTCTTAGGTTCGAGCTCTCACTATGTCATATTTTTTACTTTAACTTTTTTAGGAATATATTAAATGTGCATCACGCGTGTAGATTATCTATGTATATCTATCTATCTATAATATAATATATAATAACTACTATAATGTAATATGTTATAGACAAGCTGATCTCTCCATCTTCCCCACATCCGGTCTCTCCTTTCATTCTTCACCCCCTTTTCCTTCGTTAATTTTGTTGGGCTCAGTCCGCCCGTCCGACCCAGATCCTCGGATCTCCGTCTCCCCGCCTCCGGAGTCTTCACCTCTTTTCTCCTCGTCCCCTTTGCTGGTCGGCTCGCTGAGGTTCGGCCGGGCCCAGCTTCTCATTTCCCGCCGTCCTCTATTTTGGAGCTTCTGCCTCGTCGCTGGGTCCTCTGCTGTGCTCCGGCGGTTGTGTTCCAGCCCTCTAGCTTCGATCATCTCGATTGCCTGTAGAGTTTTCAGCCTCGCCCCTCTCTGTAAGTATTTTTTTCACCTATTTTTGTTTTTCTGTGTTTGAGCTGGTCTTTCTGCGCGTGCTTTTGTCTTTTTATTTTGAGATCTTCGTGGATCTCTCTCCTGATTGCCTTGTATGTTTGTTCTGCCATAGCGATTTCTTCATTTTCTCAGAGTTCTATTTGGGATTCGGTGTTGTTTTACCAATTCATTGGTGTTTTGCAGTGGTTCAGGCTAGGCTAATTCTTACTTTACTACGGTAAGAGCTAGTGCTACACCTGTTGCCGTCATTTTGAGCTCTAGAGCTCGGTGACCTCTTTTTCGGAGTACTTAACTTCTTCGCTCTCCTTCTTACTTTCTAAGTTAGATCGCTACAGTAGCGATCAGTGGTCTTCTCTGTTCTTCGATTTCGCTTTCTTCTTCTCTTTGCCCTGTGACTGTTGTGGGCCGAGCCTCTATGGGCTCCTCTTGGGTGGATATTGTCAAAAAAAAAATCCAGCAATTATAATTGCCCTTCTGAGGCCGCTGGTGTTGGCCCCCCGCGGAGTTATCCTACAGCGTTGAATGCTGAGTTGGCCCGGCCCAATCACCAGAATCTTCCTAGACGTTTCCCTGCTTCCTTTTACCGCCCTTTCAACTCCACCTTCTCTTCTCAATCAAAGAGTTCTTCATCCCCCTCCTCCCCCCAATCTCTGATTTGTTTTCGTTGCCTCCAAGCGGAGCATATTCGGGCTTTTTGCACTGACGCACTGACGACATGAAGTGTCTGTTCTGTTTGAAATCGGGTCATGCTTGTAACCGCTGTTTCGCTTTACAACAAATTTTGGGGTTGGCTAGGGGAGTTCCCATCTCCGACCAAGTTATCCCAGTGCTTGATTTCCCCTCTCTGCAATCTAAGCTAGCAGATTTGCTAGCGTCCAAGTCTAAGAAGGCTAAGGTTTCTGCTTCTTCTCCTCTCCTCCCTACGCCTCCCGTCTCGCAACGCTTAACTACGACGGTTCAACCCTCACCCTAAGGGATTGCTTCTGCCTCTTCGCAACTATCCAACCCTCCAGCGACTGTGATGTTCATCCCTGCTATCAAACTTTCCGATAAGATAAGCAGATTTGAGCACTACGGTGCTGTCTCTTTCAGTGGTGGGTCGGTTTCTAACTCTACTTTAGATGCATTCCTTAACAATTTCTGTAACGTGCAAGACTGGGTGTAGGCTACCGACATTTGTTCCAATGGGGAAGTGGTCATTAATTGCCCTTCTATTAAAAATCTGGAAGCTCTTATGTCCATCAACTCCCTCTCGATCAGAGCAATCAAACTTTCGATTCGCAAATGGAGGTACCTCTGTCCTTCCCCCCTCCCTTGATTCTCACTGATGTTAATGTCACTTTACTGGGCCTTCCGCCATTTTGTGATTCTCATCGTGTTGTTGCGGGTCTAAATGTGTCGGTGATTTGAAGCACATTTCTTCCTCGGCTATGCTAGCCTCAGGGTGCCTTCAGGTGGATGTTGTTTTCTATTGTCCTGCGGTGAACGATAGAATTGAGACTTACTCCATTAGAGATCACAAATCAGTTTTTGCGGTATCGGTCATTTATCAAGATATCTCTGTTAGTGTACTGTCTACATCTCCCCTGTCTTTGGGTGTTTCCAAAACCCCTGCGCAACCCCAACCATTTCCCAGCACCTTCTTCGTGGGTACTTCGTCTCAGTCGACTACCCCTTCGTCTAAATGGAGGATGTCTCACAAAGTGACCCCTAGAAAAAAAACCACTAATTTAACGGAAAGGGTTTATTACTTCTACAAAGTCTTTTAGCTCTCCTTCTAAGCCTCATAATTTGGTCTGGATTAATCTAGACATTGCTTCGGTTAAAACCCACCCCCTGACTCAATCTGATATTGTTGAACGAATTCCCAAGCTGCCTCCTCATCCTCCTTCTAAGGCTCCGCTGGCTACCTGTGAGCCTGCGACTAAGGACGATGCCCCGGATCACCAAAAATTGGGTGTTAAGAATGAAAAGTGGCCTGTGTGGGAGGTGAATCCTTATTACTCTTGTGATTGGGATAAATTCATCTCCGCGGCTCACGGCACTTCATCATCAGGCCCCCCTCTTTCTTCTAAGTCAGGCAAAGCTTTATCTTTCCCTTCCCAGAAATCTGATGCATGGATTGATAAAGATAACCTTCTAGAAGAAGAATTGGCCAATTTGGATCAATCTCACTCACAAAAGAAGGTATGCTTTACTTCTAAATCTTTGGTTTTTAAGTTCCTTTTCTCTAATTGTCGTGTTTCCCTTAGACCGCGCTTATCAAACTTGAGCTGTTATTCTCCATATTTGGCTAGATTCAATCTCGATTACTGCCTTTCCTCTTACTTTCATCTTAACTCTCCTATTGGGGCTCCTGCTCCGTCCCTAGTGGGTTTTAACTTACCCAGTCTCGGTAAAGAGACTACTCCTAATTATCCCCATTCAACGCTCACTTCTATGGGTCCCTCTTCCCGGATTACTACTTACTCGATGGAGTCGAGCTGCCCTTCCGCGGCGCCTTTTAGATTTGCTGAGTATTCCCTTATTGGGAGCCAGCAGTCTCATAATCCCCCCTCTAAAAAAAATTAAATAAAGAGTCTTTCGCTGTCATTCGCTCTAGTGCTCGTCTCTGGACCAATAGAGTGTCTTTTGCAGCACAAGTTCGGAACATGGATATATCTCCGCCTTCTATCTCCTCATCTGGAAAAGCTCAACTTGGATCCCTATATCAGGTGCATTTTGACTCCCTCTCTAATCTAGATATGCTCTCCCTTACTAGGAAAATGAGGTTCCTAGTTGATTAAGATAACTTTGTAGACTTTGACTCGATTCATTGCCGCAAAATCTCTCAAGCTTTTGAGACTAATTTCTTTAATGATCAGCATCTCTTGGAATATTCGGGGGATGGGAAGTGTGTCGAAGAAACAAGCATTGTTTCATCTGATTTACTCCTCTCACTCTGATATGATCTCAATTCAAGAATCAAAACTACAGTCCCCTTCGTCTTCCCTCCTTCGATCGATTGGTGGATCGTTAATCACAAATTGGATATCTCTTGACGCCATAGGGTCAAGAGGAGGTATCCTCTTTGGGTTTAAAGAGTCCAAGTTCTTCCTCATTTTGATTAGACGCTTAACTTTCTTCCTTGTGGTTCGTCTTCTCTGGATTGAATTGAACTGTGATCTCACAGTCGTTTCCGTGTACGGTCCGTCTACAGTGGATCGTCGCGATGTATTTTGGAATGAACTTAATTCCTTCCAAAACAACATTCAGGGATTTTGGCTTTTTTGTGGTGATTTCAATGTCACCAGATTCTCCTATGAAAGATCGGGTACTTCGGCCTATTCGCCGGATTCCTATCGTTTTAATGAATGCATTCGTTCTCTCCATTTGACTGATCTTCCTCTTAACGGCAGATTTTTCACTTGGTCTAATATGCGGTTGTCGCCGTCAATGGCTAAACTCGATCGCTTTCTGGTTTCCTTTGACTGGATTAACTTCTTCCACAACTCGTTCGCATCGGCTTTGCCTAATCCTTCTTCTGACCACGTTCCTATAGTGTTTTCCTCCAACTATAATTTTTCCAAATCTTACAAATTCCGTTTTGAGAAATTTTTGGCTGTGGGACCAAACTTTCATCATTCTCATTACTGAATGTCTTTCCTCTAATATGGGATCCTCCGGGCTAGGGCGTATCCTGATTAAACATCATGCTATCAAATTCGGTAGTAAAATCTGGCATAAAGAGAGAGTGGCCAATGATAGTTTTCTTTAAAATGTCTTCCTGTCTACCATCGAATCCATTGATCTAATGGAAGAGCTTGGCCCGATCTTTGAATCCCTTCTTTTTGAACGTGCCTCTTGTAAAAGAGGCTATGCAAAATTTCTCTACAACGATCACATTAAATGGGATCAGAGAGCTAAGCTCCGGTGGCTAAAGGAGGGTGATAGCAACACCTCCTTCTTTCACAATTTCGCTTCGCATCGCTAGCATTGCAATTGTATCTCCTCTATCCTTCACAATGGTATCGAATTAACTTCGGACCCAGATATCCATTCTACTTTTCTTCGTTTCTTTAAATATCTTCTGGGATCTCATAAGCAACACTCGTTTCATCTTGACTGGTCTCTTTTATACGGTCAACACACACATGATCTGTCTAGCTTGGAAGATCCTTTCACTTTAGAGGAGATCAAGTCTGTGGTGTTCTCTTTAAAAAGTGACTCCGCCCCTGGCCCTGACGGGTTCCCAGTCTTTTTTTTCCAACGTTTTTGGGATTGTCTCAAAGCCGATCTTTTCCAAATGTTCTATGATCTCCACCAAGGAAATTTCTCCTTCGATAGGATCAATTATGCGTATATCGTCCTGATTCCCAAATTCTTGGGTGCCAACTCGGTTTCAAACTTCAAGCCTATTAGCCTCCTGAACACGACTTTCGAGATAATCATGAAAGTTCTCTCTTCCCACCTTAGTGCATTAATTTCTCCCTTGATCGACTCCATGCAATCAGGTTTCATTAAGGATTGTTATATCCTTGATAGCGTGGCGTCGGCCCAAGAAATCATTTCCGAATGCCATAGATCAAATTCGGAGGCTATCCTGTTAAAATTGGATTTTCAAAAAGCTTATGATAATGTTAGCTGGGACTTCCTTTTTGAAACCCTTTTACATCGTGGCTTCGGTCCCAAATGAATCGTTTGGATTAAATCCAGTCTCTTTGCTGGCACCTCGTCCATTTTGATCAATGGTACAGAAGGCCACAAATTCAAGTGTAAGCATAGTCTTCATCAAGGTGACCCTATCTCCTCCCTCTTATTCTCTCTAGTTGCTGATGTCTTCATAATCTGCTACGCAACGCATGGGAGGCTGATGTTATCTAAGGACTTTGGGGTTCTAATAGTTTCCACAGAGTGTTGAACCTTCAATACGTAGATGATACTATTATCTTTGCAAAACCCAACGGATGGACCCTTCGTAACCTGAAGTTACTCCTTTATGTGTTTGAAAGTATCTCGGGCTTAGTCATTAACTTTCAAAAGTCTTCTGTTCTTTGGCTTGGTGGATCTCAAAACCGTCAAGTGGAAATTGCGCAGTTCTTCAACTGTAGTCCGACCTCTTTTCCCATCCATTATCTTGGTATCCCCTTAAGATGGGGGAAGCTTCACAGATCGGATTGGATGCCGATGATTGAAAAGGTTGAGTCTAGACTCGACCGTTGGTCTGGTAAGCAACTGTCGTGCGGAGGCAGACTTATTCTCGTTAACTTCATTCTCTCCTCTATCCCTTTATACATGATGTCCTTCTTTTATCTTCCTTCGTGGGTTATTAAGAGGGTTGACCGGATCAGAAGAAACTTCTTCTGGTCAGGTGTGGATTTGTTTAAACCTGGCTCTCATCTCTGGAACTGGAAGCTCATCTGCACTTCTAAGGCAGCTGGAGGGTGAGGGGTTCTTAATCTCAAGCACCAAAACTTAGCCTTATTAGGCAAATGGTTATGGAGATTTCTTTAAAATGATCACCTGCCCTGGGTTCGAATTATTTCCATTAATTGTTTTTCCCATCGCAAGATGTGGGATTTTCCGACTTCCCTTTCCCGTAAAGCCTCTTCATTTTGGAAAGGGGTCTGGAAAGTAGCCGGCTCGTTCCGTTGTGGTTTAGCCCACGAGTGCACAGATGGATCCAAGACCAAATTCTGGGATGATCTATGGTTTGGTAATATCAAGCTTGCTTCAGCTTTTTCCTCACTCTATCAGTTAGCGTCTAACCCCTCGGCCTTGGTTGAGGATTATGTTGTTATTATCAATAACCAAAATTTCTGATCGATCCCTTTCACATGCGTGCTCTCTCCGCCGCTCTTGCTTCAGCTCCAAGAGCTCTTCGACGGTATTAACCATTACCCATGGCTTCCGTCTGAAGACTTCAAATGGAGGTGGACCAACTCGGGTAATTACTCAGTTAAATTCTTCTACAATTTCCTCAACTTCGGAGGGATTACCTCCCCGGTTGCTAAGCCATTATGGAGCAATTGTGCACCACACAAATCCAAAAATTTAACCTGACTAGCGCTGAACAATAAGCTTCTTACTGTTGATGTTCTCAACAAGATGAACCTTGCCTTAGGCCAATTATGTGTGTTATGTTCCTTACATCATGAGGATGCCAATCATCTGTTCCTGAAGTGTCCATTTATCCAACCGTTATGGAGGATTGCTGTCATAGCTTGGCAAGCGCCGACTATCCTTAGCAATTTCTTGTCCTATTGGAAGGCTCAACCCCTCATAAAAGAATTTCGCAAATCTTGGATTCTTTCAATTATTGCGATCATTTGGGTTATTTGGTTGGTTCGGAACAAACATATTTTTTCGCAATCTATTATCGATGATTTTCTTTTCTTTTCTAAATTTTGGCCTTCCACTTTATCTTATGAGGCGTTACATTTAAATCGCCTGGATGAGGCGATTACTATTTTACATTCTTCTAGCACTTAATCATTTTTGCTCGGCGCCATTGCTGACTTACTTCTCTTTTGACTTCCTTTGCAGATCTATTTTTATCTTAGCCTCCTGCTCTGAAGGGTATTTTGGTTTGCATTTCTTTTTTATGTTGTTAGCACTGCGTCCTCTCCTGATTCTCCCTAATGGGCTATTTTCAGTTCTCTTTTGATGTCGGTTACTACCGTATGTTGGTATACTTTTTGGTGCACTGTTGTTGGGCAGGTTTGTTCTTCTTGGTGGTTGGTATTTCCCTTTAGTTTGGAGGACTTGTGTTGGTTGTTTCTGCCTGGGCATGGTCGCCTTGGGTTGATGTATTTATGGTTTATTTCTGGTGTTGTTAGCTTTTCTTGTGCTTGATTTTAGTGGGAGTCTCCTTCTTGAGACTTTGCGTTGTTTGGATTTGTGCTGTTTTTTCATTTTCTTAGCTTTCGCGGTGGTAGCGCTGAGCTTTCCTTTTGCACTTGCTGTTACCGGAGTGCTTTGGGATTGTTTCCTGATCGACTCTCCAGTATCGGTCTGTGTGATTTGTTTGCTTTTCGGCTGGGGGTGCCATTTGCTCTGATACTGGTTCTGGGTTACCGGAGAGTCTTTTTATTATTTGAGGCTCACGTTTCTTTTATCTATGCCTGGCCTGTATTGTAGCATTCTCGTATTTTTTTAGCGTTTTTGTTTCTTTCCTTCTGGGGTGCACGGTGTCCTTGGCGGTGGATGTTGAGCTGGTGACCTCCCTTCTTTGTGGGGGTCATAGCTCTGGATTGTTTGAGGTTACATTTTGGTGGTCTTCGTGCTGGTATTGCATTTGGTTTTCTTCCTCTACCTCCTGGACTCTGTGGTTGGGCAGTTGCTCCTGCATGCCTCACGACTGTGCACTGTTTTTTTCGTGCCTGGGTGGCTTTGGATCTGGTGGAGAGAGTTCGGCGGCAGGTCCGACCGCTTCGTTGGTTTGGTCGCTGCCCCGCTGCTCCTCAGTGCTGTAGTCCCAGGGGGGTTGATTCTATCTGTTTTTCCATTTCGTTGGAGGTGGTCGGTTTTAGGCCTCTGTCATTGTTGGCGGGGGTGCGCTCGGATCCTGCCTCTGCGGTGGCTGCTCGCGTTCCTTGGCTTTGAGTTTTCCGCATTTGCCGCTAGGCAATTTTATCAATTGCTTATGTATCTAGTTGTTTTGTTTATTGTTGTGGTGTTTAATTTTACTCCCGGTACAATTGTATCTATTTGTACTCTTTTGGATTATTATATATATCGGGCTGGAATCGTTAGATTCTATCCTTCTCTTCAAAAAAAAACTACTATAATAGAAGAGTTGGAGTTGTAAATCTATCTACTTACATGCAACGCACGTGCAACTCCAACACTCTCATTATAGTCTTCACATTTACTTTTAAAAATATATAATCTTATTTATAAAGACATGCATCGCACGTGTAAATCAGAATTTTTACTTTAATTTTTTCAAAAAAAATAATACGTGCATCGCATGTGTAAATTACTATTGTATATAAATAGAGATAGCTGTATAAGTGTAATGTACAGTTTACAGGTTAGTAAAAAAGATAAAATAATATACATACATTCTGACTAGTTTTTGCCTGAGCTAAGGGAAAATTTTAGTAAAATCAACCCATATTTTGTAATATTTTGTTAGTGTGTAGATAACTCACTCCACCTTTTTTTCAGGTTGATATACTATGGAATTAAACTTGTTGTAATTTGCAACCTGGTCAATTACTTCATTAAATTTAAGGTGTTTGAACAGTTATACCCATATGGTAAGTGACAGAAAACTCACCCCATTTTTCTGATTGGGTTTTTTAAAATTTTAAAATTTTTAATCATTATAAGACCATCTCCTCCAAATAATTTTTAATTCTTTTAATTAATATATAATTGTTTAATCATAAAAAAAAATTATAGGAGTAGTTTAGAAATAAATATCTAGAAAGAATGGAAATAGTGACATGACTACCAATGGGACGGAGGTGGGAAAATTGCAATTAATTTAGTTCAATAGTATATAACAATTAATTTAAAAAAATATGAGGTAAGTTATCTGCAAACTTGCAAAACATGTAGTGGGTTTACTAAAAAAAAATTATTTCCCTAACCCATAAATATATATAGAGAAATTTTCGGTTGCACACTACTTTGGTGAGCACTCCGTAAGCACTCACGAAATAGAGCACCTATGACAAATCTGAACCGCTTATATTGTTCTATATACCTAAGATAGCCTAACAATAAAAAATTAATTAATTTGAAATTTATTTATCCATGATTTACATCATCACAAAATTGTATGGCTAAAAATTCTAACAGCATGATGGATGGGCAAATGAACTTCAAATTACTTGATTTTTTATTGTTAGGCTATCTTAGGCATATAGAACAATATGAGCGGTTCGGATTTTTCATAGGATCTTTATTTCATGAGTGCTCACGGAATGCTCACCAAAAATAGTGTGCAACCGAAGGGGACTCATATATATAATATAAATATAAGGTATATGCTATATAATGCTTGTTAATTTTTTCTTCTTCTTCTAGTGAATCCTGAACTTCTACCAAGAGAAACGATAACTAAATGGTCAAAAATTATGTTCTTGTAGTCATCTACACATGTCTAATTATCTATCAATAATTTTAGGAATAAATTTCAGTTAACCATAGTGTAATTTAGGGCTTTGGCAGTTTACCACACTATTTTATTTTATTTTTTGGCATTAAACCATACCGAAGTTTTTTTTTTTTACGTTTTGGTGTACTCAGCACATAAAAAAAATGCACAAACGGCAATAAAAAATTATGAAACTTTGCATGTAGGTCGAATTCACCAAACAAAAGTTAACCCAACTTGTAGAAGTGAGTTTAGACTCATGATTTGCGAGATACAAGCAAAAACAATATAAAGTGATACATTACCATATCTCGCAAACCGTGAGTCAAAAATCACTTCTACAAGTTGGGTTAGCTTGTCTTTAGTGAATTGGAACTACTCGCAAAGTTTCATAATTTTCTATTACCATTTGTGAAATTTTTCAAGCGCGGAGTATCCCAAAATGCCAAAAACAATTGACCTCAGTAGGGTTAACTGCCAAACTACAAAACTTGAGTAGGGTTAACAGAAATTTATCCTCATTTAAGATACATGGTCTTCTCATCAATATAGAACTAGTATAACCATGTGCAATATATTGCACATAATTTTTAAAAAGGAGGAAGTACCTATTGGCACCTACAGTTTATAGAAATTATCTACACACACCTAAAGTTTCTAAATACCTTAATAGCACCCAAACTTTTATAAATTGGACCTACAGGCCCTCGCCGTTTAATTCACAGTTAAGTTAGGGGAATATTCTGGGAATATACCTCTTAACGGGTTTAGACCCATTAAGGTGCATATGAAATTACAAAAATACCCCCCCCCCCCCCTTCTTCATCAGTTCTGTTGCTATTTGTTCTTCCTTTTTTAAACCCTAACCCATTTTTCTCAATCTCATTCTCAAATCAATTCCCAAAATCACTGCTTCTCACAAATTTCTTGACCACATCTAAGCTCTCTTCTCTGCCCATCATGTTTGCCACCAGTTCTTTTTGTGAATCACCGACGCAGAATGGATTGATGTGCCACTGCGAACGCCCAGATTGTCGAGTGTGTGAGAGGTAGGAATAAAGGTAGGTTATTCTACTCTTGTCTAAATTACAAAGGCAAAGATGAGCGTGGGTGAATTTTTTTAGGTGGGTATCAGTTAACAATGAAAAAGATGAGAAAGAGATGGGGTTGGTGGAGTTGAAGGAAACTTTGTGTGAGCAAAAGGAGATTTTGAAATCAATGAAACAACATATGGATGTTAAATTCGCTGCGAAGCTTCTTCAGTTGGAGACTAGTATCAGTGGCTTGACATCATTGTTTCGCAGCTGTTTTGTTCTGTTTGTTGTATTTATTGTTGTTCTTAATGCAATGCATATCATGTATGACAGATGTTGAATATGCGTAGTGTAAGAATTTCATTTGTTGATGGAATATGATGTAACGAATGAATGTATCTTTATGAAGGGCGAATTATCATGGCTGAATGTATCTTTTTGAATGGCTGAATGAATGTAAGATTAATTGAACACAGTTTGAATGAATGAATGGATGTATCTTTTTTGCAATGAGAAGCAGTAGTTTTGTGTTGTGCAATATTTGATACTGGGTTTGTGATTTGGTTGTGTACCTTCATGTCATTTAGAATGCTTTCAGATGTGAATATTGAGAGAATGTTTTGAAAATGCATTCATTCAAATTTGTTTGAGAATGTATTCAAATACTAAGAATACACTCAGAATGCATTCGAGATATGTTTGTGTATATACAGTAACGAGTATGTAGTGAGAATACATTTACCCATTGTTATGAATATGCATCAGTTGTAGAGGAGGGTTCTGAACAAGCAATTAGACATCATACATGATGAACAAAATAGTCAATACATCCTGAAAATAGAGAGACAATTTGAATTATCATGAATGAATGTATCGCATATGGAACACAGTTTGAATAAATGAATGTATCTTTTTTTGGCAATGAGAAGTAGCAATTGAAAATATGCAGCACTTGAAAATGCATTCATTTTTTTTTAACATATTGAAAGTAGCAGTCAAAAGTACATTGAAATTAACAGTTGATAATGCATTGCATTGACATTAGCAGTTGAAGTAGCATATTTGAACATATTGATAATGCATTGAAAATACATTCAAATTTTGTTGCAGCAAAGCACTAAGAAGGCATTCACAAAGCAATGAGTATTCATTGAAATTAACAATAAATATGCAGCAATATTATAGGATGGTGCAGCACAACAATCAGAAAACCTGCAAATAGAGAATGAGAAAAAAAATTTGGATTGGCTTATATACCGTAAACTGAGAAAACACAAAACTGAGAGATAACCTTGCATTTATTGTGAAAGCATAAAGCCTGATGCATACAAACACCATACATAAGTCTGATAATAGTTTAGCCAAATCCTTATCATAGTTTAACCCTGATGAACAAAATAGTCCAACCCCAAACATGAAGCAAATATGCATTCATATGGTTTACATTTAACGTTTTAGCTTCATTATGATACATAAATTGATAGAGTACCAAGTCTGAAAGTATACAGCAGCCTAAATTGTTGGTGATAAAGGCAAATATTACAAGACTAATTTTTTTCTATTACATCCCAACACTGCCTCTTCCCCCCCTGACTCTCCCACCACTGCCGCTGAGAGGTACAGTCCTCCCCCTCCCTCTCCTTGAAATTATTGGTTGTCATGGTTGTGAAGGTGGTGATATTTGAATTGGTGGCCAGTGACTCTCATTTCCTTCTGATTGTACTTCTGCAACACTTCCTTGAGATTGGATTTCATTATCCTCATTTGCAACTATAAAAAGTATCAGTAGTTATTTGATGTCAGTACATAAATATATGAGGCTACTGTATAGTGTGAAGATAGTAGTAAATACCTCCTACACCTTGTCTGCCTGTCCCTCTCCCTACATCAGCCCCTCTTCTGCTACGCAAGCCATGCTTGGAACCTCTCCTAGCAACATAAATGTAGAATAAGACTAAGTATAAGTAAGGACAATTTATATTGTGTCATAACTGTTTAATTTACCTATGCAATGTTTCTACGGATGATTGACTAGGCAAGCCAACATTAGATGAAGTTTCATCCACTCCTCCAACAACTTGGTTAATTGGTGCCTTACAAGTAGATTTGTTGTGATTGCTTCCGAGATATCTACTACATGTCATTTTCCTCTTCGACAATTTGTGGGCTCCAACATCATATTCATCTCTTGGTTTAATTCTCTTTGTTTTTGGTCTTCCTCTTGGTCTCCTAGTATGTGGTGGGCCAACAGTATACCCAATCTCTTAATGCTGCCATTGAGCCTTACACAGAAGTGGTGCTATTGAGTACTGATATGCTAGTTTGTACCTGACATTGGTGTACAAAATAGTCAAAAAAGAGTACCAAGGATGTGGTTCTATAATTTGCCTTCAATTGGTACAAGTGCTGCTAACAAAAAAAAGTGATACAAGCAAAAGTATATATCTGTCAATATTGAAATATGAATCCACATATGCAATCCAATCTACTCTGACCTTTGTGCATATGATCTCAGCTGCGTGTATGCAAGGCATACTAGTTAGCTTCCATTGTTTGCATGTGCAGATCTGTCTACCATGTCAAGCACCTCTCTTCTGTCTACACTCTCAACCTCTGCATACCTTTCATCTGATTTTCTAGCGATCCACCCACCAACCTTCTTACTTATATCTCTGATGTATCTGTCTGCCATTGGTTTGAGCACCCCCTTCCATCTTCTAGCAATCTGCCTTCTCAATGTCATCTTCTCCATTATTTTGATCCTCACACTGTCTATAAGATCAACAACTGGACGATATCTTGCGTCCAATATCCATGCATTGAAACTCTCTGCCAGGTTGTTTGTAATATAATGTTGCCTTGCTCTGGGAGTGAATTGGTTTCTACTCCAAAGGTGCGTCTGTCTCTCTAATGCAGCTGCAACTTCAACTAAAATTCTCCTCAGTTCTCCCATATCCTCATCATATTGCATCACTGTGTACGCTTTAGCAGCTCTCCAAACCAACATTTCAAATATTTCACCTGAGAAATTCTTTTTAAAAATTTTCCATAGATGTCGAACACAACATCTATATTCTGCATTAGGCAACAACAATGACACAGCTTCTTGTAACCCCTTCTCCTGATCACTCATTATGGAAATATGTCCCATACCATTTCCAATAGCTTCTTTCAGATTTTGAAGAAACCAATGCCAAGAATGTAGATTCTCTGATTCTACTACTGCAAAAGCTACTAGGTACAACCCATTATTACCATCAAGTGCATTAGCAGCAAGCAAAGTCCCCAAATACTTACCTCTTAGATGACAGTCATCAAGGGCAATGTATGGTCTACATCCTAACTTAAACCCATCTGCACATTGTTTGAAAGACACAAACATCCTATGAAAAGATTTATCATTCTCTAATTCAATTTCAATGTGACTACCTGGGTTTCTTGCCTTCAGTTCAGCTCTCAAAGAGTACACAGGTTGTAGCTCTTCTCAATGTTCCCAAAAAGTTGCTGTCTGGCATCTTCCCTTCCCCTCCGAGCTTGTTTGTATCCAACCTTCAATCCGTATTTGTTGTCAATAAATTTAGCAATGTCGGTAAGCCTCATATTAGGATTTGCTTTCACATCACCCTTAATTATCTTTGCAATCCAAAATTTTGTTGCAGCTCTATTCCCGCCCTTATTTATTCTCGTGCAAGTATGGGCATCATTGTACTTCCTCACTTCAAATGTCTTCTTGTCCTGCATCCTATCAGCTCTAATTCTCCATGGACATTCCTGCATCCCATATATTGCAACAATTGCAGTGTTGTCATTCTTCTTCAACCAATATGCAAAATTGTTTTGTATACTGTATTGTTTCAATGTCATTCTAAATGTGTAGCTGTTTGAAAATTTGCTGCCAATTTCAAAATGAGGGCATTGGATATCTACTTGTTCACCCCACACTGGACCTAAGCGCTCTTGTACAGATCCTGAACTCATCTCTGCCTCTGCTTCTCTGCTCACATTCTCCTCACCCTCACAGTCTTCTTCTTCAGCTGCTTCTTCTTCTTCAAACTCACTGTGAAAAGAATGGTATGAATCTTCAGAATAGCAATCATCTTCTTCATCATTTGCAACTTTCAAATTTTCTATATGTATTTCTTTTTCCTCACCATCTGCATCACCATCAGTGCCTTCATTTTCAACATAATCTGGGTCTTCACTATCATTATCCTCATAATCAGCCTCATAAAACTGTTGTAGTGATGTCTTTTGCCCTTGAATCTGTACATGTTCAATATCTTGATCAGCATTGCCTTATGCTTGTTCATCAGCTTGATCTGGATTGCCTTCATCTTGTTCATTAAGTTGATATGCATTGACTTCTGCTTCATCATTTCCCTCATCTGCATTGCCTTCTACTTGTTCATCTGCTACTTTAGATTTTGCCACAA
The DNA here is from genome assembly GCA_017893485.1 of Hemerocallis citrina. Lineage (NCBI taxonomy): Eukaryota > Viridiplantae > Streptophyta > Magnoliopsida > Asparagales > Asphodelaceae > Hemerocallis > Hemerocallis citrina. Next base: position 144,826,343 of record CM030361.1, read on the forward strand.
AACTAGATATGTCATTAGGGAATCCAATCTGCCTCACATAAGAATCTTCATCATCACTCAATACAACCAACTGCTCAGAGGAAATGGGTCCACAGCATAGATGATATCTAGCCTCCTTCCACCAATAATTTCACCTGCATGAACACCAAACCTGCTGCAATTCTTGGGTGGTCTAAATGACAAATATAGCTCTAGTGTTTTCTTCTTTTCTAAATGCAATTTCCATATATCCGCAAATTCTACATCATGTCTAATAACTCCATATTCTTTAGGTGATGTCCCAAGCTTTGCATATACTACTTTCATCATATACCCCTCATTATATGGTAGTAAGGCATGGAGTCTCTCACTCAAGTAGTCTAGGTTACACTCCCCTGAGTCAATCAAAATACTTTTCATACGATACCGTTTGTATTTCTTTCTATTTGTCCTGGGTATTACTCTCCAATGCCCGTGGTAGAACACCAACACCGTCACTCTATCTATCACCCTGTCACACCATAATAACCACAACAATTATATTAGTGCTTCTCTATAACTCCAATAATTAACGTAACACAACCACCACAAAACACAACACAACAAACAACACAGTACAACACCAAAGTGAGCCCTATATTGATGACAACACAATACAACACCAAAGTCAACCCTAACTTAGATCAAATCCCAAATCCGCAACCTTCACTAACCTCAATTCAGAATTAAACCCTACATTGTTGACCAAATACTGAACAATCAACAGTTAACATTCCATAAAATTAAACTTAACCCTAACAATCAACAGTCAACACTTCCTTCACATTAATGCAAGCCTCACTCAAATACTCAAACCCATCTAGAATCAAAAGTCAATAACAGCTAAATAAGCCTAATTCAGATTACTGCATTCTTATAATGGGGGAAGCTCATACTGTTCACTGTTGCAATTCATCCCTATTCCTCGCCGCCCGCCATCTTCCTCCTCACTTTCCTCTAACACTCCATCGAGCCCTTGTCGATCTCCTGCTTCTCCAACCCATCGCGTTTGTTGCTGGTAGCCTGCAACCGTCGTCGCCTCCAACCTAACACCAACCCGTGCCCTCGTTATCGTCGTCGCCTGCTCCAACTCCGCAACCCCCGCAGTCCACTTCCTCGCCACCCTCCTTATCGCTTGCAACTCGCGACTACGCTCCACCACCTGCACCTCGCCACTATCGCCGCTGCTACACATCACCTCGCCTCCACCGCGATCACCCCTCGACAACCCCTACATTACTGCTAACCACCGCAACCTCCCCCTGAGCACCCCGACGTCGTCTTTTCCTTGCTTCCCCTGGCTGCCGATCGTTGACCCGACTACCCCCTGTCTCCACCACTAATCGAACTCCACACCTCCGCAGCCACCGACGCCCCTCGCCCTTGCTATCCCGTACCCGTTGTTGCACTTCACTGCGTTCGCTGCCGCCATTGTTGCTGCGTGCTACCACTGTCTCTTGTGGTGTCATTGTTGTTCTTGTTGCTGTTTTGGTTGTTGTTGTTGTCTTTGTTGCCATCGGGACTCTCGTTCCCGTTATTCTTTCATATTCGGAATCGTCGTCTATAAGGCAAGTTTCCCTTGAACTATTTTACTATTCTTGTTCAAGAATTTCTTTTGATCTCCGCAAGTAGTTCCCCTTTCAATTATCATATTTTATTTGTTTGATACCTCTCAAAGAAACTATTGCGGATTCATCGGCGAAATCAAGTAGTAGTTTTCTTTTCATGTCATTCCCTTGATTCAAATCCAAGACTTGTTATATATTATCATATGCATACGCTACACAAATACATAGATTAAAAACATCTTATATAGAAGATGATGATTTAAATGCTCTTCGATTGGATATAATGTTCATGCTATGTTAATAATAATAGTTTATCTTGTTAATAGTAGAATTTAGAGCTGGTATCGGGTCGGGTCTTCCACTTCCCGGACCGGAGCCGATATCTCACGGTTCAAAAAATTGGACCCGGACCCGAACTTGCAAGAACCGGGTCCAGGTCCAGGTCCAAGTTAAAAAAATTTACCCGTCAGGTCCAGTAGCGAAGAATAAATATTTGCACGTAAATATTTTACACCCAATATTCTACGGTTCCAATAATTTCTGCACTCAAGTACATGAATAAATATTATATTTACACATATATATTCAACAATTACTATTTATATGTATATCCCTATAACACTCTTATTAAAATTTCATATTTTTTGAGGTATTTTTTAACGGGTCCAGGTCAGTTCTATTTTGAGCGAACCCGGACCCAGACCCGGAAGTGCATCGGGTCTTATTTTAGGACCCGGACTTTGACCCGTATAGACCGGGTCGGTTCCGGTCCAATGTCGGGTCGGGTCTAGGTATCGGGTAAATGTGACAGTGCTAGTAGAATTCCACCCTAAGGATTTGAGTATAATTTCTATTAATTATTACCACAAAGTTCTATGCATGTGTATATCGTATCGTTCGTTTCTAAATAATAATAACCAACTTGCTGGCCTACTATTTAATCCATGTTGTTTTGAGTTTTTGACCCAGTTTCTGTTATAATTAAGTAGAACTTTGTAAACAACATTTGTATCCCTCTGAATCTATTTTACAGAACTTTTCAGATCTAAATTCCGATTTATAGTTATCATATTTTTAGTACTGCTAGGTTTTCAATTTCTAGATTACTGTCTAGAGACACACCGACATGATTTTCTAATTAAAATAAAATGTTAATGGTATAATTAGAAATTGAAATTTGCTAGGTTGTTATTAGACGTGACTACGAATCACTTTGTTATTTTTTTAAGATTATTTGATGAAATTTCAGACCTATTATATGAATCAAAACTTGACCCTAGGTTACTGCTAGAGCACTAGTTCAATAAAAAACCAGATTTTTTTGACCTAACTAAAGATAATATTAATTAAAACTTATTAAATAAGAGTTGTAGCCCTGGATGTCTGGAATCTAGATTATCTAACGGTTTTACAATCCGACTTACAGATTGCAAGATATTCAGATTTTCCTACTGTGGCGTCTGAATTCCATAATATAGTCAGAAAATACATTACCATGTTTAACTAATTGAATCATTATATTAAATTTAAGAATTAAAATCTGGGATTAATTGTGTTGATACTGAACAATGTTTGGAATTAAATTATAATTTTTATGAGATTCTTAAATGATTTTACAAATAACTTTTGTATATAAGAATTTGACCCCAACATGTTGCCTAAACATGAAACCAATAAAAATGAGATTATTCGCCAAGTTTCTGTAGTTATAATATGTCATGTGAATATGCATTGGAACCGTCGGGGAGTCTAGTTTCCAGAACCCTTGGCCGAACCTGATTTTCTTTCTTATAGCAAAGGAAAAGTTGGTTTTTGTACAATGTCTTGTTGTCCAGAATATGTGATTTTGTGTTTTTAAGCATATCTATGTTTGATTTTGCATCTAGTGAATAGAAATTAATCACACCATGCATTGCATAGCCTTGCCATCCTTTTGACATCGCTTCTAAACTTCTATACTCATTGCATATCCACATTATAGTATAATAAAATGTTAACAAGCTGGGGTAATAAAGATAGTGAACAATCAGAGACTGTACTCGGGGAAGGGTCCCTTATCATTCGATTGATTATTTATATGGATGGTGGATTATTAACCATGGATTATCGATTATTGATTGTTGATTATTGTGCTAAGTACATGATCTATAGAGTTCATCGCTATAGTCTAAACGATCACTGTTTGTATACACCGAACTTGTGATATGAGACACAGTATTACATGCATTAGATAGGATATTAAAAGATTAATAAATCTAGGATTGACACTTGCACTCTTATAATGATTACAGTTATCAACTTGATTATGGATTGTTGTCTCGATTATTGCATCTTTGATTATAGTCTTTTGACCGTATTATTAACCCTTGTTATTGACATTTAATTTTTGTTCTAGTTCATTATTTCTTAATAAACCATATTATCCTTGTTTCCTTGCTTCTACTACTTGTTGTCCGTAACTTGCTCTAACGGACAATTTTTTCCCACCTCTAGTTGATGAGTTCGCAGGTACAGGAGGAGATTTGACCAAAGGACTTGGTGAGCAAACCTTCTGAAGAATGGAGTTGAATCATTAAACTTCTATTATTATTTCATTCATGTTTTTTTATTTTTTTGCATTGTTATTTTTATCGTACTTTGTATTCCGAACTTATATGACCCGAAGTTTACTTTTCTCCCAGATATTGGATATTATTTTGTGAATTTATTTCATCGATATTTTGGAGTTTATTCAGTTTTTATGTGGTTATTTATTCTTGCGTGGTTGTGATCATTGAGTTAATCTGTTACAGCTATGGATGATGTACACATCATTCATTGGGTTTTCGTTACGTGCTCGTATACCCATATTTTGGGAAGCAAGGCATGAAAAATCTACTCCTTATCACCTCTCTCGCACTCGCAGTCAACATACACAGTCACAATTAAATCCCAGCCAATCCCCAGTAACAACATGGCAATCGCCAATCTCGATTGTCGACATCGACTCGAACGCTGCCTTCGAAGCCAGTGGGTTCTCCCCATTCCTCGAGTGGGCCCCACCATCGATCTCCAACAGTGCCAGCTATCCTAGCAGCCTAACAAACCTTGATCCCGTCAAATCGGCACTGCCGCCACGCCGGATGATGACAGGGTTGATGGCGAACGATCGCCTGTGTTGGAGGCGGGAAAGCGGCGATAAACTATGGCAAGGCGTGGAGGAGAGGAGAGCTCTTCGACGAAGTCGTTGCCACAATCGGGGCAGGCATGCTTTCGATTGACATAACCCTAACGAAACGATTGCAGCAGTAGTACCAGTAATTCGAGATCAACGACATGGGGAGTCGGTTGGATTTGGAATTTGGAGTGAAAGCCCTAAGCAAAGGATGGATTTTGGTGGGTAAAATAGCTCCCACTCCCATCTTCCAAAGCCACGATCTGCCTCCTCGAGCTCCTCAACATAGGAACTCACAAACTCCTCAACCTCGAAGTAACAACCGGCGAAGACAATGACGAAGCACCCCTCGAATGATGATTCCCACCACTAGAGCTCGAAGGAGGGCGAGATCGGGGGTGCAGCGGGAGGAGGTTGTCGGAGAAGGCTGGGGGTCTGATGAATGAGTGGAAAGCTGAGAGAGGTGACTGCTGAAGGTAGGGAAGGAGGCTGACAGTGGTGACTTTGGGATCTAGGGTTAGGAATGTGAGGATTAGGCTCCTACGTAACCCCCTTAGTGGAAACCTTGCTTTGCTTGATGCTGGTGAGCAAGTGAAACATGTTTTCCATAGATAGATTGACAATATGCAGAGAACAACTGAAATTCCAATTATGAGAGAGAGAGTGGGTGTGTGTTGAAATTCCGATTAAGAGAGAAAGAGAGAGATGATGATGGAATGTGTTACAACTTTTTCTCACGCGCCTCGTAGCCCTTAAAGGAGGTAGCTCACCTCATATTGAGACTTCTAGGGTTTCAAATATCCTACAACACCAACAGTAAACTAAACCGCAAGCACGGCCTCAACAAACGAAGCTTGAAAGAGAGAGAGAGAGAGAGAGAGAGAGAGAGAGAGAGAGGGTTTTTTTTTTTACAAAACAAAGGTTTTTTCTATGTCACTCACTAACATTTTTTTTCTTTTTAAAAGGTACACGCTGGCAAATGTTCTAATTCTACAATTATTATTTTATATTACTCACTCGACCGACTCCAAAAGTAAACACTAAGAACCTCCATTGCAATATCATAGAAATTATAATTTCATAGAACCAACTTTCAAAAAAAAATCCTCAATAGAATGGACTAGAAGAGAGAACAAGTAAATAAAGGTAATGTTTTGATACAATGAGACCCTTCCGCCTAGGATATTTTCACAAAATTTGGTTCTATTGATCATAATTTTTATAATGTTGTAATTGACATTCTGAGGAAATAATATGGAAATATCGACTTTGTAAGTGAGTTACATAAAATCAAAACATTTGTTAGTGAGTAATGTGAAAAACCCCTAAAAGTAATCCCTCAAATGAAAATAGATTTCCATATTGCAAAAAATTAAATTATGAAAAAAGATTTGGTTGCCAATTGTTTTTTTTATTCATTTGAAAATTTTAAAAGGGGAGAAACTATTGTCAAATTTTTAAAGGAACATATAATCTATTATATATATATAAAGCTTAAGTTTTGATTCTTTTGCTTGTGCCGCATGGCGAAGCCATACTAAAGCTATGATAACGATATTTAATGTTTCTTTTTTCATCTATTATTTTTAGTATAGGATTAAAAACATGAATAATGTAGATTTTATACATGAAGGAATCATTGATGATGTAGTATTTTTGCACATTAACATGTTTTTAAGTTAATTATTGTTGTCGCTGGATTCTGGTGTGGGGGCAATAGATGAGATTTGTAGGTTCGTGAGAAACTCGAACAGGCTGGATCTCCCTTCTTCCTTGTTGATAGGTTGACTTCTTGGTGCTCACGCTGACCTGCACAAACATTCGAAACACCGGGATGGATCCCGGCGACGAACCCTCCGACGCTCTTGTCAATACCAGAAAAAGTAAAGGAAAAGATCTCAAGTGTGCAAAGAGTGATCACCTGTGACAGTAGGAGGTATGGGGGTATTTATAGTTGCCATGGGGATCTCTTTCAGGATAAGAGTGAATCCCTACTTCCTGGTATGGCTGGATAGGGGTGGTTATAACTACCCCCTCAAGATAGGGACAAGCCAGGATCTGCTAATCTGTTGAACCGGTCCCTAACGGGCTGAGATCTGTTCTCAACTGAACAGATTTGTTCATGGGCTAGCGGATCCAAGAGGAGAGACCTGGTTCCCGATCCGAACCCATCTGCAGGTGAAATTACCATCTTGCCCCTATGACTTCAAGATTCGTGCCCGCTTTGAACGGTTTCGATTATTTTTAGCCATATCACGAGGCCCCCACTCCCAAAGACTGTGTGTTACAGCCTTATGGGAGTAGTTTTGTTGTTTTAATGGCATATATATCGGAGTCCTCAAAGGGTGTTGGAATCCCGTTGGTGGGGCGATGGTACTTTTCCTAAGATGATAGCATGCTCAAAGTTGCGTCTTAGTTGCTCTAGATTTTTGGCATTTTTTCTTGATTTTTAAACTATTTTTCGGACCATTTATTCAATTTTGCGAAACAATGGTTTATTTTTAGGAATACTAAATAATTGTTCCAACTAATAATTATTTACCCAGGGGCTTAAAAATATTCCCCCGAATTTATAATTATCTTTTAGAATTTTTACTTAATTTTCTTGAATTTTTGGGCATTTTTTGCAATTTTTAAATAAATGATCTGAATTAATAATTTAAAAAATAATTTTAATCACCTATTTATGACGTGGCCAAATCTAGGTCGTCCATCAACTGGGGGTGCGAAGATCTGGGTGATCCGACGGTCGTGAAGGAAGCGACTTTTGCCTGTTTAGGGGTCGGTGGCAACCGACCTTGGGGCGTTCGCCGAGGTCCAGGGGGACGACACGTGGCTTGTGGCTCCCTGGCTATTCTTGCATTCAGGTCTTGGTGGCGAGTGACTTCGGAGGGCTTGCCGAAGTCTAAGAGAGAGACACGTGGTAGGTGGGACCCTGGCTATTCTTGCATTTCACCATCGGTGGCAATCGACATCGGCACCGCTGTCGACGAATGAGAGAGCGCCACGTAGCCTATGGGATCCAAGGGCCGTTGACCAGTCAACGCATTTTCTTGCGTTTTGACGTCGGTGGTAATCGACTTCGGAACCGCTATCGACGAATGAGAGAGCACCACGTGACCTGTGGGACCCAGGGGTCATTGGCCAATCAACGCATTTCCTTGCGTTTCGACGTCAGTGGCAATCAACTTCGGAACCGCTGTCGACGAATGAGAGAGTGCCACGTGGCTCGTGGGACCCAGGGGCTGTTAACCAGTCAACGCATTTTCAATGCATTTTGACGTCGGTGGCAATCGACTTCGGAACCACTATCGACGAATGAGAGAGTGCCACATGGCCTGTGGGACCTAGGGGGCCGTTGACCAGTCAACGCATTTCCTTGCATTTCAACGTCGATGGTAATCGACTTTGGAACCACTATCGACGAATAAGAGAGCGCCACGTGGCCTATGGGACCCAGGAGTCATTGACCAATCAATGCATTTCCTTGCATTTCGACGTCGGTGGAAATCGACTTCGGAATCGTTGTCGACAAATGAGAGAGCGCCACGTCGCCTGTGGGACCCAGGGGTCGTTGACCAGTCAACGCATTTCCTTGCATTTTGACATCGATGGAAATCGACTTCGAAACTGCTGTCGACGAATGAAAGAGCGCCACGTAGCCTGTAGGACCCAGGGGCCGTTGACCAGTCAATGCACTTTCTTACATTTTATTACTAAATGGGCCAGGCCTTTGCGCTCTTGGGGGCCCTTTCGCCTTGGTTGGCATGCCACCAACCTTAGCCTCTATAAATCTCTAGCCTCCACTGTCATTTGCTCATTTCTGTTGTTTTTACTCAGGCGAGAATTTTACTCTGCGACAGCTTCCGACGAGTTTTCATCGTCTTCCGGCGTGTTTTCCGATCGTTGCTTTCAAATCAAGGTAACTCCATAGTTAGTTTATTTTTGCTTTTTAGAAAATGTCTATCAAGCCTTCGAGGAAGGAGACCTCCCCCCTTATCACCCCCGAGGACTCCTCTAGTCAGGTCCCCCCAATCGACAAGGGTAAGGCCGTTGTTGGGCAGACTTCGATGGTCGTTGAGACGAGGATCGAAGGATGGGGGCGTTCGGAAGGTTGCCTGGGGTCCTGACAGGACTGCCGAGGGTTCAAGAGCTTCCGAAGGACCAGGCGAAGTGGATAATGTATGGGATGGCTCAGAGCTTTGAAGAAAACGAGGCTACAGAGACGTCTGAGGTGGACGAGACAGTCTCCATCCTCACCAAGGAGGATTTGGCGAAGATTAGGGTCTGCTTTTAGATCCCATCGGAGTTCGACTTGATGCTCCCCGGGCCCGGGGTGGGGGGCCAACTTGCCAATGCCTGTCGACATGTGCTTCTAACCGGTCGACGCATTCTTGGTGGGAGTTCGACTCCCACTGCACCCCTTCGTCGCCGAAGTGCTGAGGTGGTTCCGTATCAGCCCCATTCAGTATATGTCGAACATGTGGAGGCTGATAAACGGGTTCATCCTCCACTGTCAGGTGGTGAGTCTCGAGCCGAGGCTGAATGTGCTCCGAACTATGTACCGGATGCATCAGCAGCACAAGGACGTGTATCGATTCTACTTGGCTCCGAGGTTCGGGACGAAGTTGGTCCGCTGTCCGGACTCGATAAAAAATTAGAGAGATAAGTATTTTCTAATCTAAAGTCGGGGGCCATAGGGGATCCCCACAGCTTGGGTAGACTCAGTGCCGAAGACATTGAAGCAAAGTCCAACCCTCAGCACCGAGGATGAGGAGATGGTTCAGACGTTACTCGATCGTCCGAAGTTTGATTGGAAAGACTTGACCGAGGAGGCGCTCTTTCGGGGGGGGGGGGGGGGGGGGGGGGGGGGCTTAGCTCAATAAACCCCAGTACGGCTCTGTTTCGTTTGTTTTCTTTTATATCGCATTGAAAGAGTACTTTTCTTTTTTTCTAACTCTTTCTCTTCGGCAGAGTCAATAGACTTCGAAGACTTGGTATCGCAGCATGGAGCCCTGAGCAGCAAGGCCCCCAAGAAGAGAAAGAGAGTCACCGTGGAAAACCCTTCGGAGACGGCACTGGCCCACCGCGCCACAGCAGAACTGTAATACCCTGATTTTTCAATTAATGAGAAATTATTTATTTTTGCACGTGTTGTGCACGTGCAATATATTTTGTTAGATTATTTTATCATGATGTGTATGTTTAAATATAATTTTCTCAAATTATTTTAGTACAAAAAGCCTTCTTTAAAAGCCTTATTTGATTTAACTAAAAAGCCTTTTCTTAAAAAGCCCAAAAACAATTTTATTTTAATTATTTTATAAAATTATTTTGGCCCAAAAAGAAAGCCCATGAATTAATTAATTTTAATTAAACTTGTCATGTAGAAGACTTTTTTTAAACAAAATTATTTTTATACAATTTTGAAATGTACAAAATTGGCCTAGTTGCATGCACGTGCACTACACGTACACGTGCAATGCACACTCTTCTAAGGGATGGCCGGTAGCATTCTTTTTGGAGGGAACTTTTGAGTTTGGGTATGGAGAACATGGGGGTAGTTTCAAGGAAGTGGGTAGTTCTTGTAACTTCTACTTTGATCTAAACCCTTCATCCAACAACCACCAAGATGATCTTAGCCCTCCATTCCCCTCATTTTTTTGTATAAATACCCCCCCCCCCCCCTCATGGCTAACTTTTCATATGCAAAGTGTATTTCTAATTTATAGTATTATTATTATTGTGGGAGTTATAAAAGATAAGAGAGTTGTGTGGGTTTTGTGTGCTTGGAGTGGCCGGCATCATCAAGGAGCATCGGGTGGAGCTTGAAGGAGGCATTCGGCATAGGCTTGGAGGCTTGGAGCTTGAGCGCTTTTTGCTAGGAGGCGGTGCGTTCATCTACAAGGATTCGATTACTTTTGTTTGTGTTTCTCTCCAATTGAGGTGGGTGAAACATTTTATATTTCTAAAGTAGATCCATGTTAATTTTACACCATTAAAGATGCATGAAAAATATTATAAAGAGCCCACTTAATTTGAGTAGTTAGCATGTGAATTGATTGAAATGTATTGAATAACTTATATGGCTCTAGTATTAAGATTAAATTGTGTGTAGATTACCCCATGTTTATTATTGTGAAGTTGTGATAGTGATTAAATTGAATTAAGAGTGTTGTTATTATGATTAGAGACATAATGTACACTTGTTAATTGTGATAGATGGACCTTCATGTTGATATGAATGTGGACTATGGGAATTATATGTGATGGTTGAATTAATAAATAATATCAGTAAATTATCACCATGGAATTAGTGAATAAAAGACTAGTAGATTAAATGTATGGCAATGTCGAAAATGCAAATTTTGTAGTTTAATGAATTAATTTTGGATTTTTGTGTGTGAAAAATATATTTTATTAGCACCAAAAATTATATTATTTTACTGGTATGAACTTCTATGACCGAGGATCTAATCTGGAAGTTTTTATAAAATTTTATCAAAGTAATAAGAAGCTATGGCTTAATGAATATCGAGTTATTTTCAAAACAGTATGAAAATAATACAATGGGATTTGTTTTGGGTTAGTGACAACCCGAGCCAGTGGCTCAGGTGGTCGGGACCCCGGTTGGCTTCTCTGTGTCGCACGGTTCGAACCCCAGGCCGAACACTTCTTTTTTTAAAATTACCCCAAAACAGTAAGCAGCGAACCTAAGGGTTATATACAACCCAGTCGCCTATATGACGTGAGCCGAGATCGGCCTAGTGGTCGGCGCTCTGTTTGGTCTTGGTGCGGTGCCTGGTTCGATTCTTGCCTTTGGCATATTGGGAAAAAATATTTTTTTGGGTGTTTTTGAAGTCCAAAAATTATGAAATAAATATGGTAATTCTCATAAAAATACAAGGAATTTTATAAGAGTGATTTGGGTATTTTTAGAATGAAATACAATATGGTTTGTGAATAAAAAGCATAAATGAAGCTTTGGTTATGAGATATACACTTGTGATTTTTATAACTTATAAAGATAGGCTATTATAAAGTAATTGGCATAAGTACTTGTGGCGTGACATGACTTTATTTATTTTCATTATGAGTATTGTGCAAGATGCGAAATATGAAGGTTGAAATGTGATTTTATGAAGTTGTATAAATTCATGTATGGTTATGAAAATAAAAACCATGATTTATGAAAAAGGAAAAGAAATTGTTGGCTATATGCACGAATTGTTTTCATTTTGAACTCATGAATTAAAAGTATCATCGTGGACTTGTGAATAAAGTGTAATCATGAATTGAAAAAGAATGAGTATGAAACTCGACATGGAAATTGTCAGGAGTTAAAGATTGTGAAATGAAATTTGAAATAGAGTAGCTAAGTCTCCCCGGCATTGAGAAAAGTGAATTGAATTGAAATTAGACCGAGGTTGGTCATGATGAATTAAATGAATAAGTCCGGTCGATGGAGAGGCTAACTCTAGTGATTATTTTGTTCATGATTTTTAAATAAAACTAAGGACTAGTGCATAGTGAAGACGTGATGAAAGTAAGAGAAAAACACGGAGTATGAGGGCCCTGGGTAGCGGCGAGAGCGTATCCCAGGAATTCCCATGACGAGTCTGGGTGAGGATACTGTTCCAGAGTACCGTCCCAGTGGCGACGCTCGTGGGATGTTTGAAGACTACGGGTGGTGTCATGTTTATGGTGAGAGCGTATCCCAGGAATTCCCATGATGCGTCTGGGTGAGGATACTACTCCAGAGTGCCTAAACATGAGTTCGTAGGTCAGATAACATCTAGGATACTTACCGTAATTACAGTAGTAGATTAGATCATAACGGGGGATTGAACCCTATAAAGATGAAGACGAATAAGGGCTTGCCCTCGGACCTATATAGTATGGGATGCATAGAATCCGAACAAGTGTGCATTAGTGTCATATAATTAACTGCATTAAGGACTAAGTGCACAATCACAACACGACATCAATAGGGTAGTCCCTTTAGTCTGAATGTGACAAGTTTGTGTTTGCTAAATATGAAATGTTAAGTTATACTATTTCCGGCAAGCGAGGACGGCCGTGTATAATGATCGTCGGTTGAATAAACTGACGTACCCACAGTCTAACATGTAGGTAAATGTTATGCTAAAGATTAAAGAGGATTTGGATGCTTAAAGATTTTATCAAGCTGTTGTACTTGTATTCAATTGTTGTATTTTACTTCCGCTGTGCAAAAGAAAGATGTAATTATGATGTAAACTCTGATGTATGATGCAAAGTTTTAATTTCCCTGTAAAAGTGTGCTAAGAAAGTGAAAAGATCCTGTAGAACATCTCGAATTCAGTGTATTTGGGATTCGGGGCGTTACAGAGTGGTATCAGAGCCAGGTTTTCTACACTTTCACACTTGTACAAATTTATAGGGAACGACACCCTAGAAGTGGACATTAGAGTGTGTGTTTGAATCTAGAGATTTAAATGTAAGTGACTTACATTTGTGTTGCTCTAAGATTTATGCCTTCTTCTCTCTATTTCTAAGATGGCTGATCACTTCGACCCTGCGGGAGGCGACGACTGGCACATCATTGAGGAAGAGTACCATCCTGGACAGGCTGATTCCGAGGACGAGTACTACCCTGGACAAGCTGATTCTGATGATGAGGAGTACCCTGAATCCCGAGAGATCACCCCACCTCCGGATTCATCTGATGATTCTTCTTCCGACGAAGAGGAAGTACCAGTTCCAAGTGGTCTTGTGGCTTCTCTTCAGAGGCAAGTGGAAACCCTGAAGGAGAGAGTTGGATTATTGGAGGCTCAGCTGGAGAAGCGGAAGGCTGACTATTCTGTTCTTAGCCATCGGATCTGGGAACTTAAGAAGAAAAAGAACCTAACTGATGTGCTGAAGGATGAGGTTGATGAACTGCGGGAAGAACTTCGAGCAGCGAAGAGGACCCGTAGGAGTTAGAGTGTTGTAGCTTCTGTTTTCTTTCATTCTGATGTTTAGAGATGTTTTTAAATTCGAATGTATAAACTTTTGGAATTCAATGAAATGGAAATTGGTTTAAATTCTTGTCTTATACTTCGAATTTGACGGATCTTTTGCATCAGAATATGTCGAGAAGAGGAGCAAGGAATGGGGAAGGTTTGGATCTGGAGACTGAACTTGCTAGGGTCTACCAGACGTTGAATGCTGTGGCTCAGAACCAAGCTAGGGGGCCGGCAAATCCAGTGCCCGAGGCAATAAAGCTGGTGGAATCGTTCAAGAGAATGAAACCACCCGTGTTCGAGGAAAAGTCAGATCCAGATTCGGCTGACAACTGGATACGGCAAGTGGAGACCATCTTCGAGGTGTTGGAGACACCGGAGGGTAGCAAGGTCAAGTTGGCAACCTTGCAGCTGGAGAAGGATGCAGCGGTTTGGTGGCAATCTGTGAAGAGGACCATGGGAGGTCTGTTGTTCGGCTGGGAGGAATTTTTGGAGGAGTTCCGCAGCCATTATTTCCCCTCCGACGTCCAGGAGAAGAAGGCGATGGAGTTCCTGTCGCTTCAGCAAGGCAGCATGTCAGTGAGAGCCTATGAGACCAAGTTCACTCAGCTCTCCAGGTATGCTCCCGAACTGGTGGCGGATGAGGCCAAGAAAGCTCGCAAGTTCGAGCATGGTCTGAGGCCTAGCTTGAGATCTCGTATGATACCCCTTGGTATCAGGAGGTTCGATAAGCTGGTCAAGAGGGCGGCAGCGACGGAGGCAGATATGGAGCAGTTCCATGTTGTTCAGAACAGGAGGAACAACTGGCAGCTCGGGAAGAGGCCTGCACATTCGGGGAGTTTCAGGGGGCAACCATCTGCACAGAGGTTCAAACCGACGGGGGCGAACGCTGTTAGTGTGGCTGGGAGGCCTGGAAACAATGTGGTGAGACCTTCTGCGGTGACTTGCTACAACTGTGGTGAAACGGGACACTACAAATCTCACTGTCCCAAACTACAGGGTAGAAACAGCAACGCACCAACGCAGCAGGCTGGGAAGAGGCCGTACCAATCAGGGCGAGTATTTGCCTTGACAGAAGCTGATGCTGAGGAGGCAGATCAGGTCATCTCTGGTACGAGGGCTGGTGTTTAGAGTCTTTGTCATTTCCTTTCCCTTTGTTTAGTGAGGCTGTTATGTAATGATGTATATTATGTAACAGGCGAACTCTATCTTAATGGAATTAAAGCTGTCGTATTGTTTGATACTGGATCCTCTCATACTTTTGTGTCTCCAAAGTTTGCTAAAGTGTTGGGAGTTGAACCGAAGATTTTCCCAGGCAAGATCTTATCAGTAGCTACTCCGTCAGGGGAAACTTTAACCACTGATCGGTATTATGCTGATTGCGAGATCGTGATTGGGGATAGAATCTTTGGCATTGATCTGATCGAACTGACTATCTTGGGAGTCGATGTTATCATTGGCATTGATTGGATGTCGGTGTACAGTGCAAGCATCGAGTGTAAGGCCAAGACGGTGACAGTGAGGCTCCAGGTGGACCTGAAGTCATGTTCCAAGGGAAGCGGAAATGTTCTAAGCTGGTGGCTACTATCCGCAAGGAAGAGACTCCTGTGGAAGTGCAAGGGATTCCTGTGGTTCGGGACTATCCGACTGTGTTCTTGGAAGATTTTCCTGGGTTACCTCCGCATCGTGATGTAGAGTTCAGCATCACTGTTCAACCGGGAAGTGCACCCATTTCTAAGGCACCTTATAGGATGGCTCCAGTGGAACAGGATGAGGTGAAACGGCAAATTGAGGAACTGTTGGGAAAAGGCTTTATTCAACCTAGTGCGTCACCTTGGGGAGCACCAGTGCTTTTGGTAAAGAAGAAGGATGGATCGATGAGGATGTGTATCGATTACCGAGAGCTGAATAAGGTCACTGTTCAGAATAAGTATCTGATTCCTCGAATTGATGACTTGTTCGATCGTCTACAAGGAGCAGCTGTATTCTCCAAAATAGATCTTCGATCAGGTTACCACCAAGTTCGAGTGAAAGCTGAAGACGTGCATAAGACTGCATTTAGAACTCGGCATGGGCATTACGAATTCTTAGTTATGCCATTCGGAGTGACGAATGCACCTGCAATCTTCATGGACTTGATGAACAGAGTTCTAAGGCCGTTTATTGATTCTTTCGTCGTGGTGTTTATCGACGATATTCTCGTGTACTCCAAGTCTGAGGAGGAGCACACTGAGCATCTGGCAGCTGTATTGCAGAAGCTGGAAGAGCAGCAGTTGTATGCCAAGTTATCCAAGTGTGATTTCTGGAAATCTGAAGTGGCATTCCTAGGTCACATCCTTTCTAAGGAGGGAGTGGCAACTGATCCTCAGAAGATAGAGGCAGTGAGAGATTGGGCGAGGCCTACTACAGTGAAGGAAGTCAGAAGTTTCCTTGGGATGACTGGGTATTATCGGAGATTCATTCAAGGTTATGCTCAGATAGCTGTACCGCTTACAGGGCTGACCAAGAAGAATGTGAGCTTCAAGTGGACCGAGCAATGTGAGGCGAGTTTTCAGGAGTTGAAAGATAGACTGACTACTGCACCTATTTTGGCTTTGCCTAGAACTGGTGTTGAGTATGACGTTTATAGCGATGCTTCACATCGGGGGCTTGGTTGTGTCTTAATGCAAGAAGGAAGAGTAATCGCTTATGGGTCTAGGCAACTACGACCGCATGAGAAAAATTATCCGACTCATGATTTGGAGTTGGCTGCGATTATCTTTGCTTTGAAGCAATGGAGGCACTACGTGTACGGTGAGAAGCTGAATATGTACACGGATCATAAGAGCTTGAAGTATATATATCAGCAGAGGGATCTCAATCTGAGACAGCGGAGATGGTTGGAAGTGCTCGAGGATATGCGACCTGAGATTAAGTATCATCCCGGAAAGGCTAATGTTGTTGCTGATGCACTTAGCCGCAAGAGCAGTTTGGCCTGTTTGATTACGACTCAGAGGCATCTGATTGAGGAGCTGGACCGAGCTGGGATTGAGGTTGTCTTGCAAGGATTGGGAGCATCTTTGGCTCAGTTGAGGCTTCAGCCTACTCTGAATACAAGGATCATTGCAAGTCAGGAGGTTGATGCTGATATTTTGGAGATGAAGGAGCAGGTTGGTGCTGGCAGGTTGCCCGGATTTCAAATCAGGGATGGAGTGCTGTGGTTCGGAGATAGGCTGTGCGTTCCAAATCAGGCAGACCTGAAAGAGAGTATTCTTCAGGAGGCGCATGCTACTCTTTTGTCGGTACATCCTGGGAGTACTAAGATGTACAAGGACATCAAGCAGCATTTCTGGTGGTCAGGTTTGAAGCGGGATGTGGCTGAATTTGTCGCGAAGTGTGAGGTTTGTCAGCAAGTCAAAGCCGAAAATCAGAGACCCGGAGGTCTATTACAGCCGTTACCTATTCCGGAATGGAAGTGGGATAACATCAGTATGGATTTCATCACGGGATTGCCTAAGAGTTCTAAAGGCAATGATGCAATTTGGGTTATAGTCGATCGACTTACCAAGTCCGCTCACTTTTTGGCGATGAAACTCACTGCTTCGATGGACAAGTTGGCTGAGATGTATGTTGGTGAGATTGTCCGACTTCATGGCGTTCCTTCGACCATTGTGTCTGATCGAGACGCGCGGTTTACTTCGCATTTCTGGAGGAGTCTTCAGGCAGCTTTGGGTACCAAGATGGATTTCAGCACTGCTTTTCATCCGCAAACCGATGGGCAGACCGAGAGAGTCAATCGTATTCTTGAGGATATGCTCCGGTGTTGTATACTAGACTTCGGAGGCAGTTGGGAAAGGCATTTACCTTTGGTGGAGTTTGCCTACAACAACAGTTTTCAGGCCAGTATTGGGATGGCGCCGTACGAAGCTCTGTATGGCAGGAAGTGCAGAACTCCTGTATGTTGGTATGAGGTAGGGGAGCGTCAGTTGTTTGGTCCTGAGCTTGTGCAACTGACTTCTGAGAAGATTGATCTGATCAGGAAAAGGTTGGTGGAAGCTCAGAGCAGGCAGAAAAGCTATGCAGACAACCGGAGAAGGGACCTTGAGTTTGAGGTTGGTGACTTCGTCTTTCTGAAGGTATCACCCAGTAAAGGTGTGGTTCGTTTTGGCAAAGGCGGGAAGTTAGCCCCGAGGTTTATAGGCCCGTATAAGATATTGAAAAGGATCGGGAAAACTGCTTACCGGCTTGAATTACCGGAAGAGTTGTCTCAGGTGCACAATGTCTTTCATGTGTCTATGCTGAGAGGTTATATTCCAGACCCGAGTCATCATTTGCCTGAAGTGCCGGAAGGTTTGCAGTTAGACCTGAATTACATCGAGTCTCCTGTTGAGATTGTTGACCGTAGGGAAAAAGTCTTGAGGAATAAGACGATACCGATGGTCAAGGTAGTCTGGAGAAACCACTTGGTTGAAGAGGCTACTTGGGAATCTGAGGAGAGGATGTTGAAGGACTATCCTGAGCTTTTTGCTTGATTGTATTTTTGTATCTTCTGTTTTGTTGTGTGTGTTGTATTTTTGTTTTCTTTCTCGCTCTTGATTGTAGTTCCGGGGACGGAACTATTCTAAGGAGGGAGTGCTGTAATACCCTGATTTTTCAATTAATGAGAAATTATTTATTTTTGCACGTGTTGTGCACGTGCAATATATTTTGTTAGATTATTTTATCATGATGTGTATGTTTAAATATAATTTTCTCAAATTATTTTAGTACAAAAAGCCTTCTTTAAAAGCCTTATTTGATTTAACTAAAAAGCCTTTTCTTAAAAAGCCCAAAAACAATTTTATTTTAATTATTTTATAAAATTATTTTGGCCCAAAAAGAAAGCCCATGAATTAATTAATTTTAATTAAACTTGTCATGTAGAAGACTTTTTTTAAACAAAATTATTTTTATACAATTTTGAAATGTACAAAATTGGCCTAGTTGCATGCACGTGCACTACACGTACACGTGCAATGCACACTCTTCTAAGGGATGGCCGGTAGCATTCTTTTTGGAGGGAACTTTTGAGTTTGGGTATGGAGAACATGGGGGTAGTTTCAAGGAAGTGGGTAGTTCTTGTAACTTCTACTTTGATCTAAACCCTTCATCCAACAACCACCAAGATGATCTTAGCCCTCCATTCCCCTCATTTTTTTGTATAAATACCCCCCCCCTCATGGCTAACTTTTCATATGCAAAGTGTATTTCTAATTTATAGTATTATTATTATTGTGGGAGTTATAAAAGATAAGAGAGTTGTGTGGGTTTTGTGTGCTTGGAGTGGCCGGCATCATCAAGGAGCATCGGGTGGAGCTTGAAGGAGGCATTCGGCATAGGCTTGGAGGCTTGGAGCTTGAGCGCTTTTTGCTAGGAGGCGGTGCGTTCATCTACAAGGATTCGATTACTTTTGTTTGTGTTTCTCTCCAATTGAGGTGGGTGAAATATTTTATATTTCTAAAGTAGATCCATGTTAATTTTACACCATTAAAGATGCATGAAAAATATTATAAAGAGCCCACTTAATTTGAGTAGTTAGCATGTGAATTGATTGAAATGTATTGAATAACTTATATGGCTCTAGTATTAGGATTAAATTGTGTGTAGATTACCCCATGTTTATTATTGTGAAGTTGTGATAGTGATTAAATTGAATTAAGAGTGTTGTTATTATGATTAGAGACATAATGTACACTTGTTAATTGTGATAGATGGACCTTCATGTTGATATGAATGTGGACTATGGGAATTATATGTGATGGTTGAATTAATAAATAATATCAGTAAATTATCACCATGGAATTAGTGAATAAAAGACTAGTAGATTAAATGTATGGCAATGTCGAAAATGCAAATTTTGTAGTTTAATGAATTAATTTTGGATTTTTGTGTGTGAAAAATATATTTTATTAGCACCAAAAATTATATTATTTTACTGGTATGAACTTCTATGACCGAGGATCTAATCTGGAAGTTTTTATAAAATTTTATCAAAGTAATAAGAAGCTATGGCTTAATGAATATCGAGTTATTTTCAAAACAGTATGAAAATAATACAATGGGATTTGTTTTGGGTTAGTGACAACCCGAGCCAGTGGCTCAGGTGGTCGGGACCCCGGTTGGCTTCTCTGTGTCGCACGGTTCGAACCCCAGGCCGAACACTTCTTTTTTTAAAATTACCCCAAAACAGTAAGCAGCGAACCTAAGGGTTATATACAACCCAGTCGCCTATATGACGTGAGCCGAGATCGGCCTAGTGGTCGGCGCTCTGTTTGGTCTTGGTGCGGTGCCTGGTTCGATTCTTGCCTTTGGCATATTGGGAAAAAATATTTTTTTGGGTGTTTTTGAAGTCCAAAAATTATGAAATAAATATGGTAATTCTCATAAAAATACAAGGAATTTTATAAGAGTGATTTGGGTATTTTTAGAATGAAATACAATATGGTTTGTGAATAAAAAGCATAAATGAAGCTTTGGTTATGAGATATACACTTGTGATTTTTATAACTTATAAAGATAGGCTATTATAAAGTAATTGGCATAAGTACTTGTGGCGTGACATGACTTTATTTATTTTCATTATGAGTATTGTGCAAGATACGAAATATGAAGGTTGAAATGTGATTTTATGAAGTTGTATAAATTCATGTATGGTTATGAAAATAAAAACCATGATTTATGAAAAAGGAAAAGAAATTGTTGGCTATATGCACGAATTGTTTTCATTTTGAACTCATGAATTAAAAGTATCATCGTGGACTTGTGAATAAAGTGTAATCATGAATTGAAAAAGAATGAGTATGAAACTCGACATGGAAATTGTCAGGAGTTAAAGATTGTGAAATGAAATTTGAAATAGAGTAGCTAAGTCTCCCCGGCATTGAGAAAAGTGAATTGAATTGAAATTAGACCGAGGTTGGTCATGATGAATTAAATGAATAAGTCCGGTCGATGGAGAGGCTAACTCTAGTGATTATTTTGTTCATGATTTTTAAATAAAACTAAGGACTAGTGCATAGTGAAGACGTGATGAAAGTAAGAGAAAAACACGGAGTATGAGGGCCCTGGGTAGCGGCGAGAGCGTATCCCAGGAATTCCCATGACGAGTCTGGGTGAGGATACTGTTCCAGAGTACCGTCCCAGTGGCGACGCTCGTGGGATGTTTGAAGACTACGGGTGGTGTCATGTTTATGGTGAGAGCGTATCCCAGGAATTCCCATGATGCGTCTGGGTGAGGATACTACTCCAGAGTGCCTAAACATGAGTTCGTAGGTCAGATAACATCTAGGATACTTACCGTAATTACAGTAGTAGATTAGATCATAACGGGGGATTGAACCCTATAAAGATGAAGACGAATAAGGGCTTGCCCTCGGACCTATGTAGTATGGGATGCATAGAATCCGAACAAGTGTGCATTAGTGTCATATAATTAACTGCATTAAGGACTAAGTGCACAATCACAACACGACATCAATAGGGTAGTCCCTTTAGTCTGAATGTGACAAGTTTGTGTTTGCTAAATATGAAATGTTAAGTTATACTATTTCCGGCAAGCGAGGACGGCCGTGTATAATGATCGTCGGTTGAATAAACTGACGTACCCACAGTCTAACATGCAGGTAAATGTTATGCTAAAGATTAAAGAGGATTTGGATGCTTAAAGATTTTATCAAGCTGTTGTACTTGTATTCAATTATTGTATTTTACTTCCGCTGTGCAAAAGAAAGATGTAATTATGATGTAAACTCTGATGTATGATGCAAAGTTTTAATTTCCCTGTAAAAGTGTGCTAAGAAAGTGAAAAGATCCTGTAGAACATCTCGAATTCAGTGTATTTGGGATTCGGGGCGTTACAAGAACAGCTAGGGAGGCGGCCCCCCTCCGCTCCGAAGCCTATGGCTGCAGTGGCGACTTCGGCTTTGACTGATTCAGCAATCTTCCCGATCTCGACAGCCCTGGGACTAGAAGCCCCACCTTTGACTGCCGAAGCAGAGGTGTTCCTGATCGAGGAGCATAAGAAGATTTTTGTTCCGGATTGGCAGGTCCAGAAGCTTGACGTGTTCTTGGGCGGCTCGTTGGCATGCATGCAGGCGGTTCAACATCTCACCATGCCGAAGGACGAAGCAGGGATGAAGGCGGGTAGCGTGGGGGACGACGCCCTTGAAGTGGCTCGTTCTGCGATGTCGGTAAGCTTCGAAACCCAAAATTTTCTCTTCGCCGAGCACTTAGTTTTCTTTTTTAACAACTCAAGTCTCGCGCCTCGCAGATCACGTGTCACTTTGGCCATTTGATGAAGAAAGTGGCCGAACAGGAGAAAGAGATGAGACTCGAGGCAAATAAGCCTCGGATCGCCAAGGAGCTTGAAAAGGCGAAGGCAGAGGCCGAGTCAAAGAACTCGAGGTTGGTGCACCTCGAGGCCATGGTCGCCAAGCTAGAGGCAGACAACGCTCGGCTCCTCAAGGCTACCGAAGAGTCATCCAAGGCCGTAGCTGCGGCGAAGCTTGAGGCGGCGAAGGAGGCCGAGGTGCAGGCCTCGGAGAAAGTGAAGGAAGCCGAGGAGCAGGCCTTGGAAAAGGCGAAGGGTTATCTGATCGTGAACATGGCGAAGGCGTATGCTCGAGCCATTGACGAGGTAAAGGCGAAGTTCCACGAAGTCGGCCGCACCGGGATGCGTCTTTTTCCGGATCTCGTCCCCGTCTTTGACGACATCTCCGAAGGTGAGAAAGAAGGCGACGAAGAAAAGGAGACCGAGGCGGTCGAAGTTAAAGAGGTCAAGGCCGAGGAAGAGGCTCCGTCGGAGGCCGTGCCCCTGGCCATCATGGCCCTCGAGGAGGGTCCTCCAACAGAGGTCGACCCCTGATCCGCATTGCGTCTTGTTTCTCTCTTTTTGTTTTTGCTTTTTGCTCATGTAGTGCCGAACTGCGGACTGGCCACTGCTTGTAGTCTTGAAACTTTTAATGAAAACTTTTTGAGTGAAGACTTTTAATGAAACAAGTGTTGAAGCTCGGCATTGAGTGAAACTCTTTTTTTTTTTTTTGAACAAGTGTTAAAGCTCAGCACTACTTTCGAATTCTCTTTTAAGACAAGTGTTGGAGCTCGGCACCGCTTTCGAACTCACTCTTCAAGTGCTAAAACACTTTTTGGACAAGTGTTGAAGCTTGGCGTTGCTTTCGAACTCATTCTTGAACAAGTGTTAAAACACTTTCTGAACAAGTGTTGGAGCTCGGTATTGCTTT
Organism: Hemerocallis citrina; assembly: GCA_017893485.1. Lineage (NCBI taxonomy): Eukaryota > Viridiplantae > Streptophyta > Magnoliopsida > Asparagales > Asphodelaceae > Hemerocallis > Hemerocallis citrina. Next base: position 144,849,324 of record CM030361.1, read on the forward strand.
CAAACTCACTCTTGAACAAGTGTTAAAACACTTTTTGAACAAGTGTTGGAACTCGGTATTGCTTTCGAACTCACTCTTGAACAAGTGTTAAAACACTTTTTGAACAAGTGTTGGAGCTCGGCATTGCTCTCTAGATTCATAGTGGTTGTGTCTGAACTCAGTTATTTTCCCTTGGCCTTTTCAGATCGTCAAAGTACCACCCCTTGTCGAAGTGCCTCGAAGTGCTGAGGTATCCCGCCTTCGGTCTGATCTGGGTGTTGCTAGGTTGGCTCTTTCTCGAAGTCGAGAGAATCTCCTCAAGAGAGAGGTAGAACTAAGTCATCACAAGACGCGTCGCACCTCCGAACTGAAGCGAAAGTGGAGGAGGGGAGTCCCTCGAAGTCCAGCAAGCTAGGATAAGCTAGAGTCCATTCGATAGTATTTGTTCGAGGCTAGAGCTGAGTGACACGGTCTAAAGAACGTGGTGCTCGAAAAGAGTCTGGAGATGTCGCAGCTTCAGCAGACCATCACCAAAGCTTCTCGTGCAGGCAATACGAGTCGAATGCCTCGGCTAAGTGTTAAGGTAACAGATGACTCGCTGAAGGAGCGAATCGTTGAGTTAGAGGTAGAGATCCACCGGTTGCGACATCTCTCAGAGGGAAGCAACGTTAGGACCACTTCTTGCGCCCGAGGAGAGTACTCACATGGACGGTCGTTTCACGAGTTGGTGTTACGTTCGCCTCCCACCTTGGGGCATCCTGGAGATGCACAGAGCGAAGTGGCTGGCTCATCAAGCGAGGCCTAAGTCGGTGCAACTCTCGATGACACAACTCGGCTCGCCAGCTTAGAGACCTCCACAGGTGTAGGGTCGCAGTGACAAGGTGTTCATTGACCTCATTTGTCGCTCAAAAGGAGTATCCCACTCCCTAGGAGGTGTTAGGGCGTCTCTCTTGTGATTTTGCATACTTTTTGTACAAGTTTTGTATCTCAATGTAAACATGAGCAGTTGGTCTTGTAATTAGACTTGTAATCCCAAATTCGAATGAAATAGTACTTGTTTTGTGAACTTGCGTGCTTCGCTAGAATTTGTAGTTGTCAACAGTTGTAGGAGCAATTCTGAATGGTGATTCGCTTCGTGCTCGCGTAGAAGCCAGTGGTTGAAGTGGGGTCGAACCAAGTGTTAGGCTCCGACTTGTCATTTAGAGAGTATCAACGGCTGTAGGAGCAATTTCAAATGGTTGTCCGCTCTTTACTCGCTTAGACGCAAGTAATTGAAGCAGAGTCGAACCAAGTGGTGGACTCCCAGCACGTCGTTCTAAAAATATCAACAGCTGTGGGAGCAATTCCGAATGGTGATCCGCTTCGTACTCGCTTAGAAGCAAGTAGTTGAAGCGAAGTCAAACCAAGTGTTGGACTCCGAGTGTGTCGTTCTAAAAATATCAACAGCTGTGGGAGCAATTTCGAATGGTGATCCGCTTCGTACTCGCTTAGAAGCAAGTAGTTGAAGCGGAGTCGAACCAAGGGTTGGACTCCGATGCGTGTCGTTCTAAAAATATCAACAGCTGTAGGAGGAATTCCAAAGGGTGATCTGCTTCGTACTCGCTTAGAAGTAAGTAGTTGAAGCGGAGTCGAACCAAGTGTTGGACTCCAAGCACGTTGTTTTATTGCAAAAAATATTTTTGTAAGTAGAGTTAGACTACCCAAAAATAGAGAATATGCTAAGTAGAGTTAGACTACCCAAAAATAGAGAATTTGCTAAGTGGAGTTAGACTACTCAAAAGATAGAAAAGTTATGGGAAAAGATTTCCTTTTATTGCAAACAACTGGGTGGCCGCTTCTAAGTTGCGAGCTGCCTTCACATTTTGGTAAAGAGAGAATACAAGTAGGGAGTTTGGACATGTCTTCTGGAGCTCTTTTGGGAAGTTGCTTGGATCGGCGTTTAGACACCCTCTCGGTACTTCATTAAGTGCTCCGCATTTCATGTCCTAAGTATCTTCCTGCCTCTGGGTCTTCGAGTTGATACACTCCCGGGCGAATAACTGTGGAGACCCTATATGATCCTTCCCAATTGGGTGCCAACTTACCTCTTTTGCTTGGATCAGAGATCGATAACTTTCTGAGCACTAAGTCACCCTCTTTTAAATTGGCGGACCATGCCCTCTTATTGTAGGCCTGAGTGATCCTACGGCGGTAGATCTCTTGCCAAATCGTAGCTCTCTCGCGAACCTCGTCAATGAGGTCTAGGCAGTTGCAAAGCTTGTTCGCATTCTGTGCTTCACTGTAAGCTATGAGTCGAAATGAAAGCAGGCCCACCTCTAAAGGGATGAGAGCTTCAGATCCGTATGTGAGGTTGAAAGGGGACTCTCCCGTTGGAGCTCTTTTGGTGGTGCGATAGTTCCAAAGCACATTGGGGAGTTGTTCGACCCATAGCCCTTTAGTGGACTTGTCTAGCCTCTTCTTCAAGGTAGAGAGGATTTGACGGTTCGCATTTTCTGCTTGGCCATTGGACTGGGGGTGCGCTATTGAAGAGAACTGCTGCTGAATCCCGAGGTCGGTGCAAAAGTCACGAAAGGTCACTTCCGTGAATTGGGTCCCATTGTCGGTTATAAGGATGCGAGGTACCCCAAACTGACAGACGATGTTCTTCCAAAAGAACTTCTGCACCTTGTGCTCGGTGATTTTTGAAAGAGGTTCAGCCTCTATTCATTTTGAGATGTAGTCTATTGCTACCACTAAAAACTTCAGCTGGCCCGTGCTGGAGAGAAGGGTCCGAGCAAATCCATCCCCCACATTGCGAAGGGAATTGGACTTGCCAAGAAAGTAAGTTTTGCTTGGGGCAGGCGACAGATTGGGGCAAACTTCTGGCAGGAGTCGCACTGGTGGACGTACTCCTCGGAATCACTTAGTAGTGTGGGCCAGAAGTAGCCGTATTTCAAGAGCTTCCGTGCAAGGGATCTCGCTCCCAAGTGCATGCCACATAGACCATCGTGGGCCTCCTTTAGGGCGTAGAGCGCTTCCTCCGGGGAGAGGTACCTCAATAGGGCCGACCGTCGATCTGGGTGTAGGAACATTTGTACATGACCCCGTTCAGGAGTGTGTACCGCTCTGCTCGTGTCCTGATCCTCCTTGCTTCTTTCAGATCTTCGAGAATGAATCCATCTCGGAGGTACTCGAGGAGGGGCTTCATCCAGTTTTCCCCAAGTGTTAGGGGGTAGGCTTCCATTGGTTCTGAGCCATCTTCGTCAATGCTTGGTTTGAGAAGAACCTCTATCAAGATGGTCCATTCTAGACCCTGGAGAGACGAGGAGGCGAGCTTAGAGAGGGCATCTGCTTGTGCGTTTTCCTCTCGGGGAACCCACTGGAGTTGAACATCTTCGAATAGAGTTAGAAGCTCCCTCACCTTTTCCAAGTACCTGGCCATATGGCCATCCCTCGCCTCGTATTCTCCAGACACCTGGTTGACTACTAACTGGGAGTTGCTGAAGACCCTTACGCGCTTGGCACCTGCCTTGCGAGCCATGCAGAGCCCCGCTATGAGGGCTTCATACTCTGCCTCATTGTTTGATGCCGGAAAGTTTAGGCGGAGGGAGTACTGGAGGACAAAAGCATCGGGGCCAGTTAGGATGATGCCAGCCCCGTTTCCATCGGTGCAAGAGGATCTGTCCACATAAACGGTCTAGACGAAGGGGTCAGCAGACGACTCGCACGATTCGGGGATGGTGTTCTCCACGATGAATTTGGCCAGAGCTTGGGCCTTTATTGCCGTTATAGGCTGGTAGCTGATGTCATGCTGACTCAGCTTGATTAACCACTTCATAAGCCGTCCGGAAGTCTCAGGCTTATGGAGAACCTGTTTCAGCGGTTGGTCGGTAAGGAAGTAGGGGCGGAGCTTTTGGGCCGCCATGATGAGGGCGAGAGCCATCTTCTCTAGTTTCGGGTAACGGAGTTCAGGATCGCGGAGCACCTTGCTCACGTAATAGATGGGCTTCTATTTCTTCTCCTTTTCCCTTACAAGGACCGCACTGAGCGTCTGCTCTGAAGCTGCGAGATAGAGGTAGATGACCTCCCCGGGTGCTGGCTTGCTCAGGAGCGGGGGGTTAGCCAAATATTCCTTGAGCTTGTCAAAGGACTCCTGTTGTTGCTGTCCCCACTCGAAGCCTTTAGCCTTTCTGATGCTTTGAAGAAGGGGAGACACTTCTCCCCAGATTTGGAGAGGAATCGCCTAATCATGACGAGGCGCCCCGTGAGCCTTTGTACTTCTTTGACGTTAGAGGGAGGAGCCATCTTGAGAATGGCTTGGATCTTTTCGTAGCTGGCCTCTATGCCCCTCTGGCTGACCATAAATCCCAAGAATTTGCTCGATGAGACACCGAATGCACACTTGTTCGGGTTTAGCCTCATATTGTGCCTCCTGAGCACTTCGAAGGCTTCTTGAAGGTCGAGAGTGTGCTCCTGCCCTCGGGTGCTCTTGACCAACATGTCATCAACGTAGACCTCCATGTTTCGGCCAATCTGGTCTCGAAAGACCCTGTTTACAAGATGCTGATAGGTAGCTCCCATATTTTTCAAGCCGAAGGGTATGACACGGTAGCTAGAGGCCTTGGTCCGTCATGAACGAGGTCTTCGGGATCTCGGGAGGGAACATCCTGAGTTGGTTGTACCTTGAGAAGGCATCCATAAAACTGAGGAACTCGTGCCCGGAGGTCGCATCGATTAGGGCGTCGATGCTGGGATGAGGAAAAGGGTCCTTCGGGCACGCCTTATTGAGATCAGTGAAGTTAATGCATATTCTCCAGCTCCCGTTGGCCTTCTTAACCATCACCACATTGGAGAGCCACTCAAAGTAGTTCACCTCCTGGATAAAGTGGGCATTGAGGAGTTTCTCAACCTCCTCCTTGATCGCCTGTTGCCTCTCGAGGGCAAACTTCTGCCTCTTCTGTTGGACAGGCTTGACCCCAGGGGTGACGCTCAGATGGTGCATTGAGAGCTCCTCTGAGATCCCGGGCATGTCGACTGCAGTCCAGGCGAAGAGGTCGCGATTCTCCTATATGCACCAAGAGATGTCTTGCTTAATAGAGGGGGAAAGAGCCTTGCTGACACAGAACATCTTAGTGGTGTCTTCTTCGGAGAAGGCCACTTCCTCCAATTCGTCGACAGGCTCGGAGATAGTTTGACCACCTTCCTGAGGAAGTTTGAGTGCTTTCAAAGAGAGAACTGGACCCCCCTATCGAGGTCATATAGCACTTCCGAGCCGCTTCTTGGCTTTCCCTCACTTCTCCCACTCCTGAGGGCGTGGGGAACTTTATCTTCATGTGGTAGGCTGAAGGGATGGTTTGAAGCGTGGCCAAACCTGGTCTACCCAGGATAACATTATAAGCAGCCTTGACGTCGACCACCATGAAGTCTATTGGCTCCGTGCGAGTTGCCGAGGCCTTTCCTGCCGTTACGTCGAGGGTTATAACTCCCTCGACCGTAACCGGGACCCCAGTGAACCCGTGGAGAGTGTAGCCTACGGGTTTCAGCCGGTCCCTCAATAGCGGGAGGCCTTTGAAGGCCTCTAAGAAAAGAATGTTGACGGAGCTGCCGTTGTCTACCAAGACCCGACGAACTTTGAAGTTCACCATTCGGAGATTGATGACGAGGTCTTCACAGTGGGGCATGCAGACGCCCTCCAGGTCCCTTATCAGAGAACGTCACCGGGACTCCGAGGCCTTTTGGGGGAGGATGGCTCTGCATGAAGTTAACCTCCCTTACGAAGGCTTTACGGGAGGAGTTGGAATCTCCCCCCATTGGGCCTCCATGTATCAAGTGCAAGATTCCCTCTACTTCGGCCTCCGGAGTCTCCGTGCACTGCTCGGTTTGCCTGTTGGCCCCCTTTGGCGGTGGAGGCGGATCGGCTCAGTCTCTTCTCACAAAGCGAGTGAGCTGCCCTCTCTAGATGAGGGCCTCAATCTCGTCTTTGAGGGCCCGACATTCGTCTTTGTCGTGCCATGGTCCCGATGGAAATGGCACCACTTATTTCGGTCTCTCTTCTTTCCCGGAGTATTCATCTTTGGGGGAGGCAGTAGGAGGCCTTCATTTCCGATCTCCATCAGGATGGCAGATACACTCGCGTTAAGCGAAGTGAATTTCTCGAACCAAGGGGGAACGCCGCTGACCCCCATTGTCTTTTTGGAGCTTCTTAGCTCCTTCTTCTGCACCCTTTCGCTTGTTCGCGAAAGATGGGGCCTCAAAGGTGGGGCAGTGGAGAGCTTCTTCCGCCCGGATGTACTTCTCGCTCCGAAGTAGGAGCTCTGAGAAGTCCCGAGGGGGCTTCTTTGTGAGGGACACCCTGAGGTCAGCATTGAGGATGTTGGATTGGAAAGTGACAGTGGCCACCAAGGGTTCCAAGGAGGCGATGGATCTGGACTCGGCGGTGAAACGCTTAACGTAGTCCCTCAACCGTTCGTCCTTCTTTTGGCTGAGGAACAATAGGGAGGCGCTAGTCTTCCCCGTGCGGCGACTGCTCACGAAGTGCGTGAGGAAGAGTCCCTCAAATTGGTCGAAGGAGAAGATAGATGCCAGGGCAAGTCGGGAATACCACTCCCGAGGTGGCCCCTTAAGTGTGGCCGGGAATGTCTTGCAGAGGAAGGCATCGGATGCATGATGGATCATCATTAGAGTTTTGAAACTCTCAATGTGATCCGCGGGGTCTGAATCCCCTGTGTAGGTCTCGAAGTGTGGAGGCCTGAAGTTATCGGGAACTGGAGCCTCTATAATGGCGCGGGAGAATGGGGACCTGCTTGGACGAAGGTCTCTTGCCCGTCACTCTTCGTCTCGGTCGAGCTGGCCGAGGTGCCTCTCCATCTCGTGGAGACGGCGGTAGACCGAGTCCTCCCTTCGGTCTTGCCTGGCTGATCCCCGAGACTCATCCTCATGTCGAGGAAGGCTGGGGCTACGCCGGTGATGGCTCAGAGTAGGTGGTGGACTGACTGAGCAACGGGGGTGACTTGGATAGGATGCGGACTTCGGGAGCAGCGGTGATAATCGGGAGAAGGGCGGCGATGACTCGCAGCTGGCCTAGGACTGTGGGAGCGGTGAGGATGGCGAGGAGCTGGTCGAGGGCTATGGGAGTGGTGAGGATGGCGAGGAGCTGGCGGAGGGCTGGGAGCCCGACGGCCATTGTTGGGGGCAGCGTTGAATGCCCAAAGGACTGCCTCTTGGAATTGCTGAAATTCCATCCTCATGACGGGGGCCTCCTGCTCCTTCTGGGTTCGAGGCGCAGGACGGCCCGCCGAGGAGCGGCTCCATCTTAGGCAACGTTGGGGCGACTCCCTCTACCTCCGGGGGGAGTGGGACCTCCCTCGGTCGGATCGGCTCTGCGACCGGCGAGGGTTCGCATCGTGGGTCTGCCTCTCATCCAGATGGGTACGGAGGTTGGGTCCACACTCGGTCTGCCGATTATTAAGCACATGTCGCAGATCCTTGGGAGTGGGAGGAGTATAGGAAGCCATAGTGTATCGACATTGTGGATGGAAACCCGAACCTGATGCACAGGTTGCTTGCGGCGGCTTCTTTGATAGGGTTCCCCCATGGCGACCTGAAGTCCCAGAGGCTGCTGAATGGACTGCGGAGCCTGGGGATCGAGCTGCAGGGCCGATTGGTTGGGAGGGGGGAGATCCCCTTACGGAGGAGGAGGAGGGGGATGAGAAGAGGTTGTTCTTCGGTTGGAGTTTACGGGTCTCTTCTTGGGAGGCATTGTTGGGAGTAGCTTTGGTGGAAGGAGGAGGGTTGGATCGCTTGTCGAGATGGTTCCCACAGACGGCACCAATCTGTTGCCACTGGATTCTGGTGTGGGGGCAATAGATGAGATTTGTAGGTTCGTGAGGAACTCGAACAGGCTGGATCTCTCTTCTTCCTTTTTGATAGGTTGACTCCTTGGTGCTCCCGCTGACTTGCACAAACGTTCGAAATACCGGGATGGATCTCGGCGACGAACCCTCCAACACTCTTGTCAATAGCAGAAAAAGTAAAGGGAAAGAGCATAAGTGTGCAAAGAGTGATCACCTATGACAGTAGGAGGTAGGGGGTATTTATAGTCGCCATGGGGATCTCTTTCAGGATAAGAGTGAATCCCTACTTTCCGGTGTGGCTGGATAGGGGTGGTTATAACTACCCCCTCAAGATAGGGACAAGCCAGGATCTGCTAATCTGTTGAACTGGTCCCTAACGGGCTGAGATCCGTTCACGGGCTAGCGGTCCAAGAGGAGAGACCCGGTTCCCGATTCGGACCCATCTGCAGGTGAAATTACCATCTTACCCTGCGACTTCAAGATTCGTGCCCGCTTTGAACGGTTCCGATTTAACCCCATTTTTAGCCATATCAATTATAATTGCATGTTAAGGTAATGTTTCATGTCTAATAAGACTTGATGTCATAATTGAGAGATAAATTTCTAAAATCTTGAAATATGTTAACATTAATAATATAAATAATATAAACGTAATAGTAAATTTAAAAAAAAATTGAAACACTCTTTCAGATTGTTATATCTGTGAGAGTTGCTAATATAAGGTATTGACATTACTCTCTGTAAGAGGAGCGGATGGATCATTTGTTAGTTACTTAACATACCCATTGAATTTTCAGTACTTTCTGTTGCAATATGTCCACCAATTTTGTTTCCTTCCTCCATTGAATGAAATGTTGAGTTTTTATTTTTCTCTTTAAAATATTTACTTCTACATTTTCTTAACTATTTTTTTAATTTCCTTTTCAAATGAAAAACTAAATGAGATTTATTTAACAACTGAGACAATGGAGAGTTTTTAACAAAATAATATAATATATCTTTTCGTGTGGGGTATATGCTAGTTTGATATCTTATTATCTAGTTCAAATTAAGGGTAAAAGTTATGAAACCCCCAACATTTGGTAGTTTAATTACGAAACCCCCTCAAGTTTTTTTGGATCAATTTACCCTTCAGATGACGCCATATCATTTTTTTACTAGTTTCTTCAGTACCTGCAATGACCATAATGTAAATCACCCTAGGGCGGATGAATAGGGTGATTGTGTGGAATTTAAAAATTAAAAAAATTAAGTTGCAAAGTAAATGAGAAGAGATAAGAAATGCAAACACAGCAAGCACAAGTGACGCAGCGATATAACGTGTTTCGAACCCCAGGTCTACGTCCACACTACCTACTTATAGCAATTCTCCACCACAAGTGTTCGACTATACTCAAACCCTTGTACAGTGATTCTCGAATTCAGGTCGAAAGACCTATTACACCCACAGGACTTCTAACACAAGCTCCGTCAATCTCACCGAGGTGGAAGAAAAGAAAAACTCAAGATCCTTAATGATTCTGACTGAAGAAAACAACTAATTATCACACACACTCAGGTTGATTGTTGAATTGATTAGTTCAGAATATTTTTCTCAGAGTAATAGGTAAAGAATACACAATGAGTTCATCCAAATATATAGACGGGAAAGTGTATCTATCAAAAATAGAAACAATACATTCCAAAAAAAAATGAACTGCGCAAGTTACGGTCGACCGCAATAAAGGGACAGTCGACCGTTCATCTTTAAATGAAAAGTCAAAAGATGAATGGTCGACTGGTTCATTATATTGCTATAACGTGCGGTCAACTGTGGTGTGGTCAACCGACCAACCGCAATCGTGTTGTTCATGACGAGTCCACTTTATATTCTTACCATATACTAATCAATTCACAATCAATTAAATACATATAAAATCTTACAAATATGGAATCCCAATAACTGATTTTGCTGGCTTTCTTGGGCACTAATTAAAATGTGCTTCTTTTTGATTAACTTCTTCCTTTGCTTGATCTTGCAATCCTTCTTTATTGCTTTCCTTCTTTGCTTATTCTTGAATTTCTTTTGAATCTTTTGTTGATATTATTTAATCCTGAAAATCTGAACAACTCGAACTTAAACTTATTAATATTTATAGGTACGTTTTATGCACACCAAACTAAGAGTTAACAGTCTCCCCCTTTTGATAGGAACAAAACATACCTTTGAATGTTGAAAATAAAAAAATGAACAATAAAGCATATAAATACTCCCCCTTAATTCAACACTTCCTGTAACACAAATTTCCATAGATAAAGAACATTTAAGAGTTAAATTTATTTTCAGTAACTTTTAGTTAAAAGCATTCATAAAAAGTTCTCCCCCTTTTTGGAACACACCAAGAGGGGGCAGAAGAATATCATAATAGAATATCACATACATTCCCCTAAATCTATTAAAAGAAATTAAATTAACATAGAAATTAAATCCCTAAAAAAGAGATTAATTTGGGGAAGATAATACTTTTTAAAACGTAAGAAAAATCTACTTACATGATACTGTTGATCACGAGACTCTTTGATATACAGTAAGAGCTCTTCATTGTATCATAGATTTGAGATTTTTCCCACTACAGACGCGTGGCATAGAACAAAGAAAGAAGAAGATTGAATTTCAAGTAATCAAAATCATAGATTACTGTAAATAGATTTCTTTCAGCACAAATAAAAAATGAGCAATCAGTAAAAGAACCGTTCGACCATAAAATGAAGAACCAATTTAGCTTATAAAATGCAGAACCAACCCGAGAGCAAACCGGTCGACCGCACGGTCGACCGTAAACCCTGTAAAAACAATTTTGATGGTATAACAAAAAACAGAGAGTGAACATGTCCACCGTACGGTCGACCGCAAAGACTGAAACCCAATTTGTGAAAACAATCGAAAAACAAAACGAAGACCGAGAGCGCGACGATCGATCGCCCAGTCGACTATACGCCTTCACAGGCGTATAGTCGCCCGTTCAGTCGACCGAAAACCCAGATTAAGCAAAAATATTAATAACATTCAATTCTCCCTTTAAAAAACAAAATCGTTTTTCATCTAAAGGCTTTGTAAAGATATCAGCAAGTTGAGAATCAGTGGAAACATATTCAAGAATAATATCTTCCTTTTGAAAATGGTCTTTAATAAAGTAGGTACCGAATATCAATATGTTTTGTGCGACTATGTTGATCGGAATTTTTTGTCATATGAATAGTACTAGTATTATCGCATTTAATTGGAATGTGATCAAAAAATACCTTGTAGTCCTCTAAAGTGTGTTTCATCCATAATACCTGCGCACAGCAGGATCTGACGGTAATATATTCAGCTTCGGCAGTGGAGAGAGTTACAGGATTCTACTTCTTGGATGCCCATGAGACAAGACAGTTTCCCAAGAAGAGACATGTGCCGCTAGTATTTTTTCTGTCTGTTAAGCTGCCGGCATAATCTGCATCAGAGTACCCTACAGGAGAAAAGTTTCTGTTTTTCGAGTACCAAAGTCTAGTATTTGGTGTGCCTATAAGATATCGAATGATACGCTTAACTACAACCAAATGTGATTCTTTGGGACACGGTTGAAAGTGTGCATATAAACAAATACTAAACATGATATCTGGCCGAGATGCAGTAATATAAAGCAAACTACCAATCATACACGATAAGTAGAAATGTCAACATTGTTACCAGATTCATCCTTGGAATGCTTAGTTTGCCATTGGTGTTTTGTAAGCATTTGCATTTTCAAGTCCAAACTTTCTGGCTAGTTCCTTTGGATATTTGGATTGATTTATAAAGATGTCATCCTTTCTTTGTTGTATTTGAAGTCCAAAAAAATAAGTTAGTTCACCCATCATACTCATTTCGAACTCATCCTGCATTTGCTTTGAAAATTCCTTGCAAAGATTTTCATTAGTAGATCCAAATATAATATCATCAACATAAATTTGAACAATTAAAATATCTTTTAAAACATGTTTTACAAATAGTGTAGTGTCTAATTTTCCTTTAGAGAAGCTTATGTGAAATAGAAATGAACTTAGTCGTTCATACCAAACACGAGGAGCTTCCTTCAAATCATACAAAGCTTTATCAAGACGGAAAACATGATTTGGGTGTATGAGATTAGTGAATCCCAGTAGTTTTGCAACATAAACTTCTTCCAAAATAACACCATTTAAGTAAGCACTTTTGACATCCATTTGAAAAAGAGTGAAGTCCATATAAGAAGCAAAAGCAAGTAAAATGCGAATGGCTTCAAGCCGTGCAACAGGTGCAAAAGTTTCATCAAAATCGACACGTTCTTGTTGGTTATAATCTTGTGCAACAAGACGGGTCTTATTTCTAGTAATAGTGCCTGATTCATCCAATTTGTTCCTAAATACCCACTTAGTTCCAAGTATGGTCCTGTTGTGAGGTCTAGGAATGAGTCACCATACTTGATTCCTTTCGAATTGATTAAGTTCTTTTTGCATTGCAATGATCCAGTCATTATCTTGCAAGGCCTCCTTAACATTCTTAGGTTCAAGTATAGAAACGAAAGCGGAAAAACACATGAAATTTTGAGCTTGTGTGCGAGTAGTTACCCTTTTCAACATATCGCTTCGTATAAGATTTAGTGGATGGCCAGACATGATTTTCCATGCGAGGCGCCTTTCGTTGGTAGAAAATTGATGTTGTGTATGATCATCTTCCATGGCATCAATTAGTTGTGTAGGCATTTCTTCTATTTGAGATTTGGATGCATCTTCATTTTGAGGAGGCTTATGATTTTGAGAATCCACATTTTGTTCTTGGTCAATGTGTACCTGTTTCTTTTCAACTCGAACACCTGTCTCATCATTATCAACTACATGCAATATTTTTTTGGTGTAGGGATTAGTTTTATCAAATATAACATCAATGGATTCTTGAATGGTGCATCTTTTTTTATTAAATGCACGATATGTTTTGCTACTTAAGGAATATCCTAAGAGTACGTCTTCATCACTTTTACGATTAAATTTTTCCAAATTATCAAGAGTATTTAAAATAAACACTTTACACCCAAAGATGCGAAAGTAACTTAGGTTGGGAATTTTGCCATAATACAGTACAAAAGGTATTTTCTCAAGATATTTTCTAATGATTACTTTGTTAATTGTATAACATGCCGTATTGACAGCCACTACCCAAAATAATTTAGGTAAATCTTTTTCATTAAGCATGGTTCGGGCTATTTCTTGAAGAGATCGATTTTTCCTTTCAATAACCCCATTTTGTTGGGGAGTGCAAGGGCAAGCGGACTCATGTTTTATTCCCTTTTTATCACAAAATGATGTGAAGAGTTCGTTTTGAAATTCTCCACCATGATCACTACGAATTATAACAATGGTGAGGCTTTTCTTATTTTCCACTCTACGACAGAATTTTTGAAAAAATACAATGGGTCATCTTTTTGTGACAAAAAGGCAATCCAAGTAAATCTACTATAATCATCCGCAATTACAAAGGCATATCGTGCACCTCCATTACTACATGTTCGTGATGGTCTAAATAGGTCCATGTGCAAAAGATCAAGGGGTCTAGAAGTTGATACCATTTTCTTGAGCATGTGAGAACTTTTAGTTTACTTACCGAACTGGCACGACTTACAAGGTTTATCTTTTTCGAATTTGATTTTAGGGATCCCCCTCACAAGCTCCTTGGTTACAACATTTGTTGAGATTATCCATGGCTGTGTGTCCAAGTCTCCGATGCCATAATCAACCATCCTTATTCTTAGCAACAAAACACCTCATATTTTTCTTTGCTAATTCATTAGAATTTATGTCATATACATTGTTGCATCTGTTAGTAAGAAGTAAACAAGAATTATTGCTATCTAGTATAGTGCATGCATTTATATCAAAAATAACAGTATAACCTTTATCACATAATTTACTGACACTAAGTAAATTGTGTTTCAAACCTCTTACCAATAGAACATCCTCAATGGAGCATGAAAAACCAGAGTTTATTTTACCTTTACCAATGGTTTGACCATTGCTATTATCTCCAAAGATGATATCCTTCCCTTTTTTCCTTAATAGTGATGTAAAGTATCTATTGTCACCTGTCATATGATTTGAGCATCCACTATTAAGGTACCACGATCTTTAGTCTTGATACACTGAGGTATCTACATCAAGATTAGTAGGTATATTTTTGGGTGTCCAAGTTTGTTTTGAACTTGCATTTACATTTTTTCTTACCCAAACAAAATTAGTATTCCTTTTTAGTGAATAATTGTAAGAAATATGCCCTAGTCTATAGCAGTAGTGACATATGATACGATTATGCCTTGGGTCATGCACACTTGCATAGTTTTGAGTTGGTTTGTGATTATGTTGGTGACTGTACAAGTGTGTATGACATGATGATTTAGATTTTTGATGGTGTATTGGCTCTTCGTAACCAAGACCTCGATTATCATGATGAGATCTTGAATTCTTTGTAATAAGGTAACTGGGCCCTTCATATTTTCAACAATTTTCTCGAGCTCAATTACTCTTTTAGAAAGTCTTTTCCTAGTCATCTCATCGTCTTTTGTGTTCCAACGAAGAGTGTCTAGTGTGGCATCAAGTATTCTATTTTGCTCAAGGGCTTTATTACAACCTTCCACTACCTCATCAAATTTTCTTTTACATTCTTTTAAATCATCAGTGAGTTTAGCAATATAAACAGATTTCTCATGAATTTCTCTTAAGTTTTCATTATGTGTTGCTGAAGATTCTTGAATTTTTTGTTTTAAAAGTTCATTTTTCTATAGCAATACATCATGATTTTTTCTAAATGAATCGAATTTTTCCATAATTAAAGAATTTTTATTTTTAAGTTTTTTTTTATTTTTAGCAAAGTAAGAGTCATGAGATTCATTTGAAATTTGTTTGTATTGTCTCAATTCACGACTCAATTTCTTAGCATAATCTTTTAGTCCATTACACATGTCTACTAACTCATCATAAGTGGGTTCTTCGATTACCTCTTCTTGAGATGGTGATTGCACCTCACCATTTTCAAGAGCCATAAAGCCAACATTGTTGTGATATTGCTCATCCTCACTTGAATCTGAGTCTAGCCATGTTGCCTTCAGCACCTTCTTTTTCAATCCCAGATTAGAGTGGTAGTAGTCCCTATTCCTTTCCTGTGATACGGGACAATTTTCCCGAATGTGTCCAGTCTTCTTGCATTTGTAGCATACGTCTTTTTTATCCTTTTCTCTTTCTCCTTGATACCTGCCATATTTTTTATGTTTAAGGTACTTACAAAATTGCTTAGCCAATAAGACGATATCTTCGTCTGACTCCTCACGGTCTGATTCTGCTTTTGATGGTCGGAATTTTTCTGCTTTCAGGGCGATGGTCCTCTCTTCGGTTTTTGGTTCAATCCCGATGTTCTGCCTGTATCTTTTGGTTTCTGTCATTTTCATCTCGTATGTCTTCAGCTTTCCTGGGAAGGTGTGGTAATCGAATCCCTTTTCCTCAAGCGTCTCCCTCATTACAGTAGCTTTTACATCTCATTCAAGCGTGAGACAGCTTATGAGTTTTCCGACCTTTCGGTCATCATCCAACCCCTTACCTAAGTTCTCAAGCTTGTGTGCAATGATATCGAAACGGGCAAGCATTTGATCTACGTTTTCTCCTTGCAACATACGAAAAATATCAAACTTATAAAAACATAAATTTACTTTTGCTTTTACCTCAGAAGCAGTTCCCTCATGCCGTTTCAGCATGTTGTTCCAAATTTCGTATGTTGTCTTACAATTTTGCCTGCATTACATTAATTTTTCATTATTCAATCCTGCATATAGAGCCTTCATAGCTTTGGAATTTGCAGTTTTTAGTGCTAACTCTGCTTTTGAGAATGTCGTCTTTCCATCGCTGATCAGAATATCTATTTTATTTATGCACACATTCCAAACTTCTTCTCCAAGCATCTGTAAGAAATGAGACATGCGAACTTTTCAAACATCATAGCATTTTTTATCAAAATATGGTGAGCGTGTAAGACTTGTCCCATTGGAGACGAATGGCTCCGATGAGTACAAGTTTTCAGGAAGAGAGATTTCGGCCATTGGACCTTTTACTTAAGCTTTTAAGCTTTTGATAAGCACCTCGCTCTGATACCACTGTAAATCATCCTAGGGGGGTGAATAGGATGATTGTGAGGAATTAAAAAATTAAAAAAATTAAGTTGCAAAGTAAATGAGAAGAGATAAGAAATGCAAACACAGCAAGCACAAGTGACGCAGCGATATAACGTGGTTCAACCTCCAGGTCTATGTCCACACCACCTACTTATAGCAATTCTCCGCCACAAGCGTTCCACTATACTCAAACCCTTGTATAGTGATTCTCGGATTCAGGACGAGAGACCTACTACACCCATGGGACTTCTAACACAAGCCCCATCAATCTCACAGAAGTGGAAGAAAAGAAAAACTCAATATCCTTAATGATCCTGAGTGAAGAAAACAAATAATTATCACACACTCAGATTGATTGTAGAGTTGATTAATTCAGAAGATTTTTCTCAGAGTAATAGGTGAAGAATACACATTGGGTTCATCCAAATATATAGACGGGGAAGTATATCTATCAAAAATAGAAACGATACATTCCCCAAAAAATGAACTTCGCGAGTTACGATCGACCGCAATAAAGGGACAGTCGAACGCTCATCTTTAAACGAAAAGTCGGAAGATGAATGGTCGACTGTTTCATTATATTGCTATAACGTGCAGGTCGACTATGGTGCGCTCGACCGACACTGAAATATGGTCGACCGCAATCGTGTTGTTCATGACGAATCCACTTTATATTCTTACCATATACTAATCAATTTACAATCAATTTAATACATATAAAATCTCACAGATATGGAATCCCAATAACTGATTTTGTTGGCTTTCATGGGCACTAATTAATATGTGCTTCTTTTTTAATAACTTCTTCTTTTACTTGATCTTGCAATCCTTCTTTATTGCTTTCCTTCTTTGTTTATTCTTGAATTTCTTTTGAATCTTTTGTTGATATTATTTAATCCTAAAAATCTGAACAACTCGATTTAAACTTATTAGTATTTATAAGTACGTTTTGTGCACACCAAACTAAGAGTCAACACATAATGCTCTCATTCCATTAAAATAATCCAGAAAATCTTGCTCTTCTTGTGGTCATGATTTTCAAGAGTAAGGGGAAGACGAAGATTTTCTTCATTTAACGAGAGAAGGGTGTTATGATTATTTCAAGTACTAAAGAAAGCAGTAAAAATTGATGTAATATCATCTTAGGGGTAAGCTGATCGAAAACAAACTTGGAAGGATTCTGTAATTTAAACTACCAAGTGTTGGGGGGTTTCATGACTTTTGCCCTAAAGCTAATCATCCTATTAAGTATTAACCGCACATAATTAAGTCAAAAATGATATCAATCTTTTTTTTTTTTTTTTGGCTACAAAAATGATATCAATCATTTACTAATGCGAACACAGTAAAAAAATTGTAGACATGTACATTATCCCATGTGGGAGAATCTAGTTTTTAACCCTTTCAAATTCCTTGAAAATCCAACCTGGGGTGCGCAGAACCCGACCCACGCTGAGCATCCACAGTCGTTTGCTTGTTTGTCATTTTTTTCATTTTTTTTTATTGTAGCGCACACAGTCGTAAGTTATTTTGTGATTTTTTGGAAATTCAGCTACAATAGAAAGGAAAAAATAGCATTCGAAATAGCAAAATGCATATTATAGCTGACGAAACATCAGGATTATTTAATTATATTTTTAATTAATCGGACGTAACATGATATTTAGTCCGAAGTAAAAAAAAAATTAAAAAACAAATAAATAAACTAGTTAAATGAATTTAATTCTTGGAATGAACATGATGTTTTGTCCCATGTCCCAATCCAATTTTTTTATAAAAAAAATTAATTTTGTAAATTTTTAAATTGTTTTTGCAATTGTCAAATTGTTTTTGCAAATTTTTTAAATTGTTTTTGCAAATATTTTTTACAAACTATTTTTGATTGAAATTGTTTTTGCAATTTTTTTTTGCAAAAAATCCTCCTTAAAACCCGGACGGTTATTTTGAAATTTTTTTCTTCTTTCTTCTTCGGGACGTCCCGTATTTTTTATTAATATTTTCTATGTTTTGGTCTGTATAAATTATTTTTTAATGACAGACGCGGTTTCTTTTTTAATGAATTTCTGTATTTTTTTGCCATTCGATGACTGCAGTATTTCGTCAATATAGATCGCCAAAATATGCATTTTGCAAGGACTGTGGATGCTCTCATATGGTATATGAGTATGTTTAGCCCATAAAAGACAGCCAACCCAGCTCGTGAACGCTCCTATATGTACTACTTTCAACTGAATCGATGTAATCAGTAAAAATAGAACCATATATTCATTCTCTTCCACCTTGAATCCCTGCAATATCATAATGTGAATGCAAGCTATTAACCATATTTTCCCAGAATTTAATTAGCACCACCCACCCTCAACCTGCACATGTCAACTTAATTACTAGTGATGATAAATGCTAAGCAAAAATAGTTTCAATTTTCAGATATATACTGAAAGGGGGAAAACTATAGTAATTAAGAACAAATAGATTACAATTGGATAGTAGTATATAAACAGTCTAGATTGTTCTATTAATTTCTGATTAAGAAAACATCGAGCGCTTTAACCTACAACTAGTGCATGTTATACTAGGATGGCTGTAAATATACAGTCTGGATGTCTTATTAATTTCTGATCAATAAAACACGGATAGAGAGTGAGAGAGCTTTTACCCACCAATTTTTTTCCACATAAAATGTATACAATGTGGGCCTCACCCCTTAGCTCTCCAAAAATTAATGTAGTGTAGGTGACTCACAAAACACATTCACATAAACACTTCCACATGCACTCCCACATGTTTGTTTATATTGACTCGGACTCAAATAACACAACATATATATATATATATAGTAACTAATTGCTTCTCCACTCTATGTATACATATATATATATACTAAGCTGGCATCCATTCATCCATATGAAGAGCCAATAGAAGTCACACCCCTGTCACAAGCTCACCCTTCCAACTATTACTATTACTATTACTATTACTAATACTAAAAAATATTTACAGGAAACAAACATACAAACCCCACAACCAACTATAAATAAATTCAGAGTAAGAGGAAGACAAGAAGGAAATAACAGTGTTCTCAGTAACAGAGAAAGCAAAGCAAAGCAAAGCGAAGCCACCCTCTTTCTCTTCTTCTTGTTCTTTCCACCATAATGAATTGTGGGTCTTCTCCAATTGACGTGGAAGATGAGTATGAGAAGTTCTTGATCAGAATGAACCCCCCAATGTAAGACATCTAACTCTCTCTCTCTCTCTGTTTTTTTCTTTTTTTGGTTAAGTGATTGATTGCTCTTCTTTTCAGAAACTGAATTGGGTTTCAGTTAAAAGTAGAAAAAAGAATCAAGGTTGATAGAAAGAAAGGGAGCTTTTTGAGGACATGGGTATTGGTTTATCTTGTGGATTTTGATTAGTTTTGATTAATATTTTATTATTAACAGGGTTACCGTTGATAACAGTACAAGCAGTAAGTCTACTTTGGTGAAGGTCAGATTTTAATTCCCTGCTCTTTCTTTCTGAAGTACTACTTCTTTCGAAATTCTGTCTTTTTGACTTTTTTTTATTTTAACGAATTTTTTTTTTTTAATAATTTTTGTTTAAGACAGGTGGATAGTGCTAATAAGCATGGGAGTTTACTGGAAGTTGTGCAGGTCTTGAATGATTTGAACCTCACAATCAAAAGGGCTTACATTTCTTCTGATGGGGATTGGTTTATGGATGGCAAGTTTCTTTCAGATTCAATTATTTATCTTCCATGTTTTTTTATGGGTGTTTCTTTAGTTATAATAAACCCGTGATTTGTGTTCTATTCTTTCATCTTGCAGTGTTCCATGTTGTAGACCAAGATGGTAATAAGATTTATGATTCCGAAGTCATCGATCGCATTCAACAGGTAATTAAATTCATGTTTGGAGATTTTTTTTTAAATTTGGATGGTTGATTGGTATAGATATTGGCATTGCAGGAAAGTAACTTGGTTTTGTTTGTGATTTTCTTTTTCTAAACTAATTAAGAAGTGACTGTTCACAGTTGGTGTCTAAAGCAATGACAATGCGGACAATTTTTGTATTTAATTTCAAAACTGATCAAATTTAATGGAAAAATGTGGACAAAGTTTGTAATCTCTAATGAGGTCGTGGATCTGTTTTATTATAAACTAGCTATTGTGTGATCATCTTTTATTTCTCTTTCTGAAAAATTATCCAAATGTAGACCTCGGCACTTGAGAAGGTAGCTTGTTTTAAGTTCGCGATGGTCATTTACTAAGCTTTTTTTTTTTAACAAATTCAGAAGTGATTGATTGTTCATTGTTTTTTTTTTTTTTTTTTATGGAAATGTGCATGGTTCCATTCTGTTTCGTTGACAGATGTGTAATGTGCTTGTCGTTTTTGTTTCGATATAAATTAATCTCTTAGTTAAAGACTGTCAATTTGAAACTGATTTCAGAAATAATTAGACTGATCTTTTGAATGCTTAAGATCGAATTGAATAACTTACTTCATTCGAGTGTTGATAGCTTCAATGTCGCATATTTACAGTCATTATCTGCGAGATCATTCAGCTTCCAATCAAAGAAAAGGTCGGTAGGGTTTCAATCCAGTTCAGGCCACACTTCCATTGAACTCGTTGGTAGGGACCGGCCAGGACTCCTCTCAGAGATCTTTGCAGTCCTGACCGATCTCAAGTGCAACATTGCAGCAGCCGAGGTGTGGACACACAACTCAAGAATGGCCTCGGTCGTCTACATCACCGATGAATCCACTGGAGCTCCAATCAGTGACCCTGATCGAATTGGCACTATTAAGCGACTCCTGAACTACGTTCTCAAAGGGAGTAGGGAGCGCAATGCCAGGACTTGTATCACAATGGGGGGAACACATACTGAAAGGAGGCTGCACCAAATGATGTATGCAGATAGGGACTATGATAGAGAAGGCGGGGGTGACAGGGTTAATGCTTGTGTGACTGTGGAGAATTGTACGGATAAAGAGTATACAGTTGTGTATGTGCGGTGTAAGGATCGGCCAAAGTTGTTCTTCGATACTGTGTGCACTCTTACTGACATGCAGTACGTTGTGTTCCATGGAACTGTCATATCGGAAGGACCTGATGCTGATCAGGTGAGCGCTTTTAAATCTTTAAAATGTTTTTTTAACTTCACGGTGTGATTTTAATTTCAGTTCAGCCTTTCATGTACAAAGCTTTCATGCCTAAATACGATGCAGTCATGTACATAAATACCATTTAGGAAAGGAAATCTTTTAACTCTTATTCTCATTAACCTTCTCACTAGCTACAACAAGTATTTATTAATGCATGAAAATTTCTCCGTTCACATATCTGGAAGTCAAATTCATAGCAGAGATCATCTTCTCCTGAATTTGTAGGAATACTATATTAGGCACATTGATGGAAGGACGGTCAGATCAGAAGGAGAGAAGCAACGATTAGTCGACTGTCTGGAAGCTGCAATCAGAAGACGAAGCAATGAGGTATTATAACATCATGTGTATAAATTAATTTTTGTCGCAAATGTACCACTAAACTCTAGTACACTAGTATATATGATGAGTATTCTCCTTTATCTAGTATGAAACTTCGATTTTCTATCAATCTGCAGGGACTAAAGCTAGAACTCTGCATGGATGACAGAGTTGGTCTGCTATCAGATGTGACGCGAATCTTCAGAGAGCACGGACTGAATGTGACTCAAGCTGAAGTATCTACAAGAGGGTCTCAAGCAGTGAATGTCTTCTATGTTACTGATGCATCAGGATCCGGTACAGTTCAACCACAAACAATTGAAGCTGTGAGGAACCAGATTGGGGAGACTGTTCTGTTTGTGAAAAATGAATATGGCTCAAAGTCTCCAAATGAGGAAGGGGGGAAGTTTTCTTTCGGAAATCTGTTCAGAACAAGGTCGGAGAAGTTCCTCTATAACCTGGGTCTGATTCGATCTTATTCTGGAGGTGAAATGTAACATGATAGTGGCAGTGTAATTTTTAGAAATTTTAAGAGGAGAGGAGTACTTTGTTCGATCTTGTGATTATAAAAGAGCTCATTACCTCAACTGTGACTTGTCATAAACTGATAACCAGAGTACTAGATCAAAATGAAAAGCAGGAATTGCCATGTTTTCTATTCTTTCTTCCGTCATTAAACTTTAATACAAACTGTTTAAAACATCTTTAAAATACAAATTTCCTTTTATTCTCAACTGGCAATTGAATGAATCAGCTCCAGAAATGAGGAATATATAAACTTTATTTAAAAGTTGCTAAACTTTTTTTTTCCTCTCTCTTTTAGATTTTGGAAGATGATGTGATCCAAAAAGACAACAAATTTCTATTGTTTAATTAAGTGTTCCTTTCAGTTTCAAACAAGAATATCCCTATCAAAGTTGGCTGCTTTACATGGCAAAAGAAGAGGTTGACCAATTGAGAATCTTGATATTTTTCTTTTTAAGTACTTGAATACTTTATTAGATAAACACTCCACAAAGTTGGCTTCTTAAACTTTGTAAAGCCAGGGTTTTATATGAAGTAAATAAAACCATATGTAAACACTTGAAAGGAAATGGATGTTCCTTCCAATAGGTGGCAACCGTGGCATTCCATCATTTGCATTCTCTTTTGAACAAGAAATGGATGTTCTCTGTGGAAATATTATATTATCATCACCTAAGTATTTTTGGGGCCCTATAATACTTTAATATAGGGAAATTAAATTACAAGAGGAATTTAAATTATGCTTTGTTTCATGTGAATTGTGTTGGATTTATATCTTGCATACTATGTTAGATACGAAGACAATGACACGATGGAGGGATCGAGACGATTGGAGATGAAGTGGAGGCAAAAGGAAACAGCAACAGGAGGAGTTGCGGTGAACCGATCTATGGACGGTCGACCGCCCGACTGTACAGACTTCCCACGAGGGAGACGGCCAACCGAGTGCGGCTGAAGCAGACTTCCGGTGTGGGTCTAGGTGACTTCACTGAAGCCCGAACGTGCACTTCAAGTTAGATCGTGTGGCTCTTATCGTAGGGTTATCTCTTTTATAATATCTAATGGCTATTGTATCAAGATATTAACTTAGGGTTTCTCTAGATTGCTATATATTATTATTATTGGCCTCTACTGAGAGCCAAGAGAGAGAGTACTTCATTAAAGAGAGTATGAGAGTTTCTCCAATTGTAAACAACTAGTATTTGCTGGTGAGGCTTGAGAGAGGGTCGTAGTGAGAATTGTAATATTCTTGTATATTCTCTAGTTGAATAACATTTCGGTTCCTTCTTCCCCGAATTAAGGCGAAAGCCCCAACCGGGACAAACTTGTGTGTGCTTTGGTATGTTTGGTATGATCTAGTTTCGCTTGGTGGTTTGTGTTGATTGCATCGTATAACTCAACAAGATCTTCGGATGGGAAGAGTTCCACTAATTTCCTAACAAGTGGTGTCGTTGTACCGCTTGTTTCCCTAACAATTGGTATTAGAACAAATAGGTTCGTGGGTTTGCTCGTGTTCCTTGGAGAAAATGGCAGATCAGATCACAAAGATCAAACAATTCGAATGTAAGATCAATTTTGATCTCTTGAAGGAGGACATGCATGAAGTATCGATTCAACAGGACTTGGATCTAGTCCTAAGAGGAGGTAAAGGGAGACCAATCGACACAAAGCAGGAAAATTGAAAGGAGATCTATTCAGAAGCCTTGGATCTAATCCAGATGTCATTGATGAACGAAATCAGGTATAGGAGAAGCACGGCGAGTCTTTGGGCAAGATTCAGAACTGACTACTCAAGATCGTCGTTACAGAGTCAAATGTACCAAAAAGAAAAGTTGTGGGGTTACTTAATGAAGAACAGTCCCTCACTTCTAGATCATAGAGTGGAATTCAATATGGAGTTATCTAAACTGAAGGCAATCAACGCAGATGATTTGAATTCTTCCAACTTGATATATTCACCACCAAATTCATCCAACATGATAACCGTGCTAGACGATAAATCTACCAATGTGAAGTTTTCTATAGCAGGTATGATCAAGAGGTTGGAGGATGATGCACTTAGGAAGGAGAGTCAGAAATCGGCGTCAAACTCTGTGAGTCACTTGGAGGTGGATTGTACTTCGAATGGAAGGAAAAGTGTATGTAGGGGTAAGGTCTATAGCTACCAGTACAAAGGGATTGGGCATTACATGAGAGACTACTGCATGCAGTTGAGCCAAATAGGCGCCAATTCCAGTGCCGTTGAATCAGGTGATGGCTTAAATAGTGCTTTCGTTTTAAGTTCCTTAGATGTGAACTGCGGTTGTTTTTTTGATTCAGTTAGTTCTTCTCAAGTTTGATCCAAGAGGGAGATGGTTTCTACTTACAAGTTTGCATCATGTCGTTGTGTGAGAACGAAGATTGATAAGATTTGTGAAATGAGGTGTGAGAGAACAACAGAGTTGAAGATGACAGGCGGAAGGGGACTGTAACCCCTGTTCTCCATTTTCTGTATTTTTGGATGTATTTTTCTTTTTGGGTATTTATTCATCTTGAATCTCTCTTTTTTAACCGTGTATTGAATCTTTTTTTTCTATATATTCATTTATTTGATTTTTTCGCCTTATTTGAACTTCTTGATTCAATTTCCTGTCTACTTAATTCATCTCTGATTTATCGAGCTATTATATTTGATCCCCATTAATAATTGTTAATGTCCTATTTTTTTTATTCATTTTGTTCCCATTTTATTGTTGGATCTTTTGAATTAGACCCTAAATAAAAACCCTATTAGATCCCTACCTAATTAAACCCATTATCGCCCATTACTGTTAATACCCTAAACCCATCACTTTATATATATATACATCCTGTATACCCCTACCCGTTCATTCCTATACCCTAGCCACCATCTAACCTGCACTTCCGAAACCCTACCTCCTGCTCTTCTAAACCCATCCCTCGTCTCCCTGTGCTTTCCCGACTCTTCAATCCACTCCTGACCTCCCCCTCATCCCTCATTCCGACTACCCTCCACAGTGACAGCCAGTCTCCACCCTTCGACAGCCGGACGCTCCTTCCCCTGTGCTCCCTGCAGCACCCCCTCGTCCCCTGCCTCCTGTCACAACCTCACAGCGATGCAGCTAACCCAGCGCCAGCGACCCCTGCACTGTGCTCCGACTGACAGCAGCAACCGCAGCACAGTAGCGCTAACGTTGTCTGCCGTCTCTCTTGGCGAGTGCACCCACTGTCGTTGCTTGGCATTGTGTGCTGTGTGTTGGTCTCGAGTTTGTGATCATGTGTTCGTGAGTCATTCGTTGAGTTCGTGCTCGGGAATTCGTTCCTGTTATTCTCGCTCTTTGCTTCGTTTCTGCCGTCGACTCTAAGACAAGTAACTTGTATAATTTCTATTTGCATATACAAGTAGTAAATACCACTTGTAGTGTAGTTGTGTTCTAGAGACAATTCTTGTACAAAACCCCTGTTATATCTTGTCTCTATGTGTTGATTTGCCCGGAGTTATCTCATTACACACCCGACATGAAATTTAACCTAGATCTACTAATTCATGTTGCATATATGTATGTTGGTTGTGATCCATTAGTTGTTGTGTGAATCTTGCATGCTTGACGTGTACTGGTAGTATATCATGTTGTAGATCTGTTAAATACCCTATATCATGTTGCTTGGATATCTAGTATACCCTATTTCATATTTTTTTATGATTTGGATGTGTTTCATATGATCTAGTTGACTTTTTGCATGAAGAATAATTTTGTCCTTGTTGTTACCCCGTTTTTGTCCAGTATTTTAGACCCTATTAAGGTCAGTATATGAAAATTATTTGTGAATATGAATTATAGAGAATTTTGTCTACTTTCCAGAATTTCTGACAGAGCTCAATTTCGATTTGTGAGTTGCAAGTTATTGCTGTTTTAATACAGATGTGTAGAAAATTTCAGATTCTATTTTATATGAATTCTGTATGATAATTTATTTTTATACTGATGATAAAGATAATATTTTGATCCAATATTTTGTTGAGTACAACTAGACTTGATTGGGATTAACCTCTAATTTTTTGTGATTTAATTGATGACTTTTACAAACTATTCTATACTTGCAAACAACTACTATACTTGCAGAATTTTCATGATGTTCAGGTAAAGAACCTTAATTTCAACCTGATTATATTTGCTGTTTATAAAAACTTTGTGAATATGAATTGTAGCCTACTGTATCTATTTTATCACCCTTTTGATGTATCTGGATTTCAATTTATATTTTGTAATCTATTTCTGTTTTAGTACTGCTGTGTCAAGAGTTTCAGATCTACAAATCTTCTGTATCTTGCTGCCTTCTAATTTTATTTGAGTATACTATCTATGTTGAAAAATTATGAAAATTTATTTGCTGATACTAAACATACTAGGGAATACTCCAGATTTTTCTTGGATTTAATCAGTAAGTTTTTATGCCGTTTTCCAATTTATGAATACAAACTTCTGATTTCTGGCTGAACACGTTTTCTGGATACAATTCTGTTTTGAGTAATGTTTTTTGTGAAATACCATATGACTTATATATATTTGCTGGATTCAGCCGAGAGTTTATTTTTCAGATTTTCTGACGGATCCAAGTTTGCATGTTTGTGTCAACGGGAATCACAGATTTTGGTGCAGTACTGTCTAGCTGTCCTGAACTAGAATTTTTGTTGTCCTACCCTTTTATGAGTTGTCTTTCATCTATACATATTTATCTTTCATCCTGAACCTGTTACTTGTTTAGGTCATGTTATTCTTGCCCTTTTTTGTGACACATACATGCCTGTTTGATAATAATAACGAATAACCAAGTCGGAGTTATGGAAAGATCTAGTAGTGGATAATATAGAAATGTGTACTTGGAAAGGGGGCTCGTGTTTCCCACATAATTATCTGTTATCTGTTACGTATTCATAACTACATGATACACGATTCTGTTATCTGATTACCTGACTACACACTTTCCTATAGGAAGGTGTACTCAGAAGAGAACCCATAGGTTCTATCTGTCTGTATCTGTTATCTGATTATCTGATACCTGAGCACATGGCTCTATACAGTCCACTACGAAATCTAAACGCAAACTTTTTTGAATGTAGCAATCATGTGGTAAATGGATGGGACACATGAAGTGCTACCTAGATAGAAATAAATACAAGATTTGACATAACATGACACCTGTTACATGCTACCTGACATCTGTTATCTGTTAATCTGTTTGCATGACACCTGACATCTGTTATCTGTTTACCTGTTTGCATGATACTTGACATCTGTTACATATTATCTGTACCTGTTAGCACACCATGTTACTTGATTCTGTTTTTCTAATTCATGTTAGACATTCTGTTTTGCTCTTTCATATATACTCCAAGTTATGTTTGTTTTCGTTGTTACTCTATATTTGTTTATCTTTTTCTGTACTTGTGTCTGCACTACAAGTAAGCCCGTAACTTGCATTGACAGGCGTTTTGTTTCCTTTTCCTTTTTTCTGCAATTTATTTAATTGCAGATTTTGGTGATCAGCTGCCGATAGAGTAGGTGATCAAAGATTTTAATTATTGGAGTTCTTGCTATATTTACTTTCCTGCTATTCTTGAATAAATATATTTGCTACATGAATTTGTATTGGGTAGTATGGCCCAGAATTATTGGCTTGTTCAGATCTGGTTTATTTGAGATTATTAAATTTTGTTTCAAGTAAATTCTGTTGGTATATTGATTCATTCATGCATGTGTGGTTGATTTCTCCTCGTTTACTTCTTGTTATTTCTGTGAAATGTTGTAAAAATCCTAATAACTTATGGGTAATGAAAATTATTCGCTAGACTTAGTCACGTATCTGTATTCCGTATTCTCTTTTTAGGAAGCGGGGGCATGACAGGGACACACACTAGAGGAGCGCATGTATATTCCTTTGATGAAACAGAGCCTTTTATCCATGAGAACTCTTGAAGATATGCACTGCGAGTACACAGATCCAGATGGAGTTCGATCAGTATGAGAAAGTTATCATAAGGTGATGAAGGGTGGGAGAGGGATTGAGCAGAGTCAGCACAACCTCTACCAGCTTTGTGGAAACAGGAAACTTTGGCCAAGTGGTTTGAAGCTCATTGTTCATAAAGCACTATCTAGTTTTCTATCACTAGAATCATCCGAGCGAGACTGCAACATTTGAATATTGTCAAAATGTGCAAAGAGCCTCGAGGTAAGTGGAGTTCGTATGGAGGCTGGCACCTCCATGATTACATCTACTGGGGTTTACCCTTGAGGGAGGGCATACAGCGTGGGAAAAACCAGTGGATGTAGATTCAATTAGCAGAAGCCACAAAACCAAGTTGTTTGTAAGATGAGAATAAAAAGAGTCTAGAAGGCTTTAAATCACATAGGTATGGATACACAGTATGCAATCCAAGGTGAAAATTGTTGGGTTTATGTCTTTCATATTATGTTGGATATGAAGATGTTGAGACGATGGAGGGATCGAGACGATTGGAGACGGAGTGGAAGCAAGAGGAAGCAACAACAACAACAACAACAACAACAACAGGAGGAGTTGCGGTCAATCGGTCTTTGGACGGTTGACCGCCTAACTGTACAGACTTCCCCCCGAAGGAGAAAGTCGACCGATCTTGTTTGACGGTTGATCGAGTGCGGCTGAAGCAGACAGGTCTGGGTGATTTCACTGAAGCCCAAACTTGTTCTTCAAGTTAGATCGTATGGCTCTCTTATCGTAGGGTTATCTTTTGTACAATATCCATTGGCTATTGTATCAAGATATCAACTTAGAGTTTCTCTATATCTCTACATATTGTTGTTATTGACCTCTATTGAGAGCCGAGAGAGAGTACTTCATTGAAGAGAGCTTGAGAGTTTTTCCAATTGTAAACAACTAATACTTGCTGGTGAGGCTTGAGAGAAGGTCATTATGAGAATTGTAATATTCTTGTATCCTCTCTAGTTGAATAACATCTCGGTTTCTTCTCCCCCGGATTAAGGCGAAAGCCCCAACCGGGACAAACTTGTGTGTGCTTTGATGTGTTTGGTATGATCACATAGGTACTTGGTGGTTTGTATTGATTGCATCATATAACTCAACAAGATCCTCGAAAGAGAAGAGTTCTGCTAATTCAAATGGTGTCGTTGTACCGCTTGTTTTCCTAACAAGATCTCTATAGCTCTATATATTATTGTGTAAGTCTCCATTGAGAGGCAAGAGAGTACTTCATGTAAGAGTTTAGATTGAGTAGAGTTTTCCATTATAAATAGTTGATTATTTTCCAGTTAGACTTAAGAGATAGATAAGTTCTTGGTGCGAGTGTAATACTTTGTATCTTCTCTAGTTGAATAATATATCCATTATTTCTCCCCCGGACTAAGGTTTGTCCAAACTGGGACAAACCATAATGTGCTTGTTTGATCTACTTGTTTAATTGTTCATCGTTGGATCTATTGTTGCTAAACTCAGCAATGTATTCATAACAATTGGTATCAGGGCATCACGTCAAAAATCTTCTGCATTTTAGGAGTTGCTTGAGTTTCCTTGAAGAAGATGACAAAACAGAGTTTCACGAAGATCGAGCAGGAGAGGCCATCTGACACAAAGCAGGAGATTCGGTTGAAGAATTATGCAGAAGCCTTTCGTTTAATTCGGTGAATGGAGAAGCAAGCTGACTCTTTGGACAAGACTCATAACTAACGCCGCAGAATCGCCATTACAAGAACTGTTGGACTGGAAGATAAAACTCTTCAATTACTCAATGAAAGAAAGTACCGCTTTTCAAGATAATATAGGAGAATCCAATTCAAGGTCAACTGAATTGGGGGCACTGAACTCAGATGATCTTAAAGCTTTCATCTTCATAAATTCACTACCAAATCCATAGAAGGATTTGATCATCACCATGCTAGACGAAGAGTCTACTAAGGAGAAGTTTTCCACAACAGCAGTGATCAAGGGTTTTGAAGAGGACGGACTTAGGAGGGGGACTCAGATATTTGTATCTACTTCTACAAGTTGTATCGGGGTTGATAATATTTCGAGTGGAAGAGAGTGCAAGTAAGGGAATGATCCTTACCACTATTGCAGAAGGATTGGGCATTGCAACATAAATTTTAAAAATTGCTAAATCGCAAGAGCGTCAGCATTGCTAGTGTTGCTAGTACTACTGATTTAGGTGATACTATAGATTGTACTTTTATTTCAAATTCTATAGATGTGTATTCAGGCTGGCATCTTAATTCGGTGAGTTATTCTCATATATGCTCAAGATAGAGATGTTTTCTACTTACAAATTCACAGAAGATTGTTGTGCAAGAACGGTGGTTGGCTAGTTTTGTGGAGTAGTGAGTGAGGGAATTGTCTAGTTGGAACACTAGATAGAAATATGAACATACTAGAGAACATCATGCATATTCCTTTGTTGAAAGAGAACCTTATATCTTTAGGAACTTTTGAAGCACGAGGCTGCAAGTACACAGCTCAAGGTGGAGTTCTATCAGTTTGGGAAGGTCGTCGTAGGGTGATGTTAGAAAAGAGGGGTGTCTCGCACAACCTCTATAAGCTTTGCGGGAACGAAAGAATTTGGTCGAGTGTTTTAAAGCTCATTATTCCTAAAGTATTATCTAGTTTGTCGTCACTAGAATCACCAAAGCAGGACTACAACGTTCGAAATACCGACGAGAGGTGGAATGCCTCGGGGTAGGTGGAGTTCACGGGAAGAGTGGCGCCTCCGTGTTAACACCTACTAGAGTGTGCCCTTAAGGGGACATAGTGATTGGAGAAAAAGATAGTAGATTGATTCACCTAGCTGAAGAAGTCACCAAACCGAGTTTGTTTGAATGTGGAGAATGAAAGAGTTTATATGAGTTTGATCACACAGTGTTGATAGCATGTGTTTGCAATCCGATGTGGAGATTGTTGAGTTTTATGTCTTACATACTTCTAGTTCGATGAGAAGTAGAAGATGATGAAGCGAAGGAGGTTGAAGCAATCGTTGTGAGAAGAAGTATCAGCAGCAGCAGAAGCAGACAAAAGTATTTGACAATCGACTGCCCCCGACCATCACAAATCTCTATTTGGAGATGATCAAATGTGATCGACTACCAGTCGACCGGCAATGGTGGGCAGCAACATATTGAGCTGATTATTTATGTTTTCTGGCCCAACTTCTCCTCCAAGTTAGCTCGTATGGCCCCTATCGTGTATCTCTTTATTCAGAATATATTGGACGGCTTATGTAATAAGACTACAACCTTCTTGATCTCTATATTGTAGGATAATGGCTCGATTCTGGTACTTGGTATATGCAGTGTTCGAAAGTTTCAGAGCTTCAGTCGACTGGATTGGAGGATCAGGCGACTGTCCAGAGGAGGTTTTCGAAGACTGAGAATACAGCAGCAGCAGTCGACTGTATGTGGGAGTCAGTCGACTGGCCAGAAGGATTATCAGTCGACTGGTAATTGGACCAGTCGACTGTCGGCGGGTTTTGGATCCAGATTCGGCCCAATTCGAAAGGCCCAATAGTTTCCCTATAAATACACCCGTTAGGGTTTTGTAAATTGTAACACCTTATTCGGATTTTGTAGCCGTCATCTCTTGTAAAGGCTTTGTTTGCCCATTGAAGAACATAGTAAAGAAACCCCAACGGCCCCGTGGATGTAGGCATCGTTTTTCCGAACCACGTAAATCTTGTGTTGCTTGCTTTTCTGTGTTTTCTCGCTGGTTCTCTCTTTGTTTCCGCATTGGTTTGATTGTTGGTTTGATTTGTATTCCGCACAACAAGTGGTATCAGAGCTGTTGGTTCGACCTAGAGGGAGATGGCGGGTGATGCAGATGCAACCAAGGATGTTGTGGGATCAAGTTCGTCCAGAACAACGATTCACAATGCAAAATTTGAAGTTGAAAAATTTGATGGGACAAACAATTTCGGGATGTGGCAATGTGAGGTGTTGGATGTTCTTGTCCAACAAGAACAAGATGTTGCTTTGGAGGTAGAAAAACCTAAGGATATGTCCGAAGCAGATTGGAAGAAGTTGAATCGAGTTGCGTGTGGGACTATTCGGCTCTTTATTGAGAAGGCTCAGAAGTATGATTTGATGAGGGATACCGTTGCTGCGGTGTTGTGGAAGAAACTCGAAGACAAATACATGAGGAAAAGTTTGGAGAATCGGCTGTATTTGAAGAAGAGACTTTTTCGCTTCACCTATACGGAAGGTATGTCTATGAATGCTCATGTTGAATCATTTAATAAATTATTGGCTGATTTGTTAAATTTAGATGAGCAAATTAAGGATGAGGATAAAGCCCTAATTCTGTTGAATTCATTACCTGAAAGTTATGATCATTTAGCAACTACTTTATTATATGAAAAAGATACTGTGAAATATGAAGATGTTGCAAATGCTTTGTTGAATAATGAAACTAGGAGAAGGGATAAAATGGTTGATAGAGAAACTTCTGAAGCTTTGATTGTAAGGGGCAGGACTGAGACCAGATCTGAGTCCAAATCTGGGAAAAAGGGAAACAAATCTCGTTCCAAATCGAGAGGAGTTTCGAAGGACAGAAAAATACCGGCCAAAGATGAATGTGCTTTCTGTCATGAAAGGGGGCATTGGAAAAAGGATTGTCCAAAGCTACGAAATAAGGGAAATTCGACTGCAAATGTGACTGTTGATAATTTAGAAAGTGGCGAGGATTTTTCTTTTGCACTTGCTTCTAGTCCCTCACTTTATCAAGAAGTATGGTTTCTTGATACAGCAGCCTCCTATCATATGTCTTGGAAAAAGGAGTGGTTTACTTCTTTGGAGTATATGGATGGTGGTGTAGTTTTGATGGGAAATGATGCACCTTGTAAGAAGGTAGGAATCGGGAAGATTGAATTGCTAATGCACGATGGTCTTATTAGGGAGCTTTCAGATGTATGGTATGTTCCAGATTTGAAGAAGAATTTAATTTCACTTGGTGCTTTGGAGGCCAGTGGATTGAAGTTTGCTAGTGAAGGTGGCGTTCTGAAAGTGACTAGTGGATCACTTGTGGTGATGAAAGGGCAAAGAAAAAGGAACTTGTTTTTCTTGCAGGGAAAAACATATTTGGGTGAGGCTGCCAGTGTAACTGAAAGGCCTAAACAGGTTGTTCCCGACTCTACTAGGTTGTGGCATATGCGACTCGGGCATGCAGGAGAAAAGGCCTTGCAGGGGCTTGTGAAGCAAGGGTTGCTTAAAGATGCTAAAGGGTGCAAGTTGGAATTTTGTGAACATTGTGTTTTGGGTAAGCAAACTAGGGTGAAATTTGGTACAGCTGTACATCAGACAAAGGGTATCCTCGATTATGTGCACACAGATGTTTGGGGCCCTACTCAGACACCTTCTATGAGTGGTAGACACTGGTTTGTTACTTTTGTTGATGATTACTCCAGACGAGTTTGGGTATATACCATGAAGCACAAAGATGAAGTTTTGACATTGTTCACAAGTTGGAAGAAGAAAGTTGAAAATCAGACTGGTAGGAAGATTAAGGTTCTGAGGTCAGATAATGGAAGGGAATACAAGAATGATCCGTTTCTGAAGTTGTGTGAAGATGAAGGGATCCAAAGGCACTTCACAGTTAGGAAGACTCCACAGCAAAATGGGGTTGCAGAAAGGATGAACAGAACCTTACTTGAGAAGGTAAGATGTATGTTAGCACAGTCTGGATTGAAGAAGACATTTTGGGCAGAAGCTGTTATATATGCAAGCCACATCGTCAACCGTTTACCATCAGCAGCACTTGAAGGCAAGACGCCTATTGAGGTATGGAGTGGTAAACCTGCATCTGATTATAGTTTTTTGCATATATTTGGTTGTCCTGCTTATTTTCATGTAACTGAAACTAAACTTGATGCAAGAGCCAAAAAGGCTATATTTGTTGGTTTTAGTACTGGTGTCAAAGGTTACAGGTTGTGGTGTCCAGAACAGAAGAAGTTAGTAATCAGCAGAGATGTGACTTTTGATGAGACCAGCATGATTAGCTCGGGACAGTCGACTGGTGGTATAGGACAGTCGACTGGTGAGCAGCAGAAGAGTGGGACAGTTCTCCAACAGGTGAGTAGCAGAAGCTCGGGACAGTCGACTGGTGTACAGGAGCAGTCGACTGGTGGTCCTGAACAGCAGAAGAGTGGGAGCTCGGGACAGTCGACTGGTGGCAATAACCAGTCGACTGGTAGGAGAGTTTTCCAACAGGTGGAGTTAGAAAATTTGTCAGTTGAAAATCCTGTTCCTGTCCAAGATGAAGATGATGTGGTTGATACTGAGAATGATGAAGAAGTTCCTATCCAGCAGGAAGAATCAATTGCAGTAAGAAGGCAAAGAAGAGATATCAAACGACCGTCTCGTTTTACAGACACAGTTGCATTTGCTCTTCCCATTGTGGATGATGAAGTTCCCTCCAACTTCAAAGAAGCCACTAGAAGTTCAGAAAATGCAGATTGGAAAGTTGCTATGGATGAAGAGATGAACTCTCTTCATAAGAATAAGACTTGGGATCTAGTGCAACTACCAAAGGGGAAGAAAGCAATTGGTTGCAAGTGGGTGTATACGAAGAAAGAAGGTCCAAAAGGCAGTGTTCGGTTCAAGGCTAGACTAGTTCCAAAGGGGTATGCTCAACAGGAAGGTATTGACTATAATGAAGTGTTCTCTCCAGTTGTGAAGCATCCTTCTATTCGGATTTTGTTAGCTTTGGTAGCACAGTTTGATCTTGAATTGACACAGATGGATGTGAAGACTGCGTTCTTACATGGGGATCTAGATGAAGAAATATATATGTCGCAGCCAGATGGGTTCAAAATTGCTGGGAAGGAAAATTGTGTTTGCAGGTTGAAGAAGTCTCTCTATGGGTTGAAGCAATCTCCAAGGCAGTGGTATTTGAGGTTCGACCAGTTTATGAAGGTGCAGAGATATTCCAGAAGTGAGTATGATCATTGTGTATACTTCAGGAAATTGCAGGATGGCTCTTTCATATATCTGTTATTATATGTGGATGACATGTTGATTGCCTCTAAGAATGCTAAGGAGATTCAAAATTTGAAGAATCAGTTGAGTTCTGAATTCGAGATGAAGGATCTTGGTGAAGCCAAGAAGATACTTGGGATGGAGATAGCTAGAGACAGGGCAAAGGGCATAGTGAGTTTGACACAGAAGCAATATCTTTTGAAGATGCTGAAACGGTTCGGTATAGATGAGAAAACTAAACCAGTTTACACACCCTTAGCCAGTCATTTCAGAATTAGTGCTTCTCAGTCTTCAAGTACAGATGAAGAGAGACAGTATATGGCGAATGTACCTTACACTAGTGTGGTTGGCAGTTTGATGTATGCCATGGTTTGTACTCGACCAGACATCTCTCAGGCGGTGAGTATAGTTAGTCGATATATGCATGATCCAGGCAAAGAGCATTGGCAAGCAGCTAAATGGATTTTGAGGTACATAAGTGGCACCACAGATGTGGGTTTGAAATTTGAAAGGGATGACAATATTAGCAGGTTATTGGTTGGATATGTTGATTCTGACTATGCAGGTGATCTAGATAAGAGGCGGTCTACTACAGGCTATTTGTTTACTATGGCTAGGGCACCTATAAGTTGGAGGTCAAATTTGCAGTCCACTGTAGCGTTGTCTACTACTGAGGCTGAATACATGGCGGTTGCTGAGGCCATGAAGGAAGCCATTTGGATACATGGACTTTTGAAGAGCTTGGGAATTCATCGGGAAAAGGTGGAGGTACACTGTGACAGTCAGAGTGCTATTCATTTAGCGAAGAACCAAGTTCATCATTCGAGGACCAAACATATTGATGTCCGTTATCATTTTGTGCGTGATTTGATAAAGGATGGTGATATTCATTTGGTGAAGATTGGAACAGCTGATAATCCTGCTGATATGTTAACCAAAGTTGTTGGGGCAGCCAAGTTCAAGCATTGCATGAACCTGGCTAATATTTTGCATGTTTGATAATTTGGCATGGGCGAGTTGGGATAGTGCTTTGCTATTGGTTTGTTTAGTATGTGATATCATACTAAGGTGGAGTTTTGGGTTCGTTTGTTGCATTTGGTGATGAGCATTTGTTTTGGAGTATTTGTGGAGATTGCTTGGGCTACTTGGAAGATTTCACCAAGGTGGAGATTGTTGGATACTTGACTTGGAAGATCTCGCCAAGGTGGAGATTGTAGGATAATGGCTCGATTCTGGTACTTGGTATATGCAGTGTTCGAAAGTTTCAGAGCTTCAGTCGACTGGGTTGGAGGATCAGGCGACTGTCCAGAGGAGGTTTTCGAAGACTGAGAATACAGCAGCAGCAGTCGACTGTATGTGGGAGTCAGTCGACTGGCCAGAAGGATTATCAGTCGACTGGTAATTGGACCAGTCGACTGTCGGCGGGTTTTGGATCCAGATTCGGCCCAATTCGAAAGGCCCAATAGTTTCCCTATAAATACACCCGTTAGGGTTTTGTAAATTGTAACACCTTATTCGGATTTTGTAGCCGTCATCTCTTGTAAAGGCTTTGTTTGCCCATTGAAGAACATAGTAAAGAAACCCCAACCGCCCCGTGGATGTAGGCATCGTTTTGCCGAACCACGTAAATCTTGTGTTCTTGTGTTGCTTGCTTTTCTGTGTTTTCTCGCTGGTTCTCTCTTTGTTTCCGCATTGGTTTGATTGTTGGTTTGATTTGTATTCCGCACAACATATATATCACTGTGTAAGTTTCCATTGAGAGACAAAAGCGAGTACTTTATATGAGAGTTCTCCATTGTAAACAGCTGATTATCTTCTAGTTAGGCTTGAAAGATAGATAAGTTCTTGGTGCGAGTGTAATACTTAATTTGTATCTTCTCTATTTGAATGATATCTCTATTATTTCTTCCCTGGATTAGGGTTTGTCCAAACCATGACAAACCATTGTGTGCATTGTGTATTTAGTTTGATCTACTTATTTGATTGTTTTGTTGCTAAACTCAGTAACAAATTTCTAACACCGTGAATAAGATAGTCTATCAAGAAGTTCTTTAGACAATTCGATTGTTCATGCAAATATTTAGTACTTCTACCTTAAAATTTAATATCTTCCTCTAACATCTTATTTTAATAAAAATCGCACTATTTCAATGTGTAGGTCTCTGTTAATGGTGACAGTTTCTCAAAATTTACTATATGTATAGTTTAACTGGATAAAAGGCCAAACTCATTTTGGACTACGAAACGAAACAATCTACATGAATTTTGTTTTGTAGATATCTACATGAATTTTTGATAATCAAACACCTTCTTTCTTTTCTGATAAACAAACGTTTAATTACGTGAATGAAAACATGTTTTCGCGCACTCCATTTTTTTTATTTTTGCATGTCAAGTAAAAGGTGCACTTCTTTTCTGATGTTATTATATTAATTTTATTTTTTTCCTTTTTTTTTTTGTCCTAATTATTGGATGCAGGATTGGGAGGTTGCTAACATCAGCTTTAGCTAGCGCAGACTCAAAGCTGATAAGGTAATAGCTAGTCTGGTTCTTGTTGGAAAAAATATTTACGTACTGTTCAGAAAATCTAACAACTTTTTATAAGAACACGTGATATGAAAAGTCACTCTGTTAATAACTCGTCCAAGACAAGACAGCGATACAATTTAAGAACAAAAGCGAAATTTGATAATTGTTTCATTATAAAGACATATAGTAGAATATGCATTGAAAAAAAGTTGTTCAATTGCTAATTGTTCTGTTCATTTATACAAAGCATTGTGTCTTTCAATCTATAGTTTATTTTCTACCCCATTTGATTTTGACGTATATTGTTCCAATCCTAGATTTATTAGGATGATAATGTCCAATCCTAGATTTTTCCCAATTACGTGCGTCCAACTCCAAAACCATTTCTTAACACGTAAATTGCACGTGAAAATTTTCTAACTCTTATCAAAACGTGCATCGTACGTGAAAAATACTAGTTACAATAAAACATGACTTTTTCTCGCATTCTGTACAGCAAACTCACTGATTAAATGTTCATAATCAAGTTTTCCTACCATCATCTTCTCAATACATGGTAGATTCATTCAAAAAAAATTTAAAGACCCAAATAATTAAATTTG
Organism: Hemerocallis citrina; assembly: GCA_017893485.1. Classification (NCBI taxonomy): domain Eukaryota; kingdom Viridiplantae; phylum Streptophyta; class Magnoliopsida; order Asparagales; family Asphodelaceae; genus Hemerocallis; species Hemerocallis citrina. Next base: position 144,887,470 of record CM030361.1, read on the forward strand.
TGAGTCCCTAAAAATAATTATATAAATTGTAATTTTACTTTACTCACAAAATATCTAAGTACAGCTCTAAGGGGAAAAAAATTTAGGAAACCTCTAAAATTGGAAAAAAATCGGGGCCGGGATGGCCGTCTTCTCTGCCTCCACTGGGGGACGGCCCTGATTAGTGTTCAAGTTTTTTTGAGGATTGAGGTGACTTCCTTTGTCCCGTAAGGATTCACCAAGCTGAGCACTACATGCATATTGTTAATAAGATTGTTAATTCTAATAATACTTTCAATTTGTTTGAAAAGTTTGTCACAATAATATCAAGTAACAACAAGAAGTTTGAATATGTTTTTCTAGTATCACTTATATACTGTTAATACTGATTTGGGAAAATTAGGATTAGGGTTAATCTCTAGCCGCTTAAGATATTATACCCTGCTTATCAGTATTGGAATATCACAGAGCACTATCTCTAGACCAGCTTATAAAGAGATTAGACTGGGTTTAGAGTACTGGGCTTTTAGCCCACTCAACCCGTTCCAATAATTAATACATAACACGTGTAAACCCGTGTTGCCCCATAGAATAATATACACAATATTATCCTATTATATTGAGAATATACATATACATCCAACAATCTCCTCCTATATTCTCAATATATTAGGCTAAGCAATGTTATAATATTGGATCACAAAAATTCAAACATTATTGAATCATAAAAACCATGGATTATAGACTAAATCAATTATAACTTGAATAGTTCAAATATGACTAAACCAAAATAATCAAATAGTTCTAAAACCATACATGAATAGTTCACAAAGACTAAACCAACTAGAGAAATCTGTCATAGTTTCAAAATCAACCAAAGCAAATAAACTTCAAGAATAAAATATGAGTTTTAAGCTCATGAACACAAGAGTCTTAAACTCAACAGAAGTTTTATCAAGCAAGTGACAAAGTTATTCCTCAGAGAAATAAACCATGACTATATCCTTGCAAACTGCTTTATGTTTACTCCTCCATTTTGAGCAAATCATTATTTTGAAATCTATGTTGACAGATTCAACTCCTCCATCTTTGCTAGCTTATTGAAAGCAAGAATATCAAGAGACACATCTCTAAGAATTCTAGCAAATTTCATAAAGTATCTGGTTCTACTAAAGAACTTAGTACAATTCAACGATAGCTTAGCAAAATGTAACGCAAGCATCACAATCAAGTTTCTTTAATAAAATAAAGAACAAGAACTATTATAGTTTCTACACAAGAACTATACTATGTTTCATATTGGAATGATAGAACAGTCAAATCAATTATGGTTAATTCTGAATCATCAAAATTGGAATGAAACATGAATCCATAAAAGAGTTATATCATCAGAATTGGAATGATATAACAACCATTCTAAACATCGGAAACACATCGACAAGTTTTCATGCTTTCTTTTGGAATAATGAGATGATTCTAAGTAAATTATGAAAATATATAGCATCATCAAAATTGGAATGAAGTTATATATTAACAGAATTTACATAGAACTTTTCAAATTATCTAAAGCATGCCAACTGCCTAAAATTGATGCTTCAGTTTGAACTTCTCTATGGCTCCAATTGGATTCTAAATCTCAAAACAACTTGGATGTTAAAGCTTTTGACTCAATAGCTTTTAACTCCATTTCCCCCACAGTTTTGATAATTAGATTACTTTCAAGTCTCTTAGCAAGAGCATTGGCCATACTTGTCACAATTGTACTTTATCTATGAGAAAGTTCAACTAGGCTTCTTTCAGCCTTAATATACTCCTCTTACTATTATAGAGTGAGTTATGAGCTACAGTGCATTATAGCTTGATAGTCGCATAACAGAATTGAGAATTTACATTAAACTTCTCAAATGGATGATTAGCGCAATAAGTTATTCAATCCACTCAGCCTCTTCCCCTGCAGAGGATAACACATAGAGGTCTGATTTCTTGGATGAGAACGCAACACTTGTTTGCCTATTAATCTCCATAATTTATCTGCTCCTCCTAGTGCGAACACATATCCACTAGTTGTCGACTTTCACTAAACTTTGAGTAGCACAAAGAAAACTCTTGAGTACCACTCAGGTATCTCATTAGCCTCTTAAGGGCACTCAAATGTGTATGGGATTATTAGTAAATCTGCAGATCACACCTACCTCAAAGGCTATGTCTATTCTAGTGCAGATCTTTGTATACACGAGACCTTCAATTCTTTTAGAATGATCTACCTGTCTCATAGTTGCACCATCATAAGGTGTCAACCTTTGTATCATAATCATAAGGTGTTTCAAAACACACTTTCGATCACTATATCCCCACTTTTGAAACACATTATTGATTTATCGAGTTTGACTGAGGGTTATCCCTTGCCAACCAAAACTCACCCTTATACATAATATGGTGACCACAATACTTAGGTGTTTCAAGCTAAATTTATTTGGATAGCACAATTTAACTCCATTTATAATAGAGATGTCACTTCCAATCAACAATCATGTCAATAAAACCAAGTAAATAATAGCCATTATATTTGACACACCACAAAGTTAAAGGCACTGATCTGAATTACTTGATTCATATACTAGGCTCTTTGAGAAATATGTCAAATTATTTATACGATAGCTATATTACATGTTTCAAAGCATACAATGATTTTACTAAATTGTAAATCTTGTTCACTAAACATATTAGTCCAAAACTTTTCAGTACAAAACTGTTCAGTACAAAATATCAAGTACAAAATTTTTAAATATCTTTTATGAATGACAAAATTTTCAATAGATGTAAGGGTAAGAAGAATACTTATTGTAGCAATATGACAAACATGTGAGTAGACATCAAATAAATCTACCCCATTTTTCAGTCAATCTGTTAGCTACTAAAAAACATTAAGATTGCTACTGAACAATCAAAATTAAGTTTCTTCTACAAAACCCCACTTACTTACTATAGTTTTAGCCTCTTTCGGCAGATCAACTAAATTGAAGTATTATTGTATGACACATAATCATCTCACTGTCTACTAAAACTCTTCTTAGCTTATTTGTCATTCAGGTTTTTAAGTGTCAGTAAGACTAGTTCTTGATTCCAACTGTGAATCATTGAGCATGTATGTATGACTAAATTATTTCATGCATTTATCTTTGATAAACACATCCTCAAAGAACTCTGCAAGTCTAGATTCTTCTAATACAAATTAGATAGATCCAACATCTGTCCACCGAACTACATTCTGCACTTTCTAAACACACAAATATCTGTTGTAGGTCCTACTTTAGGCCTTCTAGGGTTATGTATTCTAACATAAGTATCACAACACAAAATCTCACTTTAACAAAACTATTTGTGTTTTCATGCCTTGATCTACAAGATGTATTCAATTTAGAGTGTAGTAACACATTTAGAGATATGATTAACAATACAACATCAAACAACAGTCAATAATATAGAATTCAACATTTCACTAAGAGTTTGATTCTAACTTTTATCAATACTGTTTGATTGTTGTAAGCAGAGTGCAGTAGAGATTGTGCCCAATGCAAACTTCTCTAAAGTTGTTAAACATATTCACCACCTCTATCAAATCTGAACCCTTGATTTTTAGCATTCAACTATAATTTTAATTCATTAAGAATAATAAGTGCTTCATTCTTCATATATATGACAGACTTATATTAATCATCTACAAAAGCGATTAAATACTTCTGACCAATAATCGTCTCATCTAGTTGCAAAGCTCCTGAGATCACAAATGTCAGAATGTATTGACTCAAGAAGTTGTGTGCTCCTAGAAATCATACTAAATGATTTTCTAGTAATCATAATCTGAGCACAAATTTTATATTTGTTATATTTAATGAAGTGTCATTTGGTAGAGTTATGAGTTTTAACAAGAACAAGCAATTTAATATATAGTTCATAGTGATTCTAAATTTCAAAACAACTTGGATGTTAAAACTTTTGACTCAATAGCTTTTTAACTCCGTTTCCCCACAGTTTTGATAATTAGATCACATTTCCTCACAAACAATTGAATATACATTTCTCAAATCCTAACCAATTATGCTAGGTTCAAGAACATAATTAGAACTATTATTATTAATTGTTTCATTTGTTAAACTCAACTTATACATGCGATTGACAGTGTAAGCACATTATAAGAGCTAATACAAGATTACTCTATCACATTTTACAAAGTTGTTTGCTTTCTCTAGTGATTCTAACAATGTCCACGTGCTCAAACAAATTGAGCTATAATTTTTTTTATTCGTTCTTCATCATCTTCGAAACACTAAGCGAGATAATGACCCATATTTTATAATTCAATTTTGCACACACAGTACAATGAACGATAAAGAACAAAACGTAAATAATGGAGTCATATTCTGCATTACAGAATGCTCCTATCTAAGTTACGGACATTTGTTATAAATTTTATACCAAAAAAAAAAAATTAATTATTAGAGAAGCAAATATATAATCTCACACAAACTGCAAACAATGGATTTGTTAAAATATCTATACACATAGTATGATAAATTACTTAACAACCCTAAACATGCTAGTTTTCAAAGCGAGAATAACTATGATCTAAAACTCTCAATCATGTGATCAAACGTACAAAACGTTAACACATTCATCACATAAAAATACTAAGAGGTTAAAGGAGATCATACCGACACTTCAAGTTAGAAGTGTTTTTCCAAATTCGATGGAGAAGCCGGCGTAGTACAGACTTATCATACCATGATGCAAATCCATCGTCTCCAATACACACAATTTGTAAGTAACTTTGGAGTTCCTACATTCATCAAATTGTTAAAGATTAGCCAATTAAACGACTTATTAGCAATATCTAATTCACAAAAATTTAATTGGAGATCCAAACTTTATAGCCAAAACATAGTTTAACTTATCAAAAATAGATATTTGATTTTAGCATATAGCCAAGACATCTATTCAACTTGTATTAAATTAAATAGATGATTAATACAGTCTTGAACTTAATCACTTAGCATCATAGTATCTCTATAATTCAAAACATAAACTTAAAACGAGTGTTTTGAACTTCCGGCACATAATAAAATATTTAGCAAATGACATTAATGAGGTATAGGAAATTAAAGAACTTATCTTCAATTTTGCTCTAATCCAGTCCATTCACATTTGGATCTAGTTCAAGCAATATCACCATAACCTGCACTGTTACCAAAATTATTATCCACATCTTGATTCCTTTTGGCTGAACCTGGATATGATCAAACAGTCCAAACGCCAAACAGCAAATCTCTAACCAATAGAGCAGCTATTGGACTGGATCTGAATTTGGATCTGATCAAACAAATTGAACTCCAAGCACCAAAATAACATCCAATCAAAAATTGGATCTTTTGGATCTGAACCTGATCCCCTCAACAGATGTCGATGGAGGAGGAAATCTCTGGCAGTGGCGATTGACGTCCGTGCCCAACGGCGTCGCCCAGAGGTGGCGGTCAGCGGCGGCGCCCAGCGATGGCGTCCAGCGGCGGAGTCCTCCGACCTCGCCTAGCGATGGCGCCCAGCGGCTGAGTCCAGCGATGGCTCCCAATGATGGCGCCCCACGACGGCGCTCAGGACAGCGGCGCGCGATGGCGGAGAACGCGACTGCGACACTCGCGACGGCGAACGGCGGGGTGAGATTCCGACGAACCCCCTCTCTCTCAATCTCAGTATTTTTATTTCTTGTCTAATATCTTAAGATTGTTAATACTGATTTGGGGAAATTAGGGTTAGGGTTAATTTCTAGCCCCTTAAGATATTATACCCTGCTTATCAGTATTGGAATATCACAGAGCACTATCTCTAGACCAGCTTATAAAGAGATTAGACTGAGTTTAGGGTACTGGGCTTTTAGCCCACTCAACCCGTTCCAATAATTAATACATAACACGTGTAAACCCGTGTTGCCCCATAGAATAATATACACAATATTATCCTATTATATTGAGAATATACATATACATCCAACATATACAAATTAAACTATGATTTGAATTGTGAATTGTGAAGCAAATAGTGCAAGTTATATAGAAAGATAAGTTGTAAGTAACTACTACTCATCGATACATTTTTCAATTAGTATATAGTATAGATATAGAATTCTAAGCATTTCCAGCCCAAGATTAGTGAAAGGGAGCAAGCACACATGAGTATGTTCAGAGAAGAAATTAATGGAAAAATTTGCCCGTACTGCCATTTTTTTTAAAAAATAATTAGTGACTTGCCCTATTTTTCAAAACAATTAGCGATATGTCCTTATTTAGGACACGTCAGCAACAAACGTTATTGAGAAAAACGGCATATGTTATTTCGATGCCGTTCTTCCCAATAACGGCATCACTTTTTTAAAAAATTGTTGTGTCGTTATTGGGAATAACGGCATAACTTATTTTTATCTAAAGATCGTACAGTATCAATTGTGACTCGAGAGAGAAATGCAAAAATGAAAATAACGGATGCCGTTCTCTTAAAGAACAGCATAGATTATACTGATGCCATTTTTCACAATAACGGCATCAGTTATAATCGTTTTGCACAGCTTCCTATAATCGAAAAACCCCTTCTTCTTCCCCCTTATCCCTTGCGATTGTTTCCTTCTCCATTCCGACTCCGAAATTCCTAAACCCCCGGGAAAAAAAATTCCTAAAATACCAAGTATTTAATTGATTTGTACTCAGAGTCTACTCTTCAATCTCTCATTGAGAGTGCCAAATCAATCCGAATCCGAAATTATTGTAAGTATCCAAAAATCCTAATTTTACTTTGTAAAGTTGATTTTGATAGTATGATAGATGTGTGCATTGGTAGTATAGTACAAGTGATGTAGATTTGTGTTATTTGAGTAGTAATTTTGGAAATAATATTATGGATTCTTAGTGATATAGGGTTTACAAAATGTTGAATTGTTGAGAAAGGTGGAATTGTTCAATTTGTTAGGAAAACAAAGAATTTGGAAAGATACTTTGTGCGGGGGGGGGGGGGGGGGGGGGGGTCGTTGTCATTATTGTTAGGGTTATATACTGAAAGCATCACTTTTGTATTAACTTTATTTCCTTATTTTTTTTGAATGAGAATCATATGGGCATATGTTTGCATATTGTGTTTATTATAATATCAATGCAAGTGTCTGATATTCTATAAGGTTGATAATATGGTGTGAGGTGTCACACAGAAGATCATATTATCAGTTCCCTGTGGAATATATAAATAGTTCACAACCTAGACGGACTTGGACAATCCATTGGAAAGGTTGTAGTGTAATCTGGTATTAGTCTGTCTTGACTATAGGTTTACACTAGTACACTTTGTGTGTATTGAACAGGACCACTTGAGGTTGTTCTCTTTGTACTGACTACAAAAGAGAACAAACACCTCTATTATTATGGATGCTTATGCTCTTAATCCAGATATAATAACAGACATGTATATGCAGTGTGCATTACTTTGACTCATAAAAGAGTGAGATTCATTATGGATCAACAACCTCTATGAATTGGGTAATAGCATTGTATGTATGATGGGCTGTTGATTGTAAAAGGAATCCATGTACCGATACGTCGGGTTGATGATGTCCCCTTAAGGAGCTCATAAGGATTGTCATGTAAACCCTGCAGGTGGATTACATCCGACATGACAAATAAAGTTGAGTGGTACTACTTAAGGATAAAAGATGTTGATCAATGTAGTTGTCAGTAACTTAATTTGATCGACGGACATTCGATATCTTAACATGGGGAGGTGAACGAGCATATAATAAAAGGAGCCCATAAATATAATTTGGGATTAGGAAGGTAGTGCAACAATAGCTCCTTAGTGGACCGAGCTATTGTTAATGGGTCTGGGTTGTGTGTTCGGACTGAACACGGGATACCCAGATCCGTTAGGAGACCTAACCCTAATTTCTCCTCATGGTCCCTGCCGTAGCCTTATATATATCCTCTATTTCTCTGGCCGTCATTGACAATCAGAAATATAAGATTTTTTCTCAAATCTCGTGATTCACGTAAGGAGAGAAAAAGAGGTCAGCCAAGGGAGAAAGGTTGGGAGATCGTCGCCCACACGACGTCTAACCCGAGGAAGGAATACGTGCAGAAGATCTTGGGGTCGCTGTCGTCTTCTTCTCACCGCAGGTATAATTGTGAACCCTAGTTTCCGCTGTATAAGGTTAGATCACCATTAAGCAATCTGTTTATCTTTAACGATCGATACGCACACCAATCCGTAGTCCTGGGATGCATCTCAGTTCCATCAATTATGATGATTGCAAGTAGTTCAAAATTCATACTTAGTTTATAAAATCCTTTTTTTTACAATGTTATGAAAGATTCGAATTTGAGGAATAACGCGTTTGTGATGAATTATACTTAGTTTATTTTGAAAATTCTTTTACTAAAATTGTTGTTAATTAGTGTTTGTTATTGTTGACAGGCCAATGGATCCTACACAACCATCTTCTTCCCATGGTGTTGGTGCTTCTTCTAGTTCTTCGTATGGACCACGGGGACATCCGGGTACATTAGATCCTACCGTTCTATATCTACAAGAAAACCACAGATTACGGGCCGTTTGGACAGGAGATGTAGAGAAGATGAGTTTCCGAATGCACAACATAATGCCGGCGATCCCCCGTATTGAAAATTACTTGGTCAGCAGCAGATTCAGCGGGATGTCAAAGCTGGCGAAAATCAAGTATGACCACGTCCTACTTACCGCACTTGTGGAGCGATGGAGGCCGGAGACACACACGTTTCACTTACCGGTTGGAGAGATGACGGTCACCCTACAAGATGTAGCCGTGATTGCGGGTCTTCCAATTGATGGGTTGGCCGTCATCGGCAATTTGATGTTCAACAAGGTAGCATTGGTACGAGATTATCTTGGCTTGGAGGTGTCTGAAGAGGACCACGGAATATTCGTTGGGGAATCCATTAGACGTTCATACCTTGACGATCAGTTCACTAATCGATTGTCAGACGTGCCGACGGACATCCAACTCCAGAACTATACCCGCACATATCTACTATCGATGATTGGAGGGATTCTATTCCCTAACTCTTCAGGTGATGTAGTGCACCTCATGTACCTTCCACTCATTGCTGACCTGCAGACAGCCGGTCGATATAGTTGGGAAAGTGCGGCTCTAGCTTCCCTCTACCGTGCACTCTGTAACTGTTCGATGGGGTCGATTCAAATGACCGGGCCGATGTCTATCTTGCAAATATGGTATTGGGAACGAATACACCTCGGTCGACCCCGTGTCACGGTACTGTCAGAAAGTTGGAGAGTACTACAGAAAAATCCTGTGCTGAGAGCTCCTCTCGGTGCCTACTGGGCGGGAAAGCAAACATGGAGGGATAACCCACGTGGTGTCCTCACCTATTACAGGGACGAACTCGATCAATTGAGGAAAGAGTTCGTCAATTGGACCCCGTACACAGATGATAGGCTACAACTTCTACCACCCATTTGCACTGCCAATAATCAGTTGTGGTTGACATTAGCTCCACTTGTAAACTTCTCAGTCGCGGAGTTTTATTACCCCGACCGTGTTCTTCGCCAATTTAATGCACAACAACCCGTCCCCGTAAACTCATTGTACGACCGTAGACTTCACAACATCACGGGTCAAGGTCGTTTACCAAATATGGATTGGGCCGATCACCACTGTGCTCATGTAGGATGTTGGAATGAGCGGAGGTACGAGTTGGTAGTATAGGGTATTGTATGACCGTACGACGGATCAATGCAAACAACTTATATGGCATGGTACCGTCACATCACAAGGTTGTATGTTGCGCCAAAAACGGATCTTCTCGTGGGTATCTAACAACCGATACCCGCGCACGAAGTTGAACCACCACCCGCACATTCAACTTCGCAACCCATGTATCAACCAAAAGCTTCATCATACCGTCTAATGGTAAATAAGTTTGTTCGGTCAATTACATTTATTTCGATGAAATTTTACTTATGATGAATTTAATTATGTCTAATTTGGTTTACTATTATAGATCGACAATACATGGGACATGGCAAGGAAATGTGCGAGTGTCTTGAAGAGTAACGCCAATAAGGCATGCAAAGAATTGGCACGAGACCTCCTCTGCAATTGTCGTACCTCTCTTGAAGAAGTTGGAGATGGTTCACATTTCAACGAACTTATGCGGTCGACCGAAGTATCAACTCAACAAGTTCGACCTAGCACTAGGCAAGCTCCACCTCCACCACAACAAGCATTGGAATTAGGAGATCCCCTCACACCTCAAACTCAACCTCAAACTCCTTCACATCATCCACGAAGCGGTAAGACCGTTCGCTTCCCTCCTACGCAAAGAATTGGCAAATCCGGAGATTGAAGTAGGAGAAGGTGATGAAGAAGAAGGAGTTGGTCCAGGTGGACCCGCAATGCAAGAGACCCGGGAACGTAGGCGGAAAGTCTCGGCTCGAAGGAGGAGAACACCCCAACACTTCACGCCGAGTTAAACTGAAGAAAACTTTATGTATTATTGATCTTTCTTATTTTTTTGTAATTATAGACTTTATGTAGTGCATGCTATGTAGTTGATGAATTGTTTAAATATTTTTAAGTTTTATGTGCAGCGGTGACAGGTAAGCTGCGAACACCTTTTAGAACCGAGTTGAACACTTCGGACAGATTTGTTGTCATTATACCATATCTACGCCCACCATCGGCAGTAAGTGCCCACTTCTCAATCGCTTTTTCCTTCACCCAGTTAGCCGCATCAGCATCGCTAGCTTCAAGTTGTGTCATCTTTTTCTCGTACTTTTTTCACTGATTTTGACACGCAATTACCTTCAACTTATTCATCAAAAATTTGGAACCAAATTTTTTATGAAAATTGCTAGCAAAATGCCGCATACAATACCGATGATATGCAAATGGTTCCCTCCACGTACCAAACTCATTTCCCATTGCTGATAAAATACCGGCATGTCGGTCAAAAATGACACAAAGACCTTCACGATCTGTAACAAAGCACCGAATACAGTTCATGAACCATGTCCACGTTTCTATGCTTTCACCGTCAATCAATGCAAACGCAAATGGAAACAACCACCCGTTTGCGTCTGGTGAAATTGCAATCAACAAACAGCCTTTATATTTTCCGTACAAGTGAGTGCCGTCTACATTTATAACTGGTCTACATGACTTAAATCCTTCGATAGAAGGACCAAATGCCCAAAAAATACCCTTAAATGTTTCTATACCCAGACCGGTCGCAACCTTCGCCCGATGTACAGCCGTACCCGGATTTGAAGCTTGAATTGCATTGAGTAGATATGGTAATTTAGTGTACGCTTTTTCAAAAGAACCATATAGTTTCTCAATTGCTTTATGTTTTGCCTTCCAAGCTTTCCAATATGATATTGTGTAATGGAACCTACCATTCACTAAGCCAATTATGGCTCTTGGTGTTATTGAGAGTTGTCCCTTTAGAGTATCCATTATAACCATCGATACGACTGTCGAGTCAATTTTGCTGTGATCCTGAGTCAATGTAGGATTCACACATGTGTGTACACCTTCAACCTTTTTCACCACAAAATAATTACGGTATTTGGGAACAATTGCACACAAGCGCCATGGACAATCAACTACATTTTGAAGTGATGGATTTTCTGCAATCTCCTCAGCTGAATGGTTGATGGGCGCGTATTTACATTTTACATGGTATAGACAACGATCTGATTTTACCGTCACGAATTCTCTGTGGTTCTTCATAGCGTACATCTTCACTTGATGTTGTAAGCATCTTTGGTTAGAAATCTTTGACCTATGAAGAGTTCATCCAAGTTGGAAGAACCAATGGAAGACTGTCCATGTTCATATATGGTGGCACGGGACATCCATTCACTTGATTGCGATCCACGCATCGCTGCACTTGTGTCCTGACTTGGCAACACGCGGGCATTGTTAACCGACACATCAACATTGACTTCAACAACTGGAGCCTTCAACAGTAATCTCCTCATCATCATCCTCGAGACCGCGTACCTCATCTTCTTCCTCTTCGACCAAGTCATTATTTACAACGGCGTTGTCAAAGTCTTTCATAGAAATGCCAGCTACCAAAATATTTTGTGGCAATGGGGTCGGATGTACCTGCTCGTATTCGGAGGAAACAGGTTCCGTTGGAGTTGTGCTAGTATCTCCAGTTGTATTTGAAATCCTTGCGTGTGACTCTGCAGATGGTTTCGAAGTCCTTATGGCCCTTGGACTTTCGATAACAACTTGTGTAGTATTTGGAAGCCTCGTTTGATCGATATATAACTCAACTATATTCCAACCACAACTTGGATGAAGTGTCCTAAGCAACATAGACCTCAGAGAACTGTCACTGTCTATGGGTACCAACATGAAATACTGCCCATCTCCTTTACCAGCAGAATAACGGCCTCTGAGTTTCAGACTCATTTCACTTCTATCCCAATTGGTGACTTCATATATCTTATCTATTAATTCTGTGTACGTAAAGTTGGGTGTAGTCCAAATAATTACCGATTCAACATCACTATAAGAATATTCAATTTTCGGATCCTTAATTACTTCACCCCCATAATTTAACCAAATAGGGATATCAAATTCCATACCTATGCATAAAAATTAAAACATATTCAAGTCATTCACTACTCACAATAAACATAACATTGGAATAAAAATCAAACATAAGGTTAAGATGATAAGACCTTCAAATTCAACCAAAAAACCACTAGCAAAAATTTCATTGTGGATGAAGACTGCAAATGAGAGTGGGATTAAGGAGGTAGGATGTATGGAATTTTGCAGGACTCAAATGGTTGGAATTTTTTCATTTTGGGATCTAGGGTTTGTGGGTAACAGGAGCGATGAGAGATAGAGAAGTTTACGAATCAGAAGGGGTAGGAAAGAGGAGAAGGGGTTTTCGATTATAGGAAGCTGTGCAAAACGATTATAACTGATGCTGTTATTGTGAAAAACGGCATTAGTATAATCTATGCCGTTCTCTAAGAGAACGGCATCAGTTATTTTCATTTTTGCATTTCTCTCTCGAGTCACAATTGATACTGTACGATCTTTAGACAAAAATAAACTATGCTGTTATTCCCAATAACGGCACGATAATTTTTAAAAAAGAGATGCCGTTATTGGAAAGAACGGCATTGAAATAACAGATGCCGTTTTTTCCAATAACGTTTGTTGCTGACGTGTCCTAAACAAGGGCATACCGCTAATTGTTTTGGAAAGTATGGCAAGTCACTAATTATTTTCAAAAAAGAGGGCAGTACGGCAAATTTTTCGAAATTAATCATGCACATAATTTTGCATGCATGTATTCCTTATTTTAATATGCAAGTGGATTATTTTATATATATATATATGTATATATATATATATATATATGTGTATATATAGTATATATATATGATCTTTCGTTGCAAACGCATTGTAGTATGTAAATGCGTACAAACAACAAGCCATTGTTTCAAACAATAATTTTAGTACATTGTATGCATTTACATGCTACAATATGTCAATATATTTGTAATGAAAAATTATATATATACTAGATTTGTCTGTGGGCACGTGCCTACGGCACGTCTTCAGAACGATACAGCATATGAAAAGCCTTGTAAACAATAAATTAACAATTATGTAGATCAAGTTTGAAAAGTATAATAATAATTAGTTGTAGATAAAAGTCCATGTTTGCATAAGTATATATATATATATATATATATAGAGAGAGAGAGAGAGAGAGAGAGAGAGAGAGAGAGAGAGAGAGAAATCTTCGGTTGCACACTACTTTGGTGAGCACTCACGAAATAGAGCACCTATGAAAAATCTGAACCGCTCATATTGTTCTATATACCTAAGATAGCCTAACAATAAAAAATCAATTAATTTGAAATTCATTTGCCCATCTATATATATATATATATATATATATATATATATATATATATATATATATATATATATATATATATATAGGAAAAAGGAGTATGAGCAACTTGCTCATTTAGTAAATAAGCAATTAATGATGTAGCATACATGTGATTGGAAAATCCTTAAAGGGTTAGTTGTCCAATGTATCACATGCATGCCACGATCAATTGCTCATTTACTAAATGAGCAAGTTGCTCATATCCATTTTATAATAAAACACAAAGAAAGCTATCAAGTGGCTCTCCTTCAATTCTCTCAAAATTAAAGGCCTAAATCTAACAAAACACATTTTTTCCCGAAAAGTTTCCTCCCAAAATTCAAATTCAAAATTTTCCCCAAAACAACTCATTTATTTATTTAATTATCTCTGTCCCTATCTCTCTCTCTTTCTATATAATAAAACACAAAGAAAACTATCAAGTGGCCCTCCTTCAATCCCCCTGATATGGCTAAAAATAGGGGTTTAATCGAGACCGTCCAAATTGAGCACGAATCCTGAAGTCCGGGGGGAAGACAGTAATTTCACCTACAGACGGGTCAGAAGCGAGTACTGGGTCTCCTTCTCGCAGATCCAATAACCCGCAAACGGATCCACCTCAACTGGGTGCGGGTTTCAACCAGCAACAAACCCGGTCCAGCAGGATAGAATTAGGGTTTCTGATTAATATTAATCAACGGCCCTGATTCATATCTATCCTTTCACTGGGGATTAGGGATTACATTCCTTATCTATACACAGGAGTTACATGCCTAATCTGTTCCCTAAGACGCCTATAAATACCCCCCACCCATCTCCATTAAGAGGTAATCAATCTTTTACCAGTTTTTGCGCTCTTTCTTAGTCTTCCAGATCACTGACTTGAGCGTCGGAGGGTGCGTCGCCGGGAACAACCCCGGTGTCTCGCACTTTTTGCAGGTTACGGCGGGAGCAACGATCATACCCCGACGGAACAGGTATGCAGGTTTGCTATTCAGTTTCCCTAAGGATCCACAAATACTATCTGTTTGCCCCCACACCAAATTTAGCGGCAACAGATTGGCGCCGTCTGTGGGAAACTAACGAATAGAAACCTCTCCTCTTCCCGGAATACAGATCTTCTCTAGCTATGCCACCTCGGAAAGTCAGGTCAAGGGGGTCCAACCGAGGACCCAACCCTGATCAGCAGCAAGAAGTCCCCCATAATCCCGCTCAACAACAAGGGCAACTTCCCCCTACAGCGGAAGACCCGCTCCAACAGAACCTTCCCCCTCCTGATCAGTCGCATCCAAAGGGTCCTAACCCTCAGAAACAACCTCTTCATCAAGAGCACGTCTCCATCCACAACGCCTCCACGGACTCTATGGCCTCCCATCATCCCCGAGCCTCTGGTCACCACAATACCGCCCTCAACTGCCAGAAAGATGATGATCTCCGCCGCCATCTGGATGAAAAGCGGGCCCGAGAGGGGACCTCCCGCCAACACCATCCGGGCGAGCGGTCTCCACGCCACCGGTACTACAGGTCCCCCGTCCGCAGAGGGAGGAAAGAGTCCCCCGAGCATTACTGAAGAAGGCACTCCCCCGCGGGTCGGCAACAGCCCAGGAACAATGAGGCGCCAATCACCCGTGCCGAGTTCCAGCAGTTCCAAGCGACCGTCCTGCAGGCTCTCAACCTCCGTCAAAACCCCAATGAGCCGAAGGCCCCATCTCCTCCTTCAGTCCGAAGCCCTCGCCAACGGTCCCTATCTCCTCGTCCTGCTTCTAGCAACTCCCGGCGTACCCCAAGTCCTCGCCGCTCCTGAAGTTACCATCGCCGTAGCCCTCGCTCTCCCTCATACGAAGACGAGTCTAGGGGCTCGGCTGATTACCATCGGAGGGATGACACCATGTACCGCCGTCTTCATGAAGTAGAGAGGCGCCTGGGTCAGATAGACCGAGAAGAGGAGCTTAGGGGGAGGACTCTACGTCATAGCCGACCCCCTTTCTCCCGAACCATTGTGGACGCACCTGTGCCGTTCGGCTTCAAACCTCCCCAGTTTGAGACTTACACCGGGGAGACCGGCCCAGTCGATCACGTTGAAAGCTTTAAAACCCTGATGCTCCTCTATCAAGCTTCCGATGCCCTCCACTGCAAGACCTTCCCCGCAACTCTCAAGGACCCAGCTCGAGAATGGTACTCACGCCTTGCCCCTGCCTCAATATTCTCCTTCGAACAGTTCGAGACCCTTTTCGTCACCCATTTCGTAAGCAGCCGAAGGGCTGAGAAGACCAGCATCTCCCTATTGCACCTCCACCAGAAGAAGGGGGAAAAATTGAGAGACTATGTAAAGAGGTTCACGGCTGAAGCCAGATCCATAGCATCCCTTGACCAATCGGTCGCTGCAGCAGCATTTCAATCTAATGTACTCAATTCCAACCTCCGCTCCTCCCTCGCCAAGAAGCCACCACAGAACTTTTCCGACCTCCTCCTTCGCAGTGAAAAGTACATCCGGGCCGAAGAGGCCGAGCAGCGACCCAACTGGGAGGGGTCTTCCTCCGGGTTTAAGAGAAAGGGAACAGAGGAGGAAGGAGCCAAGAAGCTCCAAAAGGACAATGCCGACCAGCGCCAACCTCCCCCCAGGTTTGAAAAGTTCACTCCCCTCACCACAAACGTCTCAACTATTCTGATGGAAGTCGAGAAAGAAGGGGTCTTACCCCCTGCTCCGAGGATGAACACCCCCGCCAAGAGAAGAGATAAAGAAAAATGGTGTCGTTACCACCAGGACCATGGGCATGACACCAACGATTGCCGTGCTCTGAGGAACGAGATCAAAGCCCTTATCCAGAGGGGGCAGCTGACGAAGTTTGTAAGAAATGACCGAGCCAAACTTCCTCCCCAGCCTCGGGGGGCTAACAAGCGTCCGGAACGAGAAGAGACGCCGGACTTTGAGGAAGAGCGAGTCCTCCACCTCATTCATGGGGGCCCAATGGGGGGCTCCTCGAATTCCTCTCGGAAGGCATTTATAAGAGAAGTCAACTCAGTCCGAACCACCCCTCCTCCCAAAGGCCTCGGCGTGCCCGTCACATTCTCTGATGAAGATCTCGAAGGTGTCCGCACCCCTCATTGTGACACGCTCGTCATCAGTCTTCATATGGCGAACTTCAAAGTGGAGAGGATACTTGTGGATAATGGCAGCTCCGTAAACATCCTCTTCCTCGCCGCTTTCAAAGGCCTGAAGCTCTCCCGAGACAGACTCAAGCCTGCTGGCTACACGCTCCATGGGTTCACGGGAGTGCCAGTGACTATCGAAGGGGTAATTACCCTCGACGTAACCGCTGGCAAAACTCCTACTACCCGAACGGAGTCGATGGACTTCATGGTCGTAGATGTCCCAGCAGCCTACAATGTCATTTTGGGTCGGCCCAGTCTAGCCGCCCTTGAAGCCGTCCCTTCCGCTTATCATCTCAAAATGAAATTCCCCACTCAGGCCGGAGTAGGGGAAGTAAGGGGCAATCAGGAGTAGGCCCGCAAGTGCTACATGACCTCTACCCTCGAACCCGTCCTCTCCTTAGAAACTCTGGAAATCCCCCAAGATGTTGCTCGACCAACGTCCGAGCCGGTGGACGAATTGGAAGAAGTGCTCTTCTCTGAGCAGGAGCCGGCCCGCAAGTTCTTTGTCAGCAAGACCCTCCCATCCGCCCTATACTCAGACATTGTACAATGCATCCGAAGGAATCAAGACCTCTTCGCTTGGTCAGCTGCAGATATGCCCGGTATATCCGAAGAACTCTTGGTCCACCGCCTGAGCATTGATCCGGGGTCCAAACCGGTTCAGCAGAAGAGGCGCAAGTTCGCCCCCGAGCGCCAGCTCGCTATTAAAGAAGAGGTGGACAAACTCTTGAAGGCCCGGTTCATACAGGAGGTGAACTATCCTGAGTGGTTATCGAATGTGGTGATGGTGAAAAAGTCTAACGGGACGTGGAGAATTTGTATTGATTTCACCGACCTCAACAAGGCCTGCCCCAAAGATCCCTTCCCTCTGCCGAGTATTGACACTCTGACTGACGCAACCTCGGGATATGAGCTCCTCAGCTTCATGGATGCCTTCTCAGGTTACAATCAGATAAGAATGTTCTCCCCGGATATCCCGATGACTTCGTTTGTGACCAACCAAGGCCTCTATTGCTACAGAGTCATGCCATTCGGTCTAAAGAATGCGGGTGCAACATACCAACGCCTCGTCAACAAGGTTTTCCAGGCTCAGATCGGCCGGAACATGGAGGTGTACGTTGACGACATGCTTGTGAAAAGCATCCGAGGCATTAATCATGTGACCGACCTCCAAGAGGCATTTGATGTTTTGAGAAGGCACAATATGAGACTCAACCCGAACAAGTGTGCGTTCGGCGTCTCATCAGGGAAGTTCCTCGGCTTCATGGTTAGCCAGCGAGGAATTGAAGCAAATCCGGAGAAGATCAAGGCCATATTGGACATGGCCCCTCCTAGACATGTCAAGGAAGTTCAGAGGTTGACTGGTCGCCTAGACGCCATAGGGCGCTTTCTGTCAAAGTTCGGGGAGAAGTGCCTCCCGTTCTTCAAAGCCCTCAGGGGGGCTAAAGGATTTGAGTGGGGGCAGCAGCAACAGGAGTCATTCGACCAGCTCAAGGCTTACCTCGTCAATCTCCTTCTCCTCAGCAAACCGATCCCTGGTGAGCCCCTATACCTCTACCTGGCAGCCTCTGAGCAGACCCTCAGTGCGGTCCTAGTAAGGGAAGAAGAGCGGGCTCAGAAGCCCATCTACTATGTCAGCAAAGTGCTTCGGGACGCCGAGCTCCGGTACCCGAAGATAGACAAAATGGCTTATGCCCTGGTGATGGCCGCGAGAAAGCTTCGCCCATACTTCCAGTCCCATTCGGTGGTCGTTCTTACCGACCAGCCGCTGAAATAGGTTCTTCACAAGCCCAAGACTTCGGGACGCCTTATGAAGTGGTCGATCGAGCTGAGCCAACACGACATAACTTATCAGCCTCGGACCGCGATCAAGGCTCAGGCGCTAGCCGAATTCATAGTTGAAACTACTATCCCTGAGTCCAACCCAGTAGTGAAGGGACCACCTGTCTGGTCGGTTTATGTAGATGAATCCTCGTGCAATGAGGGAAGTGGGGCAGGGGTCATTCTGGCAGGCCCAGATGACTTCATACTTCAATACTCCCTCCGTATCAACTTCAAATCCTCGAACAACGAAGCCGAATACGAGGCGCTAATAGCCGACCTCGGAATGGCCCGGAATGCAGGGGCGCAATGCCTCCGAATCTTCAGTGACTCTCAGCTAGTCGTCAATCAGGTCCTCAGCGAATATGAAGCACGCGATGACAGGATGGTTAGATACTTAGAAAAGGTCAAGAGCCTCATGGCGCTGTTTGAAGAGGCCCTCATCCAAAGGATCCCCCGAGAAGAAAATGCTCAGGCCGACGCCTTATCCAAATTAGCCTCCTCTTCCCTTCAAGGTCTTGAGCAGACCGTATTGATAGAATTCCTCCTGAAGCCGAGCATAGAGGACGAAGCACCTGACTCCGTCGAAACATTGTCTGTCCTCCTCGAAGACAATTGGATGAAACCCCTCGTCGAATTCTTAAGGGACGGACTCCTCCCCGGGGATCCGAAGGAAGCAAGAAGAATCAGAACCCGAGCTGAGCGTTATACACTAATCGAAGGCATCCTATATAAATGCTCCTTCACCCAGGTGGACGGTGGGCCTTACCTGAGGTGCCTTTCCCCCGGGCAAGCCGACTACGCCCTACAGGAACTCCACGAGGGCATCGGCGGGGCCCATTCTGGGTCCAGAGCTCTAGCGCACAAAGTGTTGAACTATGGGTATTTTTTGCCCACTCTCCTACGGGACGCTGAGCGACACGTTCGGCAATGCAGCTCCTGTCAGAAGTATTCAGACATCCGACGCCTTCCACAAGCACCACTCACCTCCCTATCAAGTCCGATCCCCTTCGCCATGTGGGGGATGGATTTACTAGGGCCGTTTCCACCAGCCCCCGGACAGCTTAAGTTCCTGGTCGTAGCAGTCGACTATTTCTCGAGATGGATAGAGGCTGAGCCCCTGGCCACGATCACCGAACATAAGGTCGTTCAGTTCTTTTGGAAATGTTTGATCTGCCGGTTTGGCGTCCCCAGGGTCCTGGTTACGGATAACGGAACGCAATTCACCGGGGCCGCCTTCCGAGCTTTATGTGAAGACCTCGCCATACAACACCGATTCTCCTCCGTCTCCCATCCTCAGTCGAACGGCCAGGCCAAAAATGCCAACCGACAGATCCTCTCGGGCATTAAGAAGAGGTTAGACAAGTGTTCCAAAGGCTTGTGGGTCGATCAGCTACCTAACGTGCTCTGGAATTACCGCACCACCAAGCGGACCCCAACAGGCGAGAGCCCGTTTAATCTCACCTATGGGTCCGAGGCCATCATCCCCCTAGAAGTCGGGATACCCTATCCTCGTCTGATAGCTTATGAAGAAGAGCAGAATGCTAGAGAGCTCAGAGCAAGTCTAGATCTGATAAATGAAATCCGAGAGAGAGCTGCCATACGCCAGCAAACTTACCGAAGGAGAATCGAGCTAGCATACAACAAAAGAGTCCGCCCAACGGACCTCAATGAAGGGGACCTAGTCCTCCGAAAATTGGCCATCTCGTTCCCAGGGCAGAAAAGCAAATTGGCCCCGAATTGGGAGGGACCCTACAGGATCTCAAAAGTGATCCGCCCCGGTGCATACAAGCTAGAAGATCTCGAAGGCAGGGAGATTCCCAGGACTTGGAATGCCGACCATCTCTTGAAATACCAAGAGAGAGCAACGACGCCTCCCTAAGTAACTCGAGATGTCGAACCATTCCCTTCCTGTTACTAGTAGTGATTTTTCCTTTATTTTTCATTGTAATAACGGCTAGCAACTTTAGAAGCAGCCGATCATTGGATATTAATAAATAAAGTTTTTTCATATTTTTGATACTGTTACATCTCTCTGCTTTTAACTCCTCAATCTCACGATGGTTCGGAGTCCAACACTCGGCTCGACTCTACTTCCCCGACTCGCCCGCAGGCGAGCCGGATGTGGATCGCCTTTCGAAATTGCTCCCACAGCCATTGAATGGTTCGGAGTCCAACACTTGGCTCGATTCTACTTCGCAAGTTCGCTCCTAAGCGAGCTAGAAGTAGCTCGCCATTCAGAATTGCTCCCACGACCTTAAACTAATCTAACGATGGTTCGGAGTCCAGCACTCGGCTCGACTCTACTTCCCCGACTCGCCTGCAGGCGAGCCAGATGTGGATCGCCGTTCGGAATTGCTCCCACAGCCGTTGAATGGTTCGGAGTCCAACACTTGGCTCGACCCTACTTCGCAAGTTCGCTCCTAAGCGAGCTAGAAGCAGCTCGCCATTCGGAATTGCTCCCACAACCTTAAACTAAATCTAACGATGGTTCAGAGTCCAGCACTCGGCTCGACTCTACTTCTCCGGCTCGCCCACAGGCGAGCCGGATGTGGATCGCCGTTCGGAATTGCTCCCACAGCCGTTGAATGGTTCGGAGTCCAACACTTGGCTCAACTCTACTTCGCAAGTTCGCTCCTAAGCGAGCTAGAAGTAGCTCGCCATTCGGAATTGCTCCCACAACCCTTAAGCTAACCTAACGATGGTCGGGGTCCAATGGCTCGACTTTGCCTCACCGGCTCGTCCCCAAACGGGCTGGGGTTAGATGGCCACTCCGACCTGCCCCCACGACTATCGAGCCGAGCAGACGAGGTACCGACCCTCGTATATGGCAAAAAAAACTTCCGAGGCAAAACCACCGTCAGATCGTCTCATAATGTGTGCTAGAGTGTGGTCAACAGATCTGATTCAGCCACGTGTCCACAAAACGACAAGATAACGTTTTCTTGGGGACTGGACCCGCCTCAAGATTCGTGCCACCATCCAATGGCCCTGATCACCTCACCTCGCTCGGCCCCAAACGTTAAGCAACCGGCAATCCGAATCAACTTTCTTCCGCAATCGCCTCGGCCGACGAGCCGAATGAACACTGCCAACCTATTACGAAGCAAAAACTTAGTCTCAAAAAGTTCGGATTAAGGTTTTAGGGGACCTCCCCCGGATTCGGGACTTTGGTCATCACCTCATCCACCATGATCTCCCCTGACCCTGACACCCGCCTCGGAGCCGTCAGAGTCAGGAGAAGACCATGGTGGAAGAGCGACCACCTCTCCTTCCGAAGAGCCTCTCCCTCAGGTCCGGACTACGGTCGTCAACTCTTCTGCCTTGTCCTCTCCCGCCCCTGACACCCACATCGGGTACGTCAGGAACGAGGAAAGAACAAGGCAGTAAAATGACCACCCTTCCGAATCCCTCGAGGCGAAAGTTTTTTCAAAACTAGCATCCGCCCAAGGGCAAACGCCATCGATGCCACAAGAGCTCTAGACTGCAATGACAAACTACAAGGGGGGTGTGGGATTTATAGCCTTCCCCCCAAGAGACCATCATTATGACCCTCGGGAGTCCAAAAGTCGCACCTAGGGAGCTGGAGCGCCGCGTATTAATTAAGGGGCACCGTTCTCAACGCCCTGGAAAAGGTGAAACGTCCCCCACGGATCCCGGAGTGCCATTAATGCCCTTAGGGGACTGGCCCCACCCTTTCAGAACCACGCTCGGACATCCGAGGGCCCGCATTCCTGATCGGGCCGCACGGCCGTAGCTTCGAAATAGCTGTACCTTAGCCGCCGAACCAAGCCGCATCTGAAGGCGCCGAGCAAGATTCAGAACCGCGGCAAAAGTGTGAGCTTCGAGGCCAAGATGCTCGGTAAAGCAAACACTTGCCTCGCGGATTCATTTCGAGCCTACCCTAGCTAGCGCACAATGAGAAGCCAACAGATAACAGTTCGGATGAATCAACTCCAATTTTATTAATATAACTTGGATAAATCTACAAAAAGATTACAACAAAAGAGTTCGAAAAACAGTCTGAAGGACGGTCCTAAAGACATCCGAAGATAAGACACGACCCATTCACTGCCTCCGAGGAAGAGGTACGCTCCGGTTCAGTGATACCTTGGGTCGGCGCTTCTTGACCTCCGAGCTCGTCTCCAGACCAACGAATCGAGATGCCTCCTCGCCGCTGACCCTGACAGTCGCTCCAACCGAAGCACCACTTGAAGACACCGCTACGCCGCTTTGGGCGTCGGCTGCTGACCTGCCTACGATAGGAGTCCGGCTCGCGGCTTGAGAGAACGTGATCCCTCGCTCAATCTCTTCGCGAGTGCACGAGGTGCTCCGAATGTTAGCCCTCGCCGGCTGAGGTTTGAGCCGAGCAACCTCCTCCTCCAGTTCGACGATCCGGTCCTTCAACGTGTCGTCCTTCACAATCACTTTGAATCGAGGAAGTTTCGCCGAGCCAGGATACTCGGCGCTGTCAGATATGATGCGTCGCAAGTGGGTCACCTCGATGCTCTTGTCGACCGTCACCCTTTGCAATTGTTCTACCTTCCTTGCAAAGTCGTCTCGTTCGGCCGAGACCCGGACCAACTCTTCCTCCTTAGCAGATAGTTCGGCCTCGACTATCCGTAGATGGTGCAGCTCGGCCAACGCCTCACTATGCCTAATCTCTAAGTTGTAAAGTATCCTCCTCGTCAGATGAACCTCACCCTCAAGATGGTCCTCCCGCGACTGCTGAAACAGCTTTGCACGGCGCCGAGCCGCCGCGGAGATAGCAGTAGGTTCGGCGATCTGAAATAAGAAATGGACGACATTGAAGTACTGAATGGCCGAACCAAACACTTATACAGAAGTCCAAAATCAAAACATCACTTTTCATTCATTATAAAAAGTGGTGGCCAGTCTGCAAAAGGCATTACACTTTTTGAAAGAAAAAAAAAACAAAACAACTACAAAGAATTTGCGAGGGGATCAGGGGTCCACCTGCGTCGCCGCGTCGGCCTCGGGCGCGTCGTTAGATGGCCCCTCGATCTGGGCATTCGCCACAGGGGGGTCGGTCTCCTCCTCCTCCTCGTCGCCTTCGTCCTCATCGCCTTTGCCCCCCTCCTCCTCGCCACCTGAAGGCGACCCTGGCCACAGTCTGTAGCCGACCCGCTCGAAGCCGGGGACACGATCCTGAACATGATTGAGTGCCCTCTGATAGGACCTCTCCATATTCTCGGCCATGTGCTTCTTCGCCTCGGCCACGGCCTCCTTCTCCACCTCGGCCCTGATCTTCGTCGCCAAGGCCTCCTTCTCTGCCTTCTCTTCGGCCAAGGACTTCATCGCCGCAGCTAGCTCCTCGGCGGCCTTGGCAGACTCTGCGTCGAGGTGCCCCTTGGCTTTCTCCAGGTCGATAACAAGGTCGGCCACCCGAACTTCCAAGGCCTCGGCTCGCCTCTGCTCGGCCTCAAGTTCCTTGACCGCCCTGACCTTTGCCGTCCTGTCTTTGTCGCTGGCGGCCTTCAGCTCCTTCTCCTGCGCGGCAAACGTCTCGAGGAGGTGGCCGAAGTGGCAGGTGGCCTACAAAGACAACGATCAAAGTGATGTGCAAGCCGAACAACAAACTTGGAGAAATTCGCAAGAAGACACTTACCGAAACGAGCGACCGAGCGACTTCATAGGTGTCGTCGCCGACCGTCCCCGCCTTCAGCGCGGCTCTGTCCTTCAGGGTCGCCAAGTGCTTGACGACCTGCACTGACATCTGCGAGTTGCCGAGGAATCCGTCATGATTCCTCACCCGCCAGTTCGGCACAAACAACTGTTTGTGCTGCTCGGTCAGGATTTCCTCGGCCGCCTTAGTCAACGGAGGAGCCTCGAGCGCCAGCGCCGCGTTGACATCAAAGGCCCCCTCGATCACGGTTGGGGTAACAGGGATCGAGGCCTCCTCGGCAACAACCACCTCCGAAGGCACCTCGGTAGCCGGAGGAGGTGGGGTGGTGGTAGAGGCGACAGTAGGCTGCAGAGTTGACGAGGCAGCCTCGGTCGCCCTCTTTCCTCTTTCTGCCCCCGGCCAACTTGGACCTATTGGCCATCATAGCGTTGACATCAATCTTCATCGCTTCTGCATCGGACAACAAAAAACAAATCAGCGAGACGAACTAAAGACTTGAAAAACGGAAATAAATGAGATGTCAGGAGCATACTCGGGTCGATGGGGCTTAGGCCGGACCCGAACAACACCTCCTCCGTCAACTCCCTCCAACTCAACAGCGGAAGGGCCATTATCTTCCTCGCCACCTCCTCCTCGGCCTCAGACAATACAGGGTCGGCTCGCGCAAATTTCGGCACCTCCACTTTCCACCAGGTCGGAATGTGCCGTATCGCCTCACCCCTTATTATAAAATACTTCTCTTTCCAACCCTTAATTGAGTCGGGGTTTTCTATAATCCTAACACCCTTCCTCGACCCCAAGTAGTACTGATACTCCGTCTTGTGCTGCCTGTTTATCCGATACAGGCCTCGGAAGACTGTCAAGTCCGGCACTACTTCGGCTCTGTGGCACTGAAGCAAGAAAGCATTCACGTGACGCCATGTGTTCGGCATGAATTGGGTGCGCAAGGCAGAACCAGTCGAGGATCTGGAGGATGAAAGGATGCAGCGGAAAATGCAGTTCGGCGTTCAAGGAGTCGAAGTCGAACATGCACATGTCCGACGATGACAGCTTGGAATTCGCTCGCATCCCGGGGCCGGGGAGCATCAGCTTGTACTCCGGCGGGATGGCGAATCCCTTTCTGATCCGAAGGAGATCCTTCTCAGACAGCACCGAAATAAGCTCGTTGGCCTCGGTGGGAAGAGCCGGGTTGGGTTCTTCGAGGATTTTCAACTTTCCATAGACCGCCTTCTCCAAAAGGTCGTCCTCGTACTGCCTGACACCCGAATGCCCAGACAGAACAGAGGGATATCGTCCCATCTCAGGAGCTTGTTTTAGGTTCTGCAAGACCACCTCAACCAGGGGAGATTGGGTCGCCACCCTCCTCTTCTTCTTCTCCTGCCTCGCCTCGGCTACAGACGGTTCGGCAACCTGTTTACCCTTTCTCCGGATCTCCGACCTCCTCCTCTCCTCGGCACCATCATCGCCCGAGGACGAGGCCCCACTCCCCGAGTTCACTCGTGACATCTCTAGAAAAAAGGCTAAGGCTAAGTAAACTGACCTTTGAAGTGACGTTCACGGTCGGAATGCGCTCGCCAGAAATCGCCTGGCCCACGCGACAGCTAACAGCACCGCCTTGGAGCGAAAGTCGCCGCTAGCAGAGAACTTAGAGAGCAAAAGTGAAGTCTTGGGAGTAAAAAGTAAGAAATGAGCTTGGGAGTAGGGGTGAGAACTTATAACCCCTAGAATGTTGGGCCTCCTTGAGAAACGTGGAAAGCCCACTAAGCCAAAGCGCCAAGCAGAGAATTGCGAGTTTCGAAGAACGGAAGGGCTCCCCAAATCACTAAGTAAACGACTCGGCCACGCGTACCTTCCGAGCTGCCTGCCATCGGCCTGCTCAGCCGAGCTACCGAACAGCTCAGCCGAGCAGTCGAGCTACTGGGCACGGAAGGGTGGAACCATCGAGAGACGCTTCCTCCAAAATAGCCAACTCAGCACCTCGGCCAACAGCGCGAAGATGCCGAGCCGAGATGACGAGGTACCGACCCTCGTATATGGGGAAAAATCATCCCGAGGCGAAGTCACCGTCGGATCTCTCCAAAATTCGCGACAGAATCTGATGGACGGTTCAGATTGCGCCACGCCCACAAAACGACAAGATAATGTTTTCTCGTGATCTGAACCCCATCCTCGTGATGCGCGGGCCCAGATCTGGCCACGCGTACCTTCCGAGCTGCCTGCCATCGGCTTGCCCAGCTGAGCTACCGAACAGCCCAGCCGAGCAGCCGAGCTACTGGGCACGGAAGGCTGGAACCTTCAAGAGATTTCCTTCAGAATAGCCAACTCAGCACCTCGGCCAAACAGCGCGAAGATGCCGAGCCGAGATGACGAGGTACCGACCCTCGTATATGGAGAAAAATCATCCCGAGGCGAAGTCACCGTCGGATCTCTCCAAAATTCGCGACAGAATCTGATGGACGGTTCAGATTGCGCCACGCCCACAAAACGACAAGATAGTGTTTTCTCGTGATCTGAACCCCATCCTCGTGATGCGCGCCATGATGAACGGCCCAGATCCGGCATCGCGTACCTTCCGAGCTGTCTGCCATCGGCTTGCTCAGCCGAGCTACCGAACAGCCTAGCCGAGCAACCGAGCTACTGGGCACGGAAGGCTGGAACCTTCAAGAGATTTCCTTCAGAATAGCCAACTCAGCACCTCGGCCAAACAGCGCGAAGATGCCGAGCCGAGATGACGAGGTACCGACCCTCGTATATGGAGAAAAATCATCCCGAGGCGAAGTCACCGTCGGATCTCTCCAAAATTCGCGACAGAATCTGATGGACGGTTCAGATTGCGCCACGCCCAAAAAACGACAAGATAGTGTTTTCTCGTGATCTGAACCACATCCTCGTGATTCGCGCCATGATGAACGGCCCAGATCCGGCCACGCGTACCTTCCGAGCTGCCTGCTATCGGCTTGCTCAGCCGAGCTACTGAACAGCCCAGCCGAGCAGCCGAGCTACTGGGCACGGAAGGCTGGAACCTTCAAGAGATTTCCTTCAGAATAGCCAACTCAGCACCTCGGCCCAACAGTGCTGCGGGACCGAGCCGAGGTGACGAGGTACCGACCCTCGTATATGGCGAAAAAACACGCCGATCTATATCAGCCGTTGGATCTTGTAAAAAAGCGCGCTTGTCACGATGGACGGCCCAGATCTTGCCACGCCCACTAAACGACAAGATAACGTTTTATGGGGATCCATGCTGAGATGGACGGCCCAGATGATGCCAGTACCTCGGATCTACCGAGCCAAGGCACTGACCTTCCGAGCCGAAGCACTGATCCTCCGAGCCGAGGAACCATCCTCCGAGTCGAGGCACCAATCCTCCGAACCGACCCGTGCACCTCGTAGAGGGTAAGGCCGAGCCGAGGTGACGAGGTACCGACCCTCGTATATGGCAAAAAAACATGCCGATCTATATCAGCCGTTGGATCTTGTAAAAAAGCGCGCTCGTCATGATGGACGGCCCAGATCTTGCCACGTCCACTAAACGAAAAGATAGCATTTTATGGGGATCCACGCTGAGATAGACGGCCCAGATGATACCACGTCCCTCGGATCCTCCGAACCGAGGCACCGACCCATCGAGCCGGGGAATTGGTTCTCCGAGCCGAGGTGCCGATGTGCCGACCCTCGTATACGGCGAAAAAGTCCGCCGAAGAACAAGGATCGTCTGATCGTTCAGAAATTCGTGCTCAGCATTGATCGAAGGCCCAGATGACGCCACATCATAAATAAGTATTTAAAAATCAATTTTTATTTATTTAAATCATTTTATTTATTTAAAAATTGCGAAAAAATGCTAAAAATTCGGGAAAATTTGCTAAAAATTCTAGGAAATAATTAAAAATTCGGGGGATATTTTTGAGCCCCCAAACGAACAATTATTGCCTAGAAAATACGGCTAAGACCCCCGAACGATTAGTTAACACACCGCAAAATTAAATAAATAGCCCGAAAAAATAGATAAAAACTCAATACACCATATGGCTTCAAAAAAGAAGAAGGAGTTACCTTACCACCCACTTCAGGATTCAAAAACACCCATTCGGACTCCGATACAACTCCACTAGCCACTTAAACAGTCAAACTACTTCTCAAAGACTGATTGCCTTCAGCCTTTAGGAGTGGGGGGCTCGTGATATGGCTAAAAATAGGGGTTTAATCGAGACCGTCCAAATTGAGCACGAATCCTGAAGTCCGGGGGGAAGACAGTAATTTCACCTACAGACGGGTCAGAAGCGGGTACTGGGTCTCCTTCTTGCAGATCCAATAACCCGCAAACGGATCCACCTCAACTGGGTGCGGGTTTCAATCCGCAACAAACCCGGTCCAGCAGGATAGAATTAGGGTTTCTGATTAATATTAATCAACGGCCCTGATCCATATCTATCCTTTCACTGGGGATTAGGGATTACATTCCTTATCTATACACAGGAGTTACATGCCTAATCTGTTCCCTAAGACGCCTATAAATACCCCCCACCCATCTCCATTAAGAGGTAATCAATCTTTTATCAGTTTTTGTGCTCTTTCATAGTCTTCCAGATCACTGACTTGAGCGTCGGAGGGTGCGTCGCCGGGAACAACCCCGGTGTCTCGCACTTTTTGCAGGTTACGGCGGGAGCAACGATCATACCCCGACGGAACAGGTACGCAGGTTTACTATTCAGTTTCCCTAAGGATCCACAAATACTATCTGTTTGCCCCCACACCAAATTTAGCGGCAACACCCCCCAAAATCAAAGGCCCGGATCTAACCTCACAATACACATTTTCGCCCCAAAATTCAAATTCAAATTTCCCTCCCCAAAACAACTCATTTATTTATTTAATTCTCTCTCTCTCTCTCTCTCTCTCTCTCTCTCTCTCTCTCTCTCTCTCTCTCTATATATATATATATATATATATATATATATATATATATATATATATATATATATATATATATATGGAAACATTGACTTTTATAACGCAATTTATAATTATTTTTCATCATATACTAATGGAAATATGGACTTATATTTACAACTAATTATTGTTATACTATTCAAACTTCAGCTACATAATTGTTGATTTACTGTTTACAATGCTTTTCATATGTTGTATCGTTCTAAAGACGTGTCGTAGGCACGTAGTCACGGACAAATCTAGTATATATATACTAGTATTCTACACGTGCTGTGCACGTGGGGAAAAATGGGGGAGAATGAAAAAGGGAAAAAAATTCTACCAGCACGTGCGTTGCACGGGTTGGGATATGGACAAATTACACTAAGGCCTTCTCCCATTATATATATATATATATATATATATATATAGAGAGAGAGAGAGAGAGAGAGAGAGAGAGAGAGAGAGTAATGCTCCATTGAAAACGTTACTGTAGCGATGAAAATGTGAAAACCACTTAGGCCGCTGTTTCCAACAACGGCCTAGGTGGTGTTCACGTGTTTTCACAACATTTGCATTTTCAATGGAGCATTTCCCATATATATATATATATATATATATATATATATATATATATATATATATATATATATATATATATAACAAATGCTCTATTGAAAACGGGTCTAGTTTTCACGGGTTGGAAAACACCAATCTGAGCCGTTGAATCACTCATGATCGTGATCAGCGACTCAGATCGAGCCCCCCATCACCCGGTTGAAATGATCAGCGGAGGGTTATTTTGGGAATTTCATCCTAAATAACTCTTGGCCTCACGGATTCTAAAAAAAATGAATTAACCTAGGCCGTTGTTCCCAACAACGGCCTACGTTATAAAAAATTGAATCACACAACGTTGTTTGGAACAACGGCATTTATCTTAATTTTTATAACCTAGGGCGTTGTTCCCAACAACGGCCTAGGCTATAAAATTTTATAGCCTAGGCCGTTGTTGGCCGGGAACAACGGCGTAGGTTATAAAAATTGAGAACTAGGCCGTTGTTTAACAACGGCCTAGGCTATAAAATTTTATAGCCTAGGCCGTTGTTGGGAACAACGGCGTAGGTTATAAAAATTGAGAACAAGGCCGTTGTTCCAAACAACGGCCTATGATTCAATTTTGTATATCCTAGGTCGTTATTCCCAACAACGGCCTAGGTTATATCAATTTTTCAGAACGAATCAGACGAAGAATTATTTGGGGCGAAATTTTCAAAATAACCCTCTGCCACTTAAGTGTTATTAGGTGATGGGCGAAAGCGATCTGAGCCACTGATCACGATCAAGAGTGATCCAATGGCTCAGATCGCTATTTTCTAACCCGTGAAAACAAACTCGTTTTCAATGGAGCATTTGCCTATATATATATATATATAAAATAAAACACAAAGAAAGCTATCAAGTGGCTCTCCTTCAATCTCCCCAAAATCAAAGGCCTAGATTTAACCTCACAAAACACATTTTTCCTCCCTGAAAGTTTTCCTCCAAAACTCAAATTCAAATCCCCCCACCTAAAACAACACCTTTATTTATTTAATTATTTCTCTTTCTCTCTCTCTCTCTCTCTCTCCTATTCAAAAAATAAGAAAATAAAATTTTTAAAAAATTAAAAAAATTGAAAACTAAACAAATAAAAATTTTACAAAGTTTAAAAATAATTCAAAAATAACAAAAACTTATAAAAAATTTAAAATTTTAAAAAAATATTAAAAAATTAGAAAAAAATAATTTTAAATTTTAAATTTTTTTTATCAAATTAACAAAATTAAAATTTTTTAAATTTTCAAATTTTAAAAAATTAAATTTTAAATTTAAAATTTTAAATTTTAAATTTTAAATTTTAAATTTTAAAAATTTTAAATTTTAAATTTTAAAAAATTTTATTTTACTTTTTTTTTTTTTTGGCTCTACTCAAGAAAGACAACTAAAGTAAATTTTTTATATATCCATTTTGATTTTCTTTTTATAAAGTTGCTATAGGGAGACAAAGTGGAAATAAAAGAAATAATTAGTTTGGATTAAAGTTTTGAGAACTTCATGTATTTTATTTTAGTTGAAATAATAATAAGAGGCATTTTAATTGCAAACTGAGTCTCAGACAAACAAATGTCTAGATTATTGGTATTGTAGATACCTTCACACCTGCTCTTGTGTTACCATTGTATTTAGACATGCTCATAGTGATTATGGGATTAGATTAAGCTCTATAAAATCTATATAATAATGTCCGTGCATAACGATTACAAGCATCTAAAAGTGATGCTGAAGTTAAAAAAAACTTTATGCAGTATTTCTAACAAACTATATGTATTCCAAATAAGTTCAAGCTAATGATCAAGAAGGCGATGGTTGAGCTTAAAGGTAGATATACTGCTTCCTCATATAATATGTTTGCTACTTCAATTAATTTGCTGGACTTCCAAAACTATTTTATATAATCAAAACAGGTGCACCGTTCCGAAGACGTGCCGTAGGCACGTGTCAACGGGCAAACCTAGTATCTATATATAGTGAGAGAGAGAGATTAAATAATTAAAAGAGTTGTTTGAGGAGATTTGAATTTGAGTTTTGGAGGGAAACTTTTGCGAGGAAAAATGTGTTTTGTGATGTTAGATCTAGGTCTTTAATTTTATGGGGATTAAAGAAGGAACCACTTGATAGCTTTTCTTTGTGTTTTATTATATAGACTAGGTTTGCCCGTTGACACATGCCTACAGCACGTCTTCGGAACGGTGCACCTGCTTTGATTATATAAAATAGTTTTGGAAGTCCAGCAAATTAATTGAAGTAGCAAACATATTATATGAGGAAGCAGTATATCTACCTTTAAGCTCAACCATCGCCTTCTTGATCATTAGCTTGAACTTATTTGGAATACATACAGTTTGTCAGAAACACAGCATAAAGTTTTTTTTAACTTCAGCATCACTTTTAGATGCTTGTATTCGTTATGCACAGACATTATCATATAGATTTTATAGAGCTTACTCTAATCCTATAATCACAATGAGCATGTCTAAATACAATGGTAACGCAAATGCAGGTGTGAAGGTATCCACAATACCAATAATCTAAATATTTATTTGTCTGAGACTCAGTTTGCAATTAAAATATCTCTTATTATTATTTCAACCAAAATGAAATACATGAAGTTCTCAAAATTTTAATCCAAGCTAATCATTTCTTTTATTTTTACTTTGTCTCCCTATTGCACCTTTATAAAAGACAATCAAAATGGATATATAAAAAATTTACTTTAGTTGTCTTTCTTGAGTGGAGAACCAAAAAAAAAAATTTAATTAAATTAAATTTTAAATTTTAAATTTTAAATTTTAAGTTTTAAATTTTAAGTTTTAAATTTTAAATTTTAAATTTTAAATTTTAAATTTTAAATTTTAAATTTTAAATTTTAAATTTTAAATTTTAAATTTTAAGTTTTAAATTTTAAGTTTTAAATTTTAAGTTTTAAATTTTAAATTTTAAGTTTTAAATTTTAAGTTTTAAGTTCTAAATTTTAAATTTTAAATTTTAAGTTTTAAGTTCTAAATTTTAAATTTTAAATTTTAAGTTTTAAGTTCTAAATTTTAAATTTCAAATTTTAAGTTTTAGATTTCAAATTTTTAGTTTGAAATTTTAAACTTTAAATTTTAAATTTTAAATTGTAAATTGTAAATTTTAAATTTTAAGTTTTAAAATTTTAAACATTTTTTTTAACTTTTTATTTTTTGAAAATTTTTAAAAAATTAATTTTGTTAATTTTACAAACTTTTAAAAAATAAATTAAATTTTAAAGTTGTTTCTTTTTTTTTCTTTTTTTATATTTTTTAAAAAAAAATTTATAAGTTTTTGATATTTTTGAATTATTTTTAAAGTTTGTAAATTTTTTATTTTTTTAGTTTTTAAGTTTTAAAGATTTTTTTTAATTTTTTAAAAATTTTATTTTCTTAATTTTTTGAATAGGAGAGAAAGAAAAAGAGAGAAATAATTAAATAAATAAAGGTATTATTTTGGGTGGGGGGATTTGAATTTGAGTTTTGGAGAAAACTTTTGGAGGAAAAAATGTGTTTTGTGAGGTTAGATCTAGGCCTTTGATTTTGGGGGATTAAAGGAGTGCCACTTGATAGCTTTCTTTGTGTTTTATTTTATAGACTAGGTTTGCCCGTTGACACGTGCCTACGGCACGTCTTCGGAACGGTGCACCTGCTTTGATTATATAAAATAGTTTTGAAAGTCCAGCAAATTAATTGAAGTAGCAAACATATTATATGAGGAAGCAATATATCTACCTTTAAGCTCAACCATCGCCTTCTTGATCATTAGCTTGAACTTATTTGGAATACATACAGTTTGTTAGGAACACTACATAAAGTTTTTTTTAAGTTTAGCATCACTTTTAGATGCTTGTAATCGTTATGCACGGACATTATCATGTAGGTTTTATAGAGCTTACTCTAATCCTATAAACACTATGTGCATGTCTAAATACAATGGTAACGCAAGTGCAGGTGTGAAGGTTTCTACAATACCATTACTCTGAACATTTGTTTGTCTAAGACTCAGTTTGCAATTAAAATACCTTTTATTATTATTTCAACCATATTGAAATACATGAAGTTCTCAAAACTTTAATCCAAGCTAATCATTTCTTTTATTTTCACTTTTGTCTCCCTATTGCACCTTTATAAAAGACAATCAAAATGGATATATAAAAAATTTAGTTTAGTTGTCTTTCTTGAGTGGAGAACCAAAAAAAATTAAATTAAATTAAATTTTAAATTTTAAATTTTAAATTTTAAATTTTAAATTTTATATTTTAAATTTTAAGTTTTAAATTTAAAGTTTTAAATTTAAAGTTTTAAATTTTAAATTTTAAATTTTAAGTTTGAAATTTTAAATTTTAAGTTTTAAATTTGAAATTTAAAATTTTAAGTTTTAAATTTTAAATTTTAAGTTTTAAATTTTAAATTTTAAATTTTAAATTTTATGATTTAAATTTTAAATTTCAAATTTTCAGTTTTAAATTTTAAATTTTAAATTTTAAATTTCAAATTTTAAGTTTTAAATTTTAAATTTTAAATTTTAAATTTTAAATTTTATGATTTAAATTTTAAATTTCAAATTTTCAGTTTTAAAATTTAAATTTTAAATTTTAAATTTCAAATTTTAAGTTTTAAATTTTAACCTTTAAATTTTAAATTTTAAATTGTAAATTGTAAATTTTAAATTTTAAGTTTTAAAATTTAAAAAAAAAATTTAACTTTTTATTTTTTGAAAATTTAAAAAAAATTAATTTTGTTAATTTTACAAACTTTAAAAAAAATTAAATTTTAAAATTGTTTCTTTTTTTTTTTCTTTTTTTTTTCTTTTTTTCTATTTTTTAAAAAAATTTTATAAATTTTTGATATTTTTGAATTATTTTTAAAGTTTGTAAATTTTTTATTTTTTTAGTTTTTAAGTTTTTAAGATTTTTTTTAATTTTTTAAAATTTTATTTTCTTAATTTTTTGAATAGGAGAGAGAGAGAAAGAGAGAAATAATTAAA
This sequence comes from Hemerocallis citrina, assembly GCA_017893485.1. Lineage (NCBI taxonomy): Eukaryota > Viridiplantae > Streptophyta > Magnoliopsida > Asparagales > Asphodelaceae > Hemerocallis > Hemerocallis citrina. The sequence goes on from CM030361.1 coordinate 144,922,603, forward strand.
TAAATAAAGGTATTGTTTTGGGTGGGGGAATTTGAATTTGAGTTTTGGAGGAAACTTTTGGAGAAAAAAATGTGTTTTGTGGGGTTAGATCTAGGCCTTTGATTTTGGGGGATTAAAGGAGAGCCACTTGATAGCTTTCTTTGTGTTTTATTTTATAGACTAGGTTTGCCCGTTGACACGTGCCTACGACACGTCTTCGGAACGGTGCACCTGCTTTTATTATATAAAATAGTTTTGGAAGTCCAGCAAATTAATTGAAGTAGCAAACATATTATATAAGGAAGCAGTATATCTACCTTTAAGCTCAATCATCGCCTTCTTGATCATTAGCTTGAACTTATTTGGAATACATACAGTTTGTTAGAAACACTGCATAAAGTTTTTTTTAAGTTCAGCATCACTTTTAGATATTTGTAATCGTTATGCACGGACATTATTATATAGATTTTATAGAGCTTACTCTAATCCCATAATCACTATGAGCATGTCTAAATACAATGGTAATGCAAGTGCAGGTGTGAAGGTTTCTACAATACCAATACTCTGAACATTTGTTTGTCTAAGACTCAGTTTGTAATTAAAATACCTCTCATTATTATTTCAACCAAAATAAAATATAAGAAGTTCTCAAAACTTTAATCCAAGCTAATCATTTCTTTTATTTCCACTTTGTCTTCCTATTGCACCTTTATAAAAAGACAATCAAAATGGATATATAAAAAATTTATTTTAGTTGTCTTTCTTGAGTGGAGAACCAAAAAAAAATAAACTAAATTAAATTTTTTAAAATTTTAAATTTTAAATTTTTTTATTTTTATTTTGAAATTTTAAAAAATTTTAATTTGGTAAATTTTTCAAACTTTAAAAAAAATCTAAATTTTAAAATTTTAAAATTTTTTTAAATTTTTTTAATATTTTTTAAAAATTTTAAATTTTTTTATAAGTTTTTGATATTTTTGAATTATTTTTAAAGTCTGTAAATTTTTTATTTGTTTAGTTTTTAAATTTTTAAGCTTTTTTTAATTTTTTAAAAATCTTATTTTCTTATTTTTTTGAATAGGAGAGAGAGAAAGAGAGAAATAATTAAATAAATAAATGTGTTGTTTTGGGTGGAGGGATTTAAATTTGAGTTTTAGAAAAAACTTTTGAGAAAAAAGATGTGTCTTGTGTGATTAAATCTATCCTTTGATTTTAGGGAGATCGAAGAAAAGCCGCTAGATATATGGTTGGAAAGAAATCAGAGCAGCAGAAGAGAACAATGATACTCTGATAACTACTACTCATCATGGTTACTCAATTCATGTTTGTTGTTCTTATTAGGCCATTATATGAGATGCATAAATGAATCCCCTCCCTATCAGTTTCCCATGTGATAATTTAATGCTCTACTTGGAGTCTCCCCAAAACCCAACCAAAGTAGAAGAAAAACAGCCAACAAACTTAACTCGATTTAGGTTGGGGCCAATCGAATTCCATTCAAGTGGCTTCTTAATTGGCCCGCAAACTCCTAAAACTTTTTCTCCGAGCTGTCTCATCATCATCAAAAGTCTTATTGTACTATGGTATACTGGAGCAAGATTACGGTCTAAGTGGATTTAACTGTTTATACTTTGTATTACTCTATCTTTCTAATTATAACAGCAGACAGGGCCGGCCCTGAGTTCCGGAGGGCTCTAGGCAAACTTCCGAAATGGGCCCTCCTACCCCATATATAAAAAAAAAAAAAAAATTACGCGCGAAATGCGTGCCTATATTTACAAGGAAAATTTAAAATCGGGAACCCCAAAAATGACGATTTCGACGGGGACCCAAGGCGGCCGCCTTGCCCGCCTACATGTCAGGGCCGGCCCTGACAGCAGAGATATAGATGTGAGTCATAAAGTATTACAGTTATAAGATAAAGATGCATATTCAGCAGTCAAAGAAATTTAAATTAATCTTTATTATGTCTATCTAAATGTTGAGAATCTCAAATTTTGATTTAAATATCTATATAATAAAATACAAAGAAAACTATCAAGTGGCTCACACTCAATTCTTTCAAAATTAAAGATTCAGATCTAACCTCACAAAACACATTTTCCTCCTCCTCCCTCAATTTTCAAATCCCAAAATCAATTTTTCCCCCAACATTAAAAAACTTATTGCTTTATTACTCTTCTCTTTTCTCTCTTCAATTTTTCATATTTCTCTCTTTCTATCTCTCTCTCTTTCTCATTCTTTCTTTAGAAATTTAAATTTTAAGATTTCAGATTTGTAAAATTTTCAGAATTTTTTTGCTTTTTTTTTAATTGCACATGTTATATTAAAAATAGCAAATATCTCTTTAACAGTTAAATTTCATCATTTTCCACTCTTAAAGTTCTAAGAAGTTCGATTTTATACCATTTATAATTAATTTTCAACATATACTAATGAAAATATGGACTTTATTTACAACTATTGTCATACTATTCAAATTTGAGATACATAATTATTGTTTTACTGTTTACAAGACTTTTCGTGTGTTGTATCGTTCCGAAGACGTACCGTAGGCACGTGCTCACGGGTAAATCTAGTATATACCTCAAAAGAAGATCTTTTGCTGCTCGATCCCTTATTTTTTATCTCCTCCAAAATGTATAAGATTAAGCATAATGAAGAGAGAGAAAATGCGGAGAAGAAATGAATATCTAAACAAATACTGATCAGGAATTCATGACAAATGAAAGGGAAATTTGTATATTTATGAATTTCTTCAAAGTAAAATTGCATAAATATATTGAATACACCCCCCATCACATGGTTGTTATGAGAGAAACATTTTTAATATATGATTATTTTTGAAAATAATCTGTAATGTCTAATCTCTAATAATACTATAATGAGAGAGTTAGACTTGTCATTTGTAAACAACTAATTTATAGACATTCACCCATTTAATCTCAACCATTTAAATTTAAGTTGAAGTTATATTAACAATTCATTTACTCAACTGTTGATAGTTACCATAATACCCTCAAAATTCAAAGTTATTTATGACATAATTATTTACAAAAGGGTCACTCATATAAAATAAAAATTTGTACCAATATAGATAATTTGTAAAGATTATGTGATAAGAAAAGGGTGGTCTCAGGTTCGATGTCAGATTGCAGCTTATTATTTACTATATAATAATAATAATAATTAGAACGTGCCTCGCACGTGCAGAATACTAGTAATCTCTAATCTCTAATATTTTAATGGAAAAGTTGGAGTTGAAGTTATAAATTTAGCAACTTATGTACATTGCTCGTGCTTAAATAATATAAAATATAGATTAGATTTGAGTCCTCACTAAGTCGAGGTTTTTACTTAAAAAAATATATTTATTTATTAAGCTGTGCTATACTAGCATAAGAAATGAGACAGAGAGGAAAAGTGTTGCACGTAAAATGATTTTAAAAATTAATAATTATTAAAATGATTGCAAAACATAACACACTTGCAGTATTCATACATAGGTACGAAATGTAAATAGGGAAAATTGGAGTGTAGAATGAACTAAGTGCCCCTTAGGCAGGGCCGGCCTCACCCTTGAGGCGGGTGAGGTGCCCGCCGCAGACCTCCGACATTTTTGCGATTTTAGGAGCCTCCAAATTTGTAATTCTCTTGTAAATATAGGCACGTATTTTATGCGTATAAAAAAATCACTACAACATTTATAAGCTACCGCGGCATATATACCTCGGCGTTTTTCATGTCGCGTCGGGGTAGAGTCGGACATGGATTGGTGCTAAAAATCCTACCGATATACATCCGCGTTTTATAATAAACGCCTCTGTAGGATAATCTACATCGGCATTTTTTACATAAACGCTGGGGTATTGAATGCCTAATATACAATACACAATAATATCGTACCATACGGCGGTGTTCTTATTAAAAATGCCACCGTAGGGAAAGGAATAAAATCCCCAACCCAGCCGAACCCTAACGATTCGCTGTCACTCTCTCTCTAAATTTCGGCGGCAAATTTTTTTTCTTTCACGCTAAATTCTACCGCCGATTGCGCCTCATTCCTCTCCTTCCCTTCATCGCCGTTGCCGACGTCTCCTCCCCCGTCGTAGCCACTCCAGTCGCCGTCCCCGCTTCTTTGTCATCGTCACATTCTCTCTCTCCCCCAAAACTTCTGGTCCTTTCTCTTCATGCCGTCGCCGTCTCCGTAGCTCCCGACATCGCCGTCTCATTCTCCGTAACCCCCGCTTGCGCCGTCGCCGTTTCCGTAGCTCCCGACATCGCCGTCTCATTCTCCGTAACCCCCGTTTGGGCCGTCTCCGTTTTCGTAGCCCCTGCCGTCGCCCCCTCAGTCCTCCTCCGTTCCCTCACCATCGACAACTTTGTAGTTGAGTGGTATAATACTTTATTATTCTCATTGGTTTTAATTGTTTATCATGTGCTAAATATGAATGTTATTATTGTGCTAAGTATGTTTTTTTACTAATAATTAGTCATGAACCAAATAAATAAAGCGGCTTCTTGTTCTTCTTGTTATTATATTGACCGCACAACACCCTCGATATTCGCCCTAATCCTCTCAACAGCAAATATCCTTCACCATCATCATCTCCTTGAATGGAAAAACAAATTTAAGGGAGACTATATTTGAATCGATATTGGACTCGAACACACGGTGTTAATTGTCACAAAGGTGTTTTAGGACCTTAATTATAGATTTAAGAGTTCCATGAATATAGTAACATTTTTAGGTGATATGTCAAAAATGTTTAATGTTTAAAAGTGTTGAATGATCTTGATGTGTTATGTTTCATTGGAGTTACATATATTAATTAAAACCGGAATTTAGGGTTCTATGAATAGAGTTTTTTTTGTTGAGATTCATTTGTTATGGAGTTAATTTTGTTGATAGGCTTCTAATACACATGAAATTTATCTTAAATGGTTGACATGTGTAAGATACATGAAAATCAACTAGGGAATGTTTTTAAAAAGGTGAAATTAATTAGAAAAATGTCTTCTTAATTGTAAACTATTTAATGTATCAAATTTAAATTTCAGATTGGATGCTATTGTTATAATGGATAAAAGTTGGATTAGTAAACCATGTTTATCCAAGGAGTACCGGAATGGTGTTAAAGATTTTATTATCTCCGCTAAACGAAATTCTCGTGATCCCAACTTAATTATTTGTCTGTGCCTCCGGTGTACAAATTATAATTTGAGGACATGTGACGTAGTACACACATTTGGTTGTCAATAGTTTTCTTCAAGGATACACGCGGTGGTTTTGTCATGGAGAGGGTCGTACGTCAGCTCATGTTTGTCCGATTGTATTAGAAAATGAAAATGGGCCCTTAGTAAATGATGACTTAAGTATTCCCGATAAGATGCATGCTTTGGTGCAGGATGCCTTGAGGATTCATAATGTTTCATTCCACACCAACAATCCAACAACCCAAATTCACAATGAGTCAACCGAAACTTCACACATTGGTGGTAGGGTGGATGAGAAAATGCCCGGCCCCGGCCCTGAAATGAATAAACAGTACGAATCCTTCACTAAGTTGATGGAAGATGCTAGTACTCCATTGTATCGTGATTGCACCAGATTCTCTAAGTTCTCATTCATTGTCAGACTATTTCAGATCAAATATTTAAACGGGTGGTCTGCTAAGTCCTTCAGTATGCTACTTGAACTATCGAATGAAGTGTTTCCAGAAATTTGTATTCCAAACTTCTCCCATACAATCGAAAAATTCCTAAAGTCTTTTGATCTAGGCTATGAGAAGATATCAGCATGTTCAAATGATTGTATGCTTTTCAGGAGATGTAAGGAGAGTCTCGAGAATTGCGAAGTTTGCGGTTCTTCAAAATGAGCAGAAACACCAAATGAAGACGGTCAAACAATTGTTCCTATTAAGAGAAGTAGGAGAAAGAAGCATGTCAAAATATTGTGTTACTTTCCTCTAATTCCTAGGCTACAAAGACTGTTTATGTCTTCAAAAACTTCTTCTGATATGAGATGGCATGTTGAAGGTCGTAATAATGATGAGATTCTCAAACATCCTGCTGATTCTCAATCTTAGAAAAAGTTTGACGAAAGATATCCCGATTTTACGGAAAATCCTCGCAGCGTGAGACATGGATTAGCTAGTGATGGTTTCAACCATTTTAGGCAGTTGAGTAGTACATACAGCATATGGCCTGTTGTGTTATTTCCATACAATTTACCCCCTTGGAAAATGCATGAAACAGTCCTACATTTATTTTGTTCATGATAGTTCCTGGACCGAAAGGCCCTGAAAATGATATAGATGTGTACCTACAGCCGTTAATAGAGGAACTTCAAAAATTATGGGAGGGTGTTCCCACCTATGATGCAATGGCTAAAAAAATATTTTGTCTTCGGGTCGCGTTGACTTGGACAATCAATAATTTTTCCGCATATGCAAATTTATCTGGATGTGGTACTAAAGGACGCTATGCATGTCCTTTTTTTGTTGACCAAACCCATTCAAGGTGGTTGTACAATGGCAGAAAGTTCTGTTATATGGGTCATAGGAGATGGTTGCATGACACACATAGATTTCGAGCAGAGACAGCGACCTTGGATGGTAAAGATGCGTGGGACATGCTCCTGTAGCTTCATCTGGGTCATATGTTTTGAGTATTTATAATTTATTGAACTTTAGGCTTGAATAGCTTGTTTCCTTTGAAGATTTCATGTAGAATGTGAGTCATTAATTGTATGCATAGTTTATATTGATATGTATCAAAACAAAAACAAAAAAATTTGCACAGCCATCAAATGTTAGTCATGCAAACGAAGGAAATTCAACCGATGGGGATGGAAACAACTCGAGGGGTATGTAGTAGCGGTCGGCCAAGTCTTCTTCGGGTATTGATATGGTTTGTTGTGTCTGCAAGTACTGTTGTATTTGAATTATGTAATTTCTGATATGGTATGTAGTACCGATGATATGGTATGGTATGTAGTACCGATGGTTTGTTATGAAATTTCTGAATTATGTTGAATACTTTTGGACAATTAATGAAATGTATGTCACTTTATTATGTCTAATTAATTATTGTGCCTGGTTGTGATTTGTATTAATATGCCTGAAATTTGGGGATTTATTTGTGAATATTTGTGCAGGTTATTGAAATGATATTGTGAATTGAATTGAATTGTATTTCTGAGAATCGAAATGTAAGTTGTGCTGTGAAAAAAAACTGTACAAATCTATCCCGGCGTTTCTAAAACGTCAGTGTATTGAAACACGAAAAAAGGAAAAATAGGAATAACATACCCCGACGTTTACAAAACGCTGGTGTGCAATTGAAAAGTGGGGTAAATAATAGAGGAAATACCCTAATTTGATAACACAACTACGGCGGCGTTTTTCAAACGCCGGTGTTATTTTAACCTACACCGGCATTTGTTAAAAATGCCGGGGTATGCCTAAAATCTACCGCAACGCACGATTCGGCGACATTTAGACCGGAATTTTAGTAAATGCCGGTGTAAGATACGGCGGCATTTTTAAACGCCGGGGAATGTAAAATAAAATGCCGAGAAAGGCAGTTAGTGTTGTAGTTAATAGTGTTATTAGGGGCCCCCAAAAATAATTATTTGAGCCTTTAAATTTTTTTTAAAATTATTTGGGTTTAGACTTGAAGACTTGAATTGAATTTGAGACTTTAAATTAGGGTGATTTAAAGAAAATTTATATATTTTGCATATTTTACTTTCAACAATGTGCAAATTTTTTGTATACATGTTTTTTTTGTATGGAGGCTCCATTTCGAAAGTTCGCCTCGGGCCCTCGGGAACTCAGGACCGGCCCTGTCCCTAGGTTAATGAAAAGAAAGCATGTGATCAATCAAACGAGATTATTTATTGCTTGGTCGTCATGCAATAGGAATTGTAATTTATTCTATTTTGTTTTATTAATTTATCATTAAATAAAGTGGTGACGTTATCACTTTTATTCTCAAAAAATCATACAACATTATTTGTACATAACAATAAAAATATAAAAAATGTAATATATAGATATATACAACTTAATGGTATATCAAAAATGGGAGACTCGATTAAATTATTTTTAGCTAAATTATAAGAAATCACCTTATACTTTTAGGGTTTTTTTAGAAAACTATTCTAACTATACTTTATTATACGTAATTCCCCCAAAAAAAAACCGGAGGAAACTATTCCGAATAACGAAAATACCCCTCTGTCTATTTTCATCCTTTTCCCTTTTTTATCTTTTATTTCTTTTTTCTGACTTATTTTTTTTCCATTTTAATTAATTCCATCTATTTTCTCAAAATTTACAAACTCTAATTTAACCAATTATTTTTACTCAATGTTATTCGGAAGAGTTAAATAGATTGGAATTGAGGGTAAAATGATTAGAGTCAAAATGAAGTCCAGATATTTTTATAAACAATGATTTTGAGGACCACCTGTTAGCGGATCCGGAGCGAGACCCGATGAGGATGCGGGCGCCTGCCCTTTTTCTCTGGTCACGTGTTCAGACTCTATTGCAGCTGACACTTTCGCGGTTATATTTGCGCCAAGTATAAAGTTTAGGGCGAGAGCGACCCGTCAACTGCTGACCTCACGTGCCTTCCTTCTACTTCTGCTGCTTGCCATACATGCATTGCATGTTACAAAATCAACCAATTCTCTTAATTTCTTTTTTTAGTATGGAAAAAATATTTGCTTTTTTACTTCTCCTAAGTAAATTTTTCACAATAAACTTATACGTGTTGAAAGTGATATTTAACATTATTTGTATTGGCTCTCGTATCATGTAATCTCGTCGTGCAAGAAAAAAAAATAAATGTAATACAGATAACCTTGCACCCTCAATATGTTTCGATCATCTTGAATATATATATATATATATATATATATATATATATATAGAGAGAGAGAGAGAGAGAGAGAGAGAGAGAGAGAGAGAGTTATGTGAGCCTCATATTTATGGAAGATCCACTCCGGCTATCATATTTATCATACTAATAGATGTATGTGTAGAAAAAATCAAGCTGTTTGGAGATCATTCACCCATGCATTATGTGAGTCTAATTTGTGGTTCGATTTATATTACTGTTGAAATCGTTCATTTTTCAATCACATGATGCATGGGTGAATGACCTCCAAATTCCTTGATTTTTTCTACACATACCTCCATTAGCATGATAAACATGATGGACGGAGTGGATCTTCCATAATGGCCCCACCAAGTGAGTATAATCACTTTGTATGAGAAAAATTTCCTCATACTCTATATGAGGCTCACTTTTCTTTTATATATATATATATATATATATATATATATATATATATATATATATATATATATATTCCTAGTTTCTTTCCTATATAGTATAGATATGTTAACTAAGTTGTATTAAGCTAATCAGTGAAGTATACCTATAGTGACATCTTACCTTAAAACCACAAAATCTCCGCTGTCATTTTTTCTTTAAAAAAAACAAAAAAAAAAAAACTTGCATCAAACATTATAACAGTGTCTTTATTTCAAAATTCGTTTCTCGCTATATGGGACTATGTCATATGTCATTTTTTCAAATTAAAAGAAAGCTTAAAAGAATATTACAACGAAACCCAACTACTTATTTGTAGTGCATCGACTTTTCGACTTAAAAAGAACCCGACAACTTATTTGTAATGCATCATTTTTGCATGCTTGATACCTCTTCTACAGGGCTGGCCCAGCGTTCACCGGTGCCCGAGGTGAACTTCCGAAATGGACCTCCATATACAATATGTATCATCGAAGAACAAGTTTGAATTAGCATCGGAGAACACGTTTGAATTAGCATCAGCGAACAAGTTCAAACTACTATAAAGTAAAGAATACATAGCTCATATATGCAAAAGGCAATGAAACATAAACTAGTTGCAGTAAGCATACCTTGGGCATTCCGTGCATACAACCTTCATTCCTGAAAGAAGCTCAAGAAGCACAACACCAAAGCATAGACATCAATCTTTGTAACTTCAAGCTCACTTTCCAACTTCCTCATTGACTCACCAAGCTGTATCAAGATACAAGTTTATAATTTGATAATTTTTATTAAAAAAAGGTGTAAATGGGGTTTTAAAAAAAAGATTAAATCCATGTAGGAGAAAGAGAAAATATTAATCTGGAAGAAAGCAGCAACCTTATGGTGTTCCTTCTGCCCAGCTCTGATGAAAAGTGAGAACTCGTGTGATTTGAGTTCCAACTGAAATTTTATATGCATGAATTGTTTGTGGACATGCATAAGTTTTCCAATCTGAAATCAACACAAAGGTAAAAGTAAATTATGGGAATTTGAGAGATACAACTAAACTCAATAGAGTATGTTATAGAGGTCTACTGCACTACTGTACAGTCTGTACTAAATCTAGAACGAACAGAGTCAAAAGCATCAATCAACAAATAACAGGAATTTGGAAAGCATCCAAATGTGTGAACTATAGTTATTCTCAAAAGCATCCACATAATCTCCACACGAGTATAAAAACATGCATAAGATCATCAGATATGCAAACTATATAATTGAGCCAACTAAATTCGGAGCATTATATTTGAGAATATAATTCTCACATGTGATTACTACTAGAATGATAGCAAATGTAATCAGCGTGTCAGGTATCTAGTTAGGGTTGGGTATCCAGACTTGATTTCAATGTGGATTTGTTTAAATCACAAAATTTTAAAGGCCAAAATTCAATCAAGCTCAAATCCAAATAATTTTAAAAAAATTCTAAAGACGCAAATAACTAATTTTGGGGACCCCTATTAATAATGTAATTTTATTTTATGCGCAAAACATCGTACCTATATTTACAAGAAAAATACAAATTTGAAGATTCCTAAAATTGCAAAAAAAAAATGAGGCCGCCTCCCCTACCTCAAGGTGGGGCCGGCGCTGCTCTTCTATTATCCAAAGAGAGTGTTTTGAGTATAAAAAATTTGGATCCACTTGGTTGACCCCTACCTCACCGAATGGCTGCACACTAGCTAGAGACATGGAGTAGTGGATGCATGGTCCAACTTCCATCCAAATCCAATAAGAATCCTCACTGGATTATGCATGCATGATATGATGGAAGAAGTATTTGACACAAGGACCACCCTATATATATCAAACCCTAATGGGTAATACCCACCACACTCCCAGTCATTGATTGAAGAAGTCTTGTTTGTACTCCATAATATGATGTATCTGATAGTGACTTTGCTCGTTCTATTTTTCACCCCCACAAAAGATTTTCAGGATCAAGAGTTTTGCCAGAAATTGAATGAGAAAGGACACTTGCCAATTTGCCTGCTTGTACTATTCTCTCTTCAATGTTGTTTGTTTTCTCTTCTTCCTTTGTCAGTCCCCAATGCATGAGGCGTTGCAAGTGGCTTTCATCTTAATCGAAATCTAAAATTTCAGTAATGTTGAACAATTAGCTCCATTGTACGAATGGCTTGAGAAGCCTAGCACAAGATGGGCATCAATAGTTTGGAAGGCCAAAACCTCACCCGAAGTAAGGATCTTCCTCTGTCTCTGCTACTCAACGACACGATTCCCGCAAAGGAGAATCTTGCTAAACGGCAACCAAACATTTTGACCAATTGTGGATTCTATAACACGAACTCCGAATTTAGAGACCACTTTTTATTGAGTATCGTAGAAGCAAAGCAGTTTGGGTTGAGATCCTTAGGGCTTTAGGAATAAATGACTACCCCCACTACAATATTAATCGTCTTCCCTAGCATTTTTAAACGTGGGGTATCCCCTATCGGCGTTTTTAAAAACCCCGGTAAAAAAGCCTTCGTGGTAGAGAGAGAGAGAGAGAGAGAGGGGGGGGGGGGGGGGGGGGGGGGGGGGGGGGGGGCACTGAAGTAGGGATATAGGGGTATTTTAGTTTGGCATTTTTTTGGTAATAATTATCTCGCCGTTGATAAAAACTCTGGTGTAGGGGCATTATATATAATGCCCCTACACCGGAGTTTTTATAAACGGCGGGATAGTTATTACTATATATATATATATATATATACACTACTATAATGGGAGAAGGCCTTAGTGTAATTTGTCCATCTATCAACCCGTGCAACGCACATGCATAACTATTGTAAATGAGGTTTTAGATCAAATTCAGACTACGTCTGGGTTTTTACTTTTAAAAATATATATTTATTAAGACGTGCATCGCACGTGTAAACTACTAGTATATATATATAGGGAAGTCTTTCGTTGTGCACCACCTATGGTGCACACGGCGTGTGCACTCGGCCTTCCCGCCTTCGTATCGACGATCCGAACCGTTCACATTGATCTACACATCTAAATTAGTCTAAATATGTAAAATCAAATCATTTGAAATTCATTTGTCCATCCATTGAAGTGTTACAAAATTGTATGGCTGAAAATCATTGTTTTTTATAATCACATGATGGATGGAAAAATAAATTTCAAATGATTTGATTTTACATATTTAGACTAATTTAGATATGTAGATCAATGTGAACGGTTCGGATCGTCGATACAAAGGCAGGAAGGTCGAGTGCACACGGAGGGGTAGTGCACAATGAAAGACTTTCCTCTCTCTCTCTCTCTCTCTCTCTCTCTCTCTATATATATATATATATATGGGGGGGGGGGGGGGGGGGGGGGGGGGGGGGGGATTACTAACTACCCGGCGTTTTAAAAACGTATGTTGGGGTAGTGTGTTTAAATATTAAAAAATCGATAATAACTATCCGGCATTTGAAAAACGCTAGGTTAGGGTGTTTTAATTCATTTATTTTATAAACCTGCCAGGGTATGGCATTTTTATTTTTATTTTAAATACCTACCCCGGAGTTTTTCAAACACTAGGTACACATTATTATTATTATTATTTCTTTCTCATTTAAATTTTCAAAAAATCGATAATACAATTCAATTCACAAATCATTTCAATAAAACATGTAATATGATTCACATTAATTTTCACAAATTTCAGGCTAATGAAGCATAATAATACAATTCACAATCATGGACAATAGTTAAGCATAATAAAGTAATACACATTCCATTAATTATCCACGAGTTCAACCGATTTCTGAAATTTTAACAGATTAAAAACAAATAAAAATGTACATGTTGCAACAAAGGCACATTAACCACCATAAGAGAAGACTTCATCGAACTGCTACTACGTACGCCTCCTTCCTGCGGAGTTGCTTACATTCTCATCGGAAGTATCCTCTGGATTTGCACGACTTGTAACTGATGAAATTCTTTGGTCGTCCTGTAATGCAAAAAAATTGTCGAAAATTAGTCAATCTGAATATGCACAATCAATTATCTAGTTATAATATCGGTGGGCCTATGTATTTTATTAATTAAAACCGGTATGATGGTATATCGGTTCACTTTATTAGTCGAAAGTGATACGAGGTCATAACTTGCAAACCGTGAGTCGAAACTCATTTTTACAAGTTATATTAGCTTGTGTATAATATTTTTTAACTAATGGCAAAGTTTCGTATTTTGTTGAACTCGTTTGTTAACTAGTGGCAAAGTCCATGTAGGATAATGGCTCGATTCTGGTATTTGGTATCTGCAGTGTTCGAAAGTTTCAGAGCTTCAGTCGACTGGATGGAGGAGCAGTCGACTGTCCAGAGAGGAGTTTTCAAAGACTAAAGATACAGCAGCAGCAGTCGACTGATCAGTCGACTGTCCCGAAGGAAGTACCAGTCGATTGGTAATTGGACCAGTCGACTGTCGGCGGGTTTTGGATCCAGAATAGGCCCAATTCGAAAAGGCCCAATAGTTTCCCTATAAATACACCCGTTAGGGTTTTGTAAATTGTAACACCTTATTCGGATTTTGCAGCCGTCATCTCTTGTAAAGGCTTTGTTTGCCCATTGGAGATCATAGTAAAGAACCCCAACCGCCCCTTGTGGATGTAGGCATTGTTTTGCCGAACCATGTAAATCTTGTGTTCTTGTGTTGTTTGTTTTTCTGTGTTTTCTCGCCGTTCCTCTCGTTTGATTGTTGGTTTGATTTGTATTCCGCACAACAAGTGGTATCAGAGCTGTTGGTTCAACCTAGAGGGAGATGGCGGGTGATGCAGATGCAACCAAGGATGTTGTGGGATCAAGTTCATCCAGAACAACGATTCACAACGCAAAATTTGAAGTTGAAAATTTTGATGGGACAAACAATTTCGGGATGTGGCAATGTGAGGTGTTGGATGTTCTTGTTCAACAAGAACAAGATGTTGCTTTGGAGAAAGAAAAACCAAAGGATGTGTCCGAAGCAGATTGGAAGAAGTTGAATCGAGTTGCGTGTGGGACTATTCGGCTCTTTATTGAGAAGGCTCAGAAGTACGATTTGATGAGGGATACCATTGCTGCGGTGTTGTGGAAGAAGCTCGAAGACAAATACATGAGGAAAAGTTTGGAGAATCGGCTGTATTTGAAGAAGAGACTTTTTCGCTTCACCTATACGGAAGGTATGTCTATGAATGCTCATGTTGAATCATTTAATAAATTATTGGCTGATTTGTTAAATTTGGATGAGCAAATTAAGGATGAAGATAAAGCCCTAATTCTGTTGAATTCATTACCTGAAAGTTATGATCATTTAGCAACTACTTTATTATATGAAAAAGATACTGTGAAATATGAAGATGTTGCAAATGCTCTGTTGAATAATGAAACTAGGAGAAGGGATAAAATAGTTGATAGAGAAACTTCTGAAGCTTTAATTGTAAGGGGCAGGACTGAGACCAGATCTGAGTCCAAATCTGGGAAAAAGGGAAACAAATCTCGTTCCAAATCGAGAGGAGTTTCGAAGGACAGGAAAATACCGGCCAAAGATGAATGTGCTTTCTGTCATGAAATGGGGCATTGAAAAAAGGATTGTCCAAAGCTACGAAATAAGAGAAATTCGACTGCAAATGTGACTGTTGATAATTTAGAAAGTGGCGAGGATTTTTCTTTTGCACTTGCTTCTAGTCCCTCACTTTATCAAGAAGTATGGTTTCTTGATACAGCAGCCTCCTATCATATGTCTTGGAAAAAGGAGTGGTTTACTTCTTTGGAGTATATGGATGGTGGTGTAGTTTTGATGGGAAATGATGCACCTTGTAAGAAGGTAGGAATCGGGAAGATTGAATTGCTAATGCACGATGGTCTTATTAGAGAGCTTTCAGATGTATGGTATGTTCCAGATTTAAAAAAGAATTTGATTTCACTTGGTGCTTTGGAGGCCAGTGGATTGAAATTTGCTAGTGAAGGTGGCATTCTGAAGGTGACTAGCGGATCACTCGTGGTGATGAAAGGGCAAAGAAAAAGGAACTTGTTTTTCTTGCAGGGAAAAACATATTTGGGTGAGGCTGCCAGTGTAACTGAAAGGCCTAAACAGGTTGTTCCCGACTCTACTAGGTTGTGGCATATGCGACTCGGGCATGCAGGAGAAAAGGCCCTGCAGGGGCTTGTGAAGCAAGGGTTGCTTAAAGATGCTAAAGGGTGCAAGTTGGAATTTTGTGAACATTGTGTTTTGGGTAAGCAAACTAGGGTGAAATTTGGTACAGCTGTACATCAGACAAAGGGTATCCTCGATTATGTGCACACAGATGTTTGGGGCCCTACTCAGACACCTTCTATGAGTGGTAGACACTGGTTTGTTACTTTTGTTGATGATTACTCCAGACGAGTTTGGGTATATACCATGAAGCACAAAGATGAAGTTTTGACATTGTTCACAAGTTGGAAGAAGAAAGTTGAAAATCAGACTGGTAGGAAGATTAAGGTTCTGAGGTCAGATAATGGAGGGGAATATAAGAATGATCCGTTTCTGAAATTGTGTGAAGATGAAGGGATCCAAAGGCACTTCACAGTTAGGAAGACTCCACAGCAAAATGGGGCTGCAGAAAGGATGAACAGAACCTTACTTGAGAAGGTGAGATGTATGTTAGCACAGTCTGGATTGAAGAAGACATTTTGGGCAGAAGCTGTTATATATGCAAGCCACATTGTCAACCGTTTACCATCAGCAGCACTTGAAGGCAAAACGCCTATTGAGGTATGGAGTGGTAAACCTGCATCTGATTATAGTTTTTTGCATATATTTGGTTGTCCTGCTTATTTTCATATAACTGAAACTAAACTTGATGCAAGAGCCAAAAAGGCTATATTTGTTGGTTTTAGTACTGGTGTCAAAGGTTACAGGTTGTGGTGTCCAGAACAGAAGTAGTTAGTAATCAGCAGAGATGTGACTTTTGATGAGACCAGCATGATTAGCTCGGGACAGTCGACTGGTGGTATGGGACAGTCGACTGGTGAGCAGCAGAAGAGTGGGACAGTTCTCCAACAGGTGAGTAGCAGAATCTCGGGACAGTCGACTGGTGTACAGGAGCAGTCGACTGGTGGTCTAGAACAGCAGAAGAGTGGGAGCTCGGGACAGTCGACTGTTGGCAATAACCAGTCGACTGGTAGGAGAGTTCTCCAACAGGTGGAGTTAGAAAAGTTTTCAGTTGAAAATCCTGTTCCTGTCCAAGATGAAGATGATGTGGTTGATACTGAGAATGATGAAGAAGTTCCTATCCAGCAGGAAGAATCAATTGCAGTAAGAAGGCAAAGAAGAGATATCAAACGACCGTCTCGCTTTACAGATACAGTTGCATTTGCTCTTCCCATTGTGGATGATGAAGTTCCCTCCAACTTCAAAGAAGCCACTAGAAGTTCTGAAAATGCAGATTGGAAAGTTGCTATGGATGAAGAGATGAACTCTCTTCATAAGAATAAGACTTGGGATCTAGTGCAACTACCAAAGGGGAAGAAAGCAATTGGTTGCAAGTGGGTGTATACGAAGAAAGAAGGTCCAAAAGGCAGTGTTCGGTTCAAGGCTAGACTAGTTGCAAAGGGGTATGCTCAACAGGAAGGAATTGACTATAATGAAGTGTTCTCTCCAGTTGTGAAGCATCCTTCTATTCGGATTTTGTTAGCATTGGTAGCACAGTTTGATCTTGAATTGACACAGATGGATGTGAAGACTGCGTTCTTACATGGGGATCTAGATGAAGAAATTTATATGTCGCAGCCAGATGGGTTCAAAATTGCTGGGAAGGAAAGTTTTGTTTGCAGGTTGAAGAAGTCTCTCTATGGGTTGAAGCAATCTCCAAGGCAGTGGTATTTGAGGTTTGATCAGTTTATGAAGGTGCAGAGATATTCCAGAAGTGAGTTTGATCATTGTGTTTACTTCAGGAAATTGCAGGATGGCTCTTTCATATATCTGTTATTATATGTGGATGACATGTTGATTGCCTCTAAAAATGCTAAGGAGATTCAAAATTTGAAGAATCAGCTGAGTTCTGAATTCGAGATGAAGGATCTTGGTGAAGCCAAGAAGATACTTGGGATGGAGATAACTAGAGACAGGGCAAAGGGCATAGTAAGTTTGACACAGAAGCAATATCTTTTGAAGGTGCTGAAACGGTTTGGTATAGATGAGAAAACTAAACCAGTCAGTACACCCTTAGCCACTCATTTCAGAATTAGTGCTTCTCAGTCTCCAAGTACAGATGAAGAGAGACAGTATATGGCTAATGTACCTTACACTAGTATGGTTGGCAGTTTGATGTATGCCATGGTTTGTACTCGACCAGACATCTCTCAGGCGGTGAGTATGGTTAGTCGATATATGCATGATCCAGGCAAAGAGCATTGGCAAGCAGCTAAATGGGTTTTGAGGTACATAAGTGGCACCACAGATGTGGGTTTGAAATTTGAAAGGGATGACAATATTAGCAGGTTATTGGTTGGATATGTTGATTCTGACTATGCAGGTGATCTAGATAAGAGGCGGTCTACTACAGGCTATTTGTTTACTATGGCTAGAGCACCTATAAGTTGGAGGTCAAATTTGCAGTCCACTGTAGCGTTGTCTACTACTGAGGCTGAATACATGGCGGTTGCTGAGGCCATGAAGGAAGCCATTTGGATACATGGACTTTTGAAGAGCTTGGGAATTCATCGGGAGAAGGTGGAGGTACACTGTGACAGTCAGAGTGCTATTCATTTAGCGAAGAACCAAGTTCATCATTCGAGGACCAAACATATTGATGTTCGTTATCATTTTGTGCGTGATTTGATAAAGGATGGTGATATTCATTTGGTGAAGATTGGAACAGCTGATAATCCTGCTGATATGTTGACCAAAATTGTTGGGGCAGCCAAGTTCAAGCATTGCATGAACCTGGCTAATATTTTGCATGTTTGATAATTTGGCATGGGCGATTGGGATAGTACTTTGCTATTGGTTTGTTTAGTATGTGATATCATACTAAGGTGGAGTTTGGGTTCTTTTGTTACATTTGGTGATGAGCAGTTGTTTTGGAGTATTTGTGGAGATTGCTTGGGCTACTTGGAAGATTTCACCAAGGTGGAGATTGTTGGATACTTGGAAGATCTCGCCAAGGTGGAGATTGTAGGATAATGGCTCGATTCTGGTATTTGGTATCTGCAGTGTTCGAAAGTTTCAGAGCTTCAGTCGACTGGATGGAGGAGCAGTCGACTGTCTAGAGAGGAGTTTTCAAAGACTAAAGATACAGCAGCAGCAGTCGACTGATCAGTCGACTGTCCCGAAGGAAGTACCAGTCGACTGGTAATTCGACCAGTCGACTGTCGGCGGGTTTTGGATCCATAATAGGCCCAATTCGAAAAGGCCCAATAGTTTCCCTATAAATACACCCGTTAGGGTTTTGTAAATTGTAACACCTTATTCGGATTTTGTAGCCGTCATCTCTTGTAAAGGCTTTGTTTGCCCATTGGAGATCATAGTAAAGAACCCCAACCGCCCCTTGTGGATGTAGGCATTGTTTTGCCGAACCACGTAAATCTTGTGTTCTTGTGTTGTTTGTTTTTCTGTGTTTTCTCGCCGTTCCTCTCGTTTGATTGTTGGTTTGATTTGTATTCCGCACAACAGTCCACATCTTCAAACATAGCCGGACAAACAGGAGCTGACGTATGACACTCTTCACGACAAAACCACCATGTGTACCCTTGAAGAAAACCATTGACAACCAAATGTATCACTACTACATCGCATGTCCTCAAATTATAATTTGTACACTGGAGACATGGATAAAGTATTAAGTTGGGATCACAGAAATTTCGTTTGGCAAAGATAATAAAATCTTTAACACCATCCTGATACTTCTTAGATAATCATGATTTATGAATCTAGCTTCTATCCATTCGAACAATATCACTCAATCTAAAATTTAAATTAATTTGATAAATTAAAAATTATTATAATTGAATAATTTGATAACTAATTTATCCATTTTAAACCTACCCTAATTGATTTTCATGTATATTACAAATGTCAACCAATTTGATTAGTTTCATGTGTATTACACATGACAACTAATATAATTTTATATCAACTAAAGAACTAAAATCTACTTAATATCAAATGTCAACCAATGCGATTAGTTGCATGTGTATTACGCACATGGCAACTAATATAATTTTATATCAACTAAATGACTAAAATATACTTAATAGCGAATTAATAGCCCTACAATAAGAACTTAACAATAAACGCTCAACACAATGCCAAAAAAAAGG
The DNA here is from genome assembly GCA_017893485.1 of Hemerocallis citrina. Taxonomy (NCBI): domain Eukaryota; kingdom Viridiplantae; phylum Streptophyta; class Magnoliopsida; order Asparagales; family Asphodelaceae; genus Hemerocallis; species Hemerocallis citrina. Next base: position 144,942,231 of record CM030361.1, read on the forward strand.
CATCAACCAAAAAATAATGTATCGAGATTCCAATAAAAAAAACACTATTAGAGTATTTTGTTTTCTCCAAAGATCGATAGCAATATGTCTCTTTAAAGTATATCTTTATTAATACTAAAAAAGACACACCAAAACTAATTATCTACTTAAGAACATCAAACACTTTCAAGAATCACATAAAAATTAATTGAATTCATACAACCCTAAAATCTATTATTACAGGCCTGAAACAAATAAACAAAATTAACTCATCAAAAATATTACAAGCCTATCAAAAAAGATAATTCTAAAAAAAATAAATCTCATCAAAATTAACTCTATTCATACAACCCTAAATCTATTTTTACAACCTTAAAATCAACTTTAATCCATTTGAATAATAACACTCAATCTGAAATTTAAATTTCATAAAATTTAATGTTAATTTCATTATTTAAGTGACTATCTCACTCGGTCGATTGTCCATGAAATGTTCAATCTTATGATAAGAATAGGCCAAAGTTTGTACTTCATATTAAATAGATAATTATGATAAATTATAACAATTATCGCATATAAGTATATAAAAGTATAAAGAAATTACCCACATACATGTCAAAAAATTGTACTTTTCCTCACACACCCACATACATGTCAAAAAATATGATCAAGAAATTACACAAATTGCTAAAATAATCCTAAGATCGAAAACTTCATTAAAAATTAAACAAACCCAAACCCCTAATTCAACAAATAAATGTAACTTCAATCAAATATCTCAAGATCATACACCACTTAAGAACATTAAACACTTCCAATAACCACATAAAAAATTAACTATATTTATGCAACCCTAAAATCTAGAAAAAAAATTAGTGTATGCCAATTTTCGAAACTATTTGTAGAAAGATGACAATTGCCAAACTATTTGCGCTCGGAGACTCAACAACTAAACTCATCGTTCCCAACGGCGAACTTAGTTATTTCGTGCTCGCCGTTGGGATACGGCGAGTGTAGTTTTTTTTTTTTTTTTTTTTTTTTTTGGTGAGAAACTCGTCGCTCCCAACGGCGAGTTTAGTTCAAAACTTTCAAACAAGACTCGTTGTTTCCAACGGAGAGAATATTTATACTAGACTCGCTGTTGGGAATGGCGAGTTTAGTTCAAAAATATTTTGTATGGATTTTTTTTTTCGAAAATTCACTAAGTCCAATAAAGAGAGAGTTCACTCTCTATGAAATTTCATATATCCTCGCCGTTCTCAACAGTGAGTCTGGTATAAAAAATCTCGCCGTTGAAAACGGCGAGTTTTGTTTGATAATTTTGAACTAAACTTGCCGTTCCCAATACCGAGTCTAGTATAAAGGACCTTGTTGTTCCCAACGACAAGTTTTGTTTGATAATTTTGAACTAAACTCGTCGTTCCTAACAACGAGTTTCTCCCCCCCAAAAAAAATTTAAACTAGGTCTGTCGTTCCGAACGGCGAGCACAAAATAACTAAATTCGCCGTTGGGAACGACAGGTCTAGTTGTTGAATCCCCGAGCACAAATAGATTGACAACTGTCATCTTTCTGCAAATAGTTTCGAACAATGGCATATGTTTAAAAAAAATTCTAAAATCTATTATTATGGTCCTAAAACAAATAAAATCTAAAACAATTAACTCTAAAACAAATAAATCTCAACAAAATGAAATGCAGAACAAATAAATCTCAATAAAATTAACTTTATTATTTCAACCCTAAAATAAATAATCTATTATCACAACCCTAAAATCCAAAATTTATTAATACTCGAATTAATTAACGCTCTAGAGAAGAATTGGTTTTTATACCTCTCACGATGCGGCCGGAAATCGTCGACGGTGAGGGGACGGCGGGGGATCACATGGGGCGACGGTAGGGGTGAGAGAGAAATGAGCGAGAGTGACCGGGAGAGAGAGGAAGCGGGGATGAGCACGGGAGTGAGTGGGAGAGAGAGTGAGTGCGTGATCTGGATAGAGAGCGTGGGGACGGCTGGCACGGCGACAGCGAGGACGAACAACGGGAGAGCGAGCAAGAGAGAGAGAGAGAGAGAGAGAGGGGGGGGGGGGGGGGGGGGGGGGGGGGTTGATGAAAAATCTATACTATTATTAAGCAAACCTCCATTTTGGTGGTTTTTTACTATCATGCCCCCATATACATAAAAAGCTAAAAAAATATATAAGGTTAATTCTGTAATTTTCACTTTACATTTAAGGTCTTCATAAAATTTTGTTCTCTCAAAAATCGAAACCGTCTCTTCCTCTCCCTCCATCGAATCTTCCTCTCCCTCCATCGAATCCGTGCATTGCACATGCATATCCCCAGTGCAAATTGCACGTGCTAACCCATAAAACGTGCATTGCACGTGCAGATGACTAGTAAGAATTGTGGAAAGTGAAATTTAGGATTGGATTTTGGGATTTTTATCTTACCCCCGTAATTTTACTAAAACCCCGGTGTTTTTTGAAAAATGTTTTCCCTCTTTTTGGTTCAAGCGTACCCCAGCGCGACTACCCAAACGTCAGGGTAGTTTCGCCGGGGTAGGTTAAATATGTTGTAGTGCCCCTGGTTTATGAGGACATGTGGTTACGGTCTAGGTTTGCAAAAGTCAAACATGAGATGAGGAAAGCCTGACATCGCCACTGCCGCAACAAACTGAGTTTAATGGCATGATGGAAATAATTGTTACTTTCGTGGGACTTGTAATAATATTTCTGATAATTTAACTCAGATTATGCATCATATTTTCTTTTGGACTGCAACTACGGCGACAAGACCAAGAGAAATGGTCGCCATAGCTTTCGAGGTGGAAGAGTACGATAATAAGGAGATCGAGATTAGGCTGACTCTTGACTAACGGGATCGACACATGTTTGTGGTTCTCATCCTCCATGCTATTGTTGGAGGGATCTTCTTTTCTTGCACGATACTTAAATTTGTTGGAGGGATCTTCTTTTCTTGCACGTACTTCAGATGTTGTTTTATAATAGGATTAGTCTCGCCCTCCCATGGTTGGTAACAGGAGTAATGTTTTATTTTAGTTATGTATCCTTCACTGCTTTCATGTATAGTTACTTTGTACTCTGAACTTAGTTCGTTACCTTCTTATGAATGAAACATATTGGCTATACTCGGTCTCCTTCCTATAAAAAAAACAGAAAGGCCTAAGCTTTCATGCCTTGTTACTTGTTCAAGAATTTTTTTTTAATATATGCTATTTTTTAAACTATTTGAAAAAGATGACAGTTACCAAAGTATTTGGCACTCTCGATGACTCAACAACTAAACTCACCATTCCCAACGGCGAGCTTGGTTATTTTGTGCTCGCTGTTGGGAACGGCGGACCTAGTTTCATTTTTTGAAGAAACTCATCGTCCCTAACGGCGAGTTTAGGTTCAAAATTATTCAATAAGACGCCGTTCCCAACGACGAGGTTCTTTATACTAGACTCGTTGTTGAAAACAGCCAGGTATATAAAGTTTTACAGAGAGTGAAAATCTCTGTTGGACTTGGTGAATTTTTAAAAAAAACTTTGTTGCACCCTCTGTGAAATTTCATATAATCTCGTTGTCTCAACAGCGAGTCTACTATAAAGAACATCGACTTTGGGAGCGGCGAGTCTTATTTGAAAGTTTTCCAACTAAACTAGCCGTTAAGAAGAACGAGTTTCTCAAAAATTTAGAGTCTAATTAGAGCTAGACTCGTCATTCCCAATGGCCAGCACGAAATCACTAAGCTCGCAGTTGAGAACGGCAAATTTAGTTGTCGAGTCCCTGAGTGAAAATACTATAACAATTGTCCTCTTTTTGCCAATAGTTTCTAAAACAAGCATAAATTAAAAAAAATTATAAAAATCCATGTTCAGGTGAGGGAAGATATTTGATATTAGATAGAAATGTCCGAAAAATACCTTACAAGAAACGGCAGAATTATTTTTGTCCGAATAAAATGCTATGAGGGTACCTAGGCATACAAAAAACCAAAAGCACACGGAAACGAATACAATTAATTGTAACACAATGAAATGATACTGATCAACCCCATATCATGTTTGACGTTATCGAAATATAAATTAAGAAAAAGAAAACAGACCACAAATCAAATGCCGAAGCAAACTGATAAGTATTCATTTTTTGAAGAAAAAAATATCTGAAAAAGAAACTACAAGGAAATGGATTTAACAAACTTAAAATGAATAACATAGAAATATACTTAATTTATCAGTAGGCTTACAGAACTTGTGTTTTGTTAATAGCAACGCAACAAAGTCTTACTAAGAAATAAATACCAAAATTACTACAAACTCCATAAACTCCATGGGACCAAAATCTCTGCTCACTACTGCATACCACAGAGAAGCATCTGCTGCATTCAAACTCGTAAACGACGATTTCTTTCAAGAAACTCACTCATCACCACCGACTTTCTGAGCTTTGTTGCGTCGCCCACCAGTAGAATCATTTTGGCGATTTCGCTTGCCATCAAAATGCCTACCTCCTCTGTTGCCTTTACCACCCCTGCAGTGTAACATAATATTCTTTATTTGAAGTATATACGACAAGCAACTCTCTTCTTAAAGAACCAAAACATATGTAGAGCAAGACTTTATCAATCTTTTCGAAGTCATACAGGAACTTATTGAACATAATAAAATGCATCATAGGAAAAAAGTACACGCATAATAGTCAAACATATAATATCTCATGATATAGGTCGCTCCTTTTAATAATGAATTATTTTGAAATAACAAGTAGAATAAAAAACCTAGAACTGCATGTAGAAATAAAATGGAATAAGTTGGAGAGAGAAATACCATCCTCTGCTGTTGCCCTTCCCCTTGCTATGTTTATCTTTACTTCCCTGGAGGAGCAAGCTCCAATACTCCTTTTCAGCATCGCCTGGAACCAAAAAATCCAAACAAACAGAAAATACATCAGCCCAAACCAAACACACTAAACCCATCTCAAGCTGAATGAATACAGTAGTGCAAATAAGATTCATGATTATACCAGGTGATGGTGTGCAAGAGAGGATACTAGTGACTAGTATTCCTATATAAGGTGCATTCTATACAAGGTAGTAAGGTACAAAAGTCACGGAGTTTGCACCAATTTTAGCAATCTTAGAGTATACTTATTTGGAACATAACAAAGAATGCTACTAGGTAATAGAGGCTGACTGACTGGTAGACCAAACTGTTTTCTAAGGTACAGCTAGCGCACAGATATGACCAGCTGCAATGTGAAGCTATCGGTAGTCCCACATATTGCTACTATTCTTAGTTATTTGGACATAACAAAGAATAGTAGCAATTTAACCATTTTCTAAAGTACAACTGAGTTCAAGACCAACCAAACGTGTGAACAATTTGAAGTCCTTCCAATGTGGAACTGTTGCTTTCATCTGGCTATACCTTTATCAGGTAGATTTTGCTCCCAAAAGAAAAGGGAAAAAAACCTCTATCAGGTTGCCCCCTCATTTTGTAGCCTAAGCAATGTGATCCATTCAATGTGTGACCCAATGGTTGTCTCCAGAAAAGAGCTAAAGGTCTCTTCTGCTGGTTCTGAACTATGAGATATTTAACCATTTAACTATTTCTTTCACCTGTAAACCGTATTTTTTAATTTTTAGATTCCATGTCATATTTTCACGTCAGCTTAGACATATCAAGCAGTACACAATCCTATCCTACTGTCGTTAATTCATATTATGACATTTTCATCATTATCCTTCAATCCCGCCATGGAAACAGAATCCAACTGCAGTAATTTAAGTGGATGCATTTGCTATCAACTTGACAATCTACACTATTCGAGTATTAGTGATGAACAGAAAATAATTGGAAAAACTTGCAGGACAAGGGTTCAGAAAATGGATAATAAATATTTAATAGTTATTATACAATCACAGTGTGAAGGATCCAAATTCATTAAGGGTGTTCCAGTTCATGTTAAGAAAATAACATTTATCAGATTATTATCCTTCAGTTTATAAATTCCACCGGCAGAATCTGAACATTTCTGCACTAAAACATTCATATGGTAAGATCCTGATAAGCCTTAACTTATAAGATTCCTGTTCCTATGTTGTGATCAGAAAACACATACTATCATCAACTTCTTTAACACACAATATAAATCATATAAGTAGGGTACTAGCATTATGATCATTATGATCATCCTGATACAACCAGTATGACTCACACTTCACATGATTTAAACAGATACGCAGTGTAAGGCAGTGAGATGCATAAGAAATAAGAGGAATGTATATATGAGTGAACAAAAACAATGTAAGTCTGCATACCAGTTAGTGGCTCTAATGTTGCAATGTAATCCTTCACAGGCAAGCCTCCTTCCTCGGTAAGTACGGCTGCTGCACGAGCTTTGGAAGCTGCATCAGCATCTTCAAATCGAATGTATCCTGATTCCTCACCCATCCTAAAATCTATGTACTACAAAAAAAAGAAAATAACCACAATATACATGCTATCAGAAAATAGAGTACACAAACAGCTGTACTCTCCAACTTCAAAAATATGAGAAGTCAGCATGGTAAAGTGAGAGATTTCAAAAGTGTTCCCGAAAGTTAGCACCTGGAATATAAAAAGTAAATCTGGAGGAATTATAATGTGGATGTTGCTGCATTGAAACGACCAAAAATTTCCAAAACGGGAAGAAAAGAAACGTGTGAACACCAGCACATTAGCAAATTCTGTGAAACACAATATGATCTCCATACAAAGTTTAAGGTAATGCATAAAGAGCTCTATAGCATTCTGCCTATCTAGTTTTTTCTTTAATCTTCTAAGATAACATTGATATGTATAAACCTTCCAGACAACAATTTAAACATTCTTCAGAAAAATGTTCAAAAGATAATAAAAAAATTAAGTGAACCCAAATGGCAACATCAGGTATTTCAGGTGGGGAAACACTAGCACAAAAGAGGACGCTGGCATCAAATATAATTAGGGAAAATAGAGTGCACTTATAGAATACCTTAATGGTTCCAAACTTCTCGAACACTGCTCTTAGATCCTCTCGAAGGACAACACTCTCATCATTAGCTGAGACACCACTTTTCTTTCCATTTTTACCTCCATGTTCAGTATCAGCTTCGGTTGACTTAACCTCATTAGCACCCTTTTCATCTGTCTTTTCGAGTTGATCACTATCAACCTTTTCCCCATCCTCCTTTTCCGTGTTCACCTTTTCAACAACACTCTCATCATTAGCTGAGACACCACCTTTCTTTCCATTTTTAGCTCCATGTTCAGCATCAGCTTCGGTTGACTTAACCTCATTAGCACCCTTTTCATCTGTCTTTTCGAGTTGATCACTATCAACCTTTTCCCCATCCACCTTTTCCCCATCCTCCTTTTCTGTGTTCACCTTTTCACCAGCCTCTGCAGACTTCCCCTCATCGGTACCAACATCTGCTTCAGGATGATCTCTCTTCAACTTAAATGATATAATCAAGCCCTTTTGGTAGCTATTACTATAAAACCATGCCAAAAATTATATTGGTTATGCAAATATATCATGCGAGAAAAGAATTAGGACCAAAGAAAATAAAACATACCCCACATTTGAGGCATCCTTATTTGGATGAGTATATTTTTCGCGAGAAAAGAATTAGGACCAAAGAAAATAAAACATACCCCCCATTTGAGGCATCCTTATTTGGATGAGTATTTTCGAATTCCTTCCTCTTATCTTCTCTTTCAGCATCAAAATCCTTTCTGTACAACACAGTCAATATGAGATTATAGAGAATAATAATATTTGACATGAGTTACTGACTGGAAAATTCTCAAAAATTATATCAAATAACATATATGTAAAATGGCAGACGAAAAAACAGAAGTTAAAATATTTCAACTGATCGCATCAGTAACAGATGTTGGTGACATGCATTTTCCACAAATTAAGCATCAACTACTAACTGGGTACAAAAATCATAGTGTTGTCACTGAATCTCAAACTGAATTTTTACATTTTGAGCAACTGGCCCTGAAGCTTATGCTCAAAATACAACATCTATTAGTAATTTGAAGCCTTTTCCTGTTGAACATCCATTCTGATTACAGCATTTCCCTATACCAGATAAATGAGTACCAATCAATCAATGGGAAGGCAACATTCAGTAGACCTTATATCAGAAACGTACACTAAGATAAATTTGCAAGTTAAAATCAACAGCAAACCGAAATTGATGGAAGGTAAACCATTTCAAATAATGGAATAATGCTTTGTACCTAGGAAGCATGGAAATAGGTACAGGTACCAACATGGGTATGGGTACGGGATACGTTAAATTTGTAAAAAGTAGGATCCGGGGACGGCTATAATATTATATAACATAACTTAATATTACTTCTGTTATGCATAACTTAAAAAAAATGGAGTTGGAACAATTTTATTTGTTACTTATAATCAACAACAACAACAACAACAAAGCATTTTTCCCAACTAATTGGGGTCGGCTACATGAATCCTGATTTTCCATTCTGCTAGGTTTAGCGCAATATCTTCTGTAAGGTCACAGGCTATCATATCCCAAGTTAGTTTAGGTCTTCCTTAGCCCCTCACTCTACCCTCAATACTTATTAAATTACTCTTTTTAACGGGAACACTACTAGGTCTACGTGTGACATGTCCAAACCACCTGAGGCGATTCTCTCTTATCTTAGATTGGAGCTACCTTCAGCATGTCTCGTATCTGCTCGTTTCTAATTATATCCTTCCTTGTTTTATCACGCCTCCATCTTAGCATACTCATCTCCGCTACACTCATTTTTTGGACATGTTGTTTCTTTGTTGCCCAACACTCTTCTCCATACATCATTACTGGTCTAACAGTCATCCTATAAAATTTTTCCTTCAACTTCAAAGAGATACGTTTATCACACAAAACACCACTGGCACTTCTCCACTTAAGTCACCTTGCTTGGATCCTATGTATAACATCATCGCAAATCTCTCCATCTCTTTGTATAATCGAGCCTAAATATCGGAAACAGTCTCTCTTAGGTATCTCTTGGCCATCAAGCTTCACTACTTCCTCAGTTGTATAGCAAATATCACTAAAATTACACTCCATATACTCCGTTTTAGTTCTGCTTATCCTAAAACTTCTACCTTCCAAAGTTTCTCTTCACAATCTAATTTAGCATTGACTCCTGCTCTAATCTCGTCCACTAAAACGATGTCATCGGCAAAAAGCATACACCAAGGCACCTCATCTTGTATTCCTCGCGTCAACTAATCCATAACCAAAGTAAAGAGGTAGGAGTTTAAAGCCAAACCTTGGTGTAAACCTACTGTAATAGAAAAATCGCTGATCTCTCATGTGATTGTTCTAATTGTGGTCGATGCCCCTTCATACATATCCTTAGTTACCTCAATATACTGAATAGTTACACTTTTATTATTTAACACCCACCATACTATGTCTCTAGGAACTTTATCATATGCTTTTTCTAGATCTATAAAAATCATGTCGATCTTTCTTATTCTCCCTATATTTTTTCATAAATCTCCTCAGTACATAAATTGTTTCCATTATTGACCTCCTAAGCATAAACCCAAACTGATTCTCAGATACTGTAGTTTCTAGTCTCAGTCTATGTTCGATCACTCTCCCCCAAAATTTCATTGTATGAATCATTAATTTAATTTCTCGATAGTTTGAGCAACTTTGTATATCTCCTTTATTTTTATGTATAGGTACTAAAATACTCTCTCCATTCATCGGACATCTTCTTAGTCCTCAAAATTTTATTAAATAATTTTGTTAGCCAATCCACTCCTACATCCCCAAGACACTTCCAAACTTCAATGGATATATCATCCGGTCCTAAAGCTTTTCCTATTTGCATCCTTCGTAGAGCATTTCGAACCTCCGATGTCCTAATTCTACGAAAAAGCATATACTCTCAACTCTCCCTCGAGTCATCTATATTTAAGTTGCCCACAACCTTTTCATTTAAAACTTCTCAAATTAATTTCGCCATCTTTCCTTAATTTCCTCATTTTTAGTAAGATTCTTGAATCCTCGCTCTTAATACACCTAATTGTATCCAGATCTTTTATTTTTTTATCCCTTTGTTTAGCAAGCTTATAAATGTTATTTTCTTCTTTTTTTGTTTCTAACTTTGTGTATAAATCATCATAAGCTTTTTCTTTTGCATCTCTTACTGCTTTTTTAACTTCTTTTCTAACGGTCTTATATCTCTCCAAATCCTCTTCATTTCTATTCTTTTGCCATATTTTGAAGTTGGTCTTTTTTCTCTCACAATATTTTGGAGTTCTTCTTACCACCACCATGTTTCTTTATTTAGCAAGCCTCTACCTTTAGATTCTTCAAGTACCTCCTTTAAAAATTTTCTTATATACATAGTCATTTTAGTCCACATCATATTTGTCTCCACTTCCCAATTTCATGATGCTCCTTTAAGGACTATCTCTAAAAACTTCTAGTTTATCTCCTTTCAAGTTCCACCACCTAGTCCTTGGGTTCCTAGTCTCCTTCCTTGCACATGTGTTTCCCAATCTTAACATTCAATACCATTAATCTATATTGTGAGGTTAAACACTCTCCTGATATAACTTTACAATCTTTACATATCAAGCAATCTACCTTTCTAGTGATGAAAAAATCAATCTGACTCCTATTTACCTCACTTTTAAAGGTTATCAAATGTTTCTCCCTCTTCTTAAAATAAGTATTTGCTAGTATAAGATCATACGAAACTGCAAAATCTAATAGAGCCTCTCCACTATTTCCAAATCAATGTCCTCCAAACACCATCTCATATCCCATGTTATTTTCTCCTACATGTCCATTGAAATCCTCTCCTATAAATAGTTTCTCACCTAAGGATACTCCTTGAATTATCTCATCCATATCTTCCCAAAATTTATTTTTAGCTTGTGCATCTAATCCTACTTGGGGTGCATAAGCACTAATGATATTAATTATGTTTCACCCTAATACAAGTTTAATTTGTATTATTCTATCTCCTTTCCTATTAACAACTACTAAATCTCTTTTGAATTTCTTATCTACTAAAATTCCTACTCCATTTCTATTTCAAATTTTACCAGTATAATATAATTTAAAACCATCTATCTCTTTAGCTTTCTCCCATAACCCACTTTGTTTCTTGTAAACAAGCTATATTAATATTCTTTCTAATCATGGTATCTACTAGTTCTATGCATTTTCCTGTCAATATTCCTATATTCCAAGTCGCTAACCTAAGCCTATTTTTTCTGGACTAGCTTCTTTACCCGCACACGTCCAGATTGGTGCAGGAACCCTTGCCCATTTTTCACCGCACCCGGATGCCGGTGCGACGCCCCTTGCACATTTTTTGAAGCACCCGGAGGCAGGCACAACAATCGCTTCCTGGGAATTCCCTAGCATTTGCGCGTATATTATTAGGATTCATGTTCATAAGATTTGAGATATGTATTGTCTACAAAACATGGTAATACTTCATTGTACACCATAAAATTGGAGATATGTAATGAAAGTAACTAGAGATAATTAGTAAAAAAAATTATGAACATGTATTTAATTATGCGTTCTAACTTTTTAAGAAATGCTAGAGAAGTGTCTAAGAAGTGTTCAATATATAAGATGTAGTATTAAATTTAGGACACGAATGAGAAGTGTCCGACCAAGTGTCCAAGAGTCCGACACGTGTCCAGTACGGGTACTACCCGTGCTACAAAACTTTGTACAATATTTGGCCAAAAGATCTGGACACTTTTCTGATTGAACACAACATGAACAAAATAAAAAACCATATAAAAAAGACTAAGGTAGAGTTTCTCTCAATTTGGAAGTGATGGTAATAGCTCATCATTGTACACGTAAATCTATCCAAGAATTAAGTTGAAGTCATCGTGAAGTTGGAAGTTAGAACATTAGAAACAAGGTTTTGGTTGAAGTTAGAAAAATAACCATTCATGTAGCAACTCATCCTCATTGTGTATTAAGGGTGTGTCTGCTATGTGCATTAGAAGGGAACAATACTCTCATTCCCCCCTCCATTACTTTTGTTTGGTAGAGTATAGGCATATGTTGGGCATTAATACGCTATTCCCTAGGGAACAAAATCCCTCAAATTAATTCCCCCAACACAAGTGGGAATTCTTTTTTCCCATGGGAATAAAATTACAAAAGACTATTGCATTCCCATTATTTATGTCTACCTCACCACTATACCTCCATCACCCCCGCCACCACCATTACCACCATCGTCGGCACTAGGCCCACTACCACCACCGCCACCATTGCTGTCATCAAAACCGCCACCACTGTCGCGACCACTACCACAACCACCATCACCAACACCACTACCGCCACCATCACCGTCACTACCATCAACACCACCATTATCGCCATAACAACCACCGTCACCTTCACACAATGTTTTAAATGTCGGATATTGGTATCATATCGGTCTGAATTTTTTTGGTCGGATATATAGGAAGACATATCAGGTTGTTATGTAGGATAGAAGAATATATCCTAGAAATGATCTTAGATGACATGTGTTGCATTCTCATATTTATCACATAACACAAATAATACGAAAACTAAGCAAAGTAATAAACACACGCATTAATGTCGGATATGCAATAAATTACATGATGTCAAACATACATATGAAAATATAGCATAATGAAATTGAAAAATCAACCAAACCAAACGAAATATATAGATTATACAAATATAAATCATCACAAAGTTTGGCATATCTAACTCGAAACAAAAGAAAATACCAATACGTCATAAGAATCCAAGCAAAGTGATAGAATTTTACAATGTCGTCATCATTTCAAACATAACCAAAAGCAAACCATCAGAATTTTATAGACCAATTTTAATTTATCTACTCCTCTCCATCCCCATCCATCCCCGAACTCGGATGAGGAACTATGAGGAACTATCAAACTCCTCCTCTGACTCAGATGATGATCCAATATCCTCCTCCTCAACCCTTGCCACTCTCTTCCCTTTAGATGACAATGTCGAAGCTTTAGAAGTTGAAGTTTTTGGTCGCTTGGGAGGTCTTTGTATTAGAGATAATGGGCTCAATTGGGTTGTCAATGGATAACAGTTTTGGGTTGATTTTATTTAAACTTGTAACCAAAAATATTTGACAACAGATATCACCGATATATTTTAGGGACATATCGACTGATATATTTCCTGATATCCGATATATCGCCGATATTATCCCCAAAAATATATAAACTAAATTTTCAAATATATCATACTAGTTTACTCTTGAACCCGATATATCGGATATGTCAAAGATATTTAAAACCTTGCCTCCATAACTGTCCTTCTAACTTCTTCTCATTTTGCAAGTTCACCATTAGTAAAGTATTTTCGCAAAATTAATATATGAGATTGGAATACTCCCGAGAATAGTGTAGTATATCAAACACAGTAATGTAGTATTCTTGGGATTACTCACTCCCCTCCATCATATTCCTGGGAATACTTCAATCCGCGAACCAAACACACCAAAAGAAGAAAAGAAACTAACTACATGAGATACATGAACCTCATCAAATATGGCATTTCACAGGTCTTTTGATATTAACTTTGGGAATCTAGCAATTTATGATCTCAAAAGGGATAGTAATTGAAAAGGTTAGAACTTGCATTACCAATTATGAAAATCTTAAATAAGTCATTATATCACCGCAAATGTGTATTGGGAAGGCTTCCTTTTTGGCTATTGGCTGCCTTCCAGTCGGATTACATTCCCTATATCAAATTTATCATGTTTCACCTTCTTCTAGACTATTTTGCTTAGTCGTGGAGAATTTGGAGGATACTAAGTGGTCTTTCTAGAACTATGGTAAAACCTCTCTTAGCATAGTTTCGGATTTTTGACATCAACTAATTAGAGAGTGTTGACATCAGAACAACAACCAATCATATAACTTTGTCAATCTTCTCAGAACCTCGACTCCTTAGCCAATCCCCATTTTAAAGGGATAAGGCTTTAGATGACGACGATGATATGAAGATATTACAACAAATTTGTCTGATCTCAAAAGGTGAAATCAAATTCTGTATAAATTTATCACGAATATCTGAAATCCATCTCACTTTTGATACACAAGGTCAAACAGAAAAAGGCATTAGAAGAACTCAACAAGAAAGAAGAAAGAGACCAATAAACAATGTACATTCATCATACACAGCATATACATTTATACCAGGAAATCAAAATAGCACAGAAAGTTTTAGGTGGATCACAATCACAGCTTACTTTGGTTTCATCTCTAGCTCTGCACCAGCATAAACCATGCTTCCACTCAGAGCCTTTTTGGCATCCCCCTCCTCTGAGAATTCAATCAAGGCAGTCCCACAAAAATGTCTTTTATCACCAATAAGACGTGGTAACCTCACACTGTTCACCTGAAGTTATTCAAAAAGAATGATAGGATTAATGTGAGAGAGATAATGGAAGGAAAAATACAGACTTCACATCCAATACAAACATATTAATTCCCACTTAAGTTATATCAAAAGTGTATCGAAAGAGATTGACAACGAACATGAGATATATCACAGAATTGACAGGAAAACAATCCAAATTGTACAAATTTTGGAGTATACGGTTAAACCAATTCCAGTCTTCCCATGTAGCATAAAGATTTCACTCATATGGCCACTTTCTAGACGACAAATACATCTTTTTTTTGAGGGAAGACGACAAATACATTGCAATACCTATTGTTCTTGATAAAAATGTTATCAGTTGATATACTCTTTAGCCAGCTCTGGAAGATTGTCAGATATTTGTTAGATATTTATTGCAATGTTTGGATAAGTTTCTTTCAGTTTATACTTATACAGCATTTGTTTATATCAAAGAAAAAAAAGAGCAAATTGCATTAAAAATACTGATCCACTAAAAATAACATATCTCCTGCTTCCAGAATCAGAAAAATTATGATTATATAAATAAATATTACCTTAAATAGTGTGTGCATATGTATATAGTTATTTTTTATTTATCATGCTAATTGTGATGGGCTAATATAATTTAAAACATAACAAGATATGCTTCAAGTTTCAACTCAAGATATGAGATGCATTAAGAGGTCAAAAAGACAAGACCTCAGAAGTCTTTTTAACTACATATGATATGTTAAAAACTTAAAATATTGTAGGTAAGTATTCATATCAAGTCTAGTAAATTATACAACGAAAAGAATATTTCGGTCAGTGTTTCTCACACAAAGCACACAAAACTATTTGGGAGTAGTTTAACCATTAGCACTTTCAACTGCCCAATGAATTGCAATGTCAGGCAGACCCATATATGTCTAGTAAATCCTGAACTCATAAATGTGTAGCTCAAAAAACAATGATTTCATCATAATAACTTAACAAGCTAAATTGCAATTCCACTTCGACTTAAACTATTGCATTTGCATGGATTATTTGTATTCCATTAATGAATTTCCCATATGGTGAAGGCTGTTTCATTAGCTCACTAAGTACAAGTACTCTAAATTAAATGGTGGCTGGTGAGACAGTGTGTCAATAAGGAAACACAAGGCACAGTGACTCTACAGTTCTTTTCACCAACAAAATCTTTGATAAAGAACATACAAATTTTTATTTTTAAACAATTAAGATATATGAAAATCCGTGAAAACAAGGTAAACATCATACCAAGAACGTAGTATAAAATATCAATTTATTAGATCAGCTGGACACCCAAACCACAAGTTTCACTCTGCATCTTGCCAGCAAGCTCTACTTATAATATGGGTTACCAGGTATAGAATTATTTATTCCATTAACAGAACTTCAACTGGCCCAACCATGTGCATCATTTAACTGTACCTAACCGGACAGAGACTCACTCTACAGTTCTTTTCACCAGCAAAATCTGATAAAATTATTCAAAATTACATTTAAACAATTAAGATATACGAAAATCTAATAAAACTGGATTGCAGTAAGAAAATATCAAAATCATAGATCAGGTAGACAAAACTCTGAGGAGAAATTCCACCAATCTAGATGGCATGTTCCATCCACAATATAAAGAAACTAGATATAGAATCATTTTATTAGATTCACGGAATACGTGGCCCAACCATAGCCACCATAGTAAGATACCCAGTCGGTTAAAGTGAAAAGATAGTGAGCATGTATGTAATCTATGCATGCATGCATAGAATTCAACATGTAGACCAGATGAGACTAGGAAAAAACTATGAAATCTTGTGTATCTGAAATATTAACATCAAAAGCATCGATTACCTTCCCATGTTGACCAAAAAAGGACTCCACATCTTCAATCTTAACATCATATGGAAAAGGGGATGCAGCAACTGTTCTCGAATCCACCTGTTCAAGTATCTCTTCCGGTTTGGACAATTCAGTGCTTCTGCCAACTCTCTTCCCTATCAGAAGGGGGAAAACAGCAAGGTGAGATTTTTATTTTTCCATTGCAATAGGAAAGCATTTCAAATCAGAATTTTAAAGACGAAAGACCGGGTCAAGGCGACAGACCCTGTATCGTCCGCGGTGACAAGTACCAAAATGAGTGCCCTTAAGTGAAGTACCAAATATTTATAAGTTTACACTGTGAACTTATAAATAAGCTTTGAACTTGACTCGTATACCCACAAAAATGAGTTTGAATAATCATTTGAGCTATCAGTTAATACAAGATCTACACGTACAGCTTCTCAGTTATATCAAATCAATCAATCAATTTGTATTAACACACTAACTATATGGCAAGTTATAATCCTAAAGGATATAAATACCGCACTCTCTGTAAACATGTACCAAAAGAGTTAGCACTTGAAATTTAGTTACTCATCAATTCCATTACTTTTTCCCTCCCTAGTTGATCGAACTCAATTGAAAGATGCTCCTAAAAATGGTATATTTTTTAGTCGAACTTAAAAGGAACTATAGTTATCTAACCAATGCATCGACCCTTCAGAATGCTTATACAAAAAATAACAACCAAAAAAAACAAGGGTCAGAAAACCCAAAAAAACAAAACCAACCATCATCGGAGACTTTAAGAAGCGCCGACCTTCTCAACGTCTCAGCCACCGCCAACACCGTCTCTTCTGGCATCTCCTCCAACGTCACCTCACCCAATCCAAGATGCCCCTTCATCTTCTTAAACGTGCATATCAAAGCCAGGCTCACCACTAATCAAATTCAACCAAAATTAACTAACATTAGATTAAAAAAATAACCAAAAAATTAATTTAAAAAACTGATTTTTTAAGTTGGAGGAAAAGGTAACATTACATCCATCCTCGCTCTCCTCAACCGATTTCATCAGAAATCTATCCCTTGGGAGATTGCTGTCGCTGAAATAGAACTCAACCTGCAATCAAATTAACCCCAACAAAATTTTTAAAAATCGACTTTTTTAGTCAAATTCTCAAATTGAGGATTTGGGAGAGGATTAGGGTTATGGTTAGGGATTAAGTCAGACCTGACGGATTACGTTCTTGGCCTTGGCGGCGTCTAGAGAGGCGATCACCATTGATGATTGATTTGACAAGAGAGGGAAAAGAGGGATTTGGGAATTAGGGTTTTGTTTTTTAGGGTTTTAGAATTTTGGGAGTGAGCGGCGGTTTGTGGATGAGTATTTATAGGTATGGATTGCACGTGCTTGGTGTAAACTGTAAAGTGAAACTGAGTCGATTTTTAGGGGTGTCAAAAAATATCATATTACCATACCATACCGTACCATACCATTACCATACCATATATTACCGAAATCTTGGTAATACCATATCGAAATCTCGGTATTGTACCATACCGAAATTATATGGTATGGTACTGGTACCCAATACTGATACCATGGTATACCGTACCATACCAAGTAATTAATATATATTTAATTTAATTTTTATATTTAAAAACTCATGCCCAAACTTAGCTCCAGGCCCATTTTTCTTATTTTCTTTTTCAATTTTTCACCCCAGTTATACTAGTACTTCAACTATTCTTCTATTTTTCCTTCTTCCTTTTTTTCTTTTTTTGAATCTAGGGCACACGCACTGATTAACCTATGCACTACGCTGCCGAAGCACCACGCTGTCGCGACGCCGCCTACCTTCTTCAGCCCCATCGGTACGGTATTTTTGGAAGATTTTTTTGACAAATTAGGAAACATTAGAGTTTAGTTGGTGTATTAATATAAGATCCATCTTCTTCTTGTTCTTGTTGGGTTTTCTTGAGATCTTGGGTATTATTATTCACAAGTAATTAGGAATTTAGAATGTAAAAGATCTTCTGATTTGATTTATCAAATTAATTTTTGTATTTTTTTAGGAGTTAATATAGGTGAAATCTTATTTATGTATTATATTTGTATCATAATCCTGAAATTGATTTATATATGAATCTTCTAAATGAGATACATACTGGAAAAAAAAGGAGTAGAACAATACACAGAAATGAAAAAAACCATCAAATATCGTGAATGTTATGAACGGAAAATAACAACACTGTTGTCATTTTTTATATATGAATCTTCTTAACTTCGGGAATTGTTGTCATTCTTTCTCTGTATGTTGAAGCTATCCAATTATATCTAATTAAGCATATTGCAGAATGTTGAATCTAATAGAGTAGCATATTAAATCAATCATATTGTAGAATGTTGAAACTAATTTTCATACAATAAAGATATATTATATTGAAATTTATACATCTCTGAAATTGTACAACAATAAAGTCTACAACCCTGATTTGTTGTTTGGCCTGGGTGGATTAAGGAACTTCATATATATATATATATATATATATATATATATATATATATATATATATATATATATGATTATTTATGTTGGAACTTCTTCATATATATATTTATGTTGAGCTTATTTATCCTTCATTTGCCATTTATATGAATGTTATTTTTTTAAGCTAATTGATGTCCGGTAGTACCATGGTATTACCAATACCGTACCAATATTCCGGTAGTACCAAACTCGGTAATACCAAAATCTTGGCACGGTAATGGTAGAGAAATTTGTGTACCAAGTATTCCGGTACGGTAGACGGTATACCAGCCCTATCGATTTTTACTGCTTTTGACGGAGAATGTAATTGACACCGAAGTTATGAAATTTTTTTCGAAATGACCCACTTTTTGAAGTATTTATGTTAGATAGCTAGTTTGGTGAAAATACTTTCGCTATTTAAGATAGCCAGTGTAGGCTTAGGCGTTTCTCTAATACTTGGAAAAAAAAACTTGAAGAAAAATTATCAAAGTAAGACTCGCTGTCTCAAACACTACACTCGTTGTTTGAGATAGCGAGCCTGACTTTGAATTTTTTTGATGTTGAATGCACCTTTTTTTTAATGTAGAATCTTACATTGTTAGAAAATTGTTCGTTCAAATGTTGAATTGTTTATAATGAATTGTGGTGAAAATCTGGAAATGAATCATATATGATGTATACAAGGAAATTTGTTGCTGTAGATTGCACTTGAAAATATCATAACTACACTCGCTATCCGAGATAGCGAGTTTAGTTCAAAGAGCCCCTCTATCACAGATAGCGAGTTTAGTATTGATAAAATTTCATGACTTTCAAAGTCTCTGTAAAAATCTCTATACACATAGTCGCTATCTGAGATAGCGAGTGTAGTATAATGAATGGGGAAATGAACCATATAAGGGTCTTTAGAAAATGGGTTTAGGGTTTTGAGAGTGGGAGGAGAGAATGGTTGTGGGGTAAAGTGAATAGTTTGAGATTTAGACGAGAATTTTTTGTAAGAGGTCGAATTTGGGAGGCTAGAGTTTTAGGTTTCGGGTTTAAGAGTGAGAGTGGAGAGAGCAAGGAGAAAGATGAAGTGAGAGTTGAGAGTGCGATTTTAATTAAAATGGGGAAGGACCTATCGGCACCTAAAGTTTGTGGTAATACCTTAAACACACCTGAAGTAACAGTAATACCCTAAACACGCCTGAACTTTTTAAAATTGGACGTATAGGCACATGTCGCCCACTTCTGTTAGTTTTTTAACAGCTATGGGGTGAAATTACTTTTTTACCCCCATGTCTTAATAATTTCTTTAAAATTCCTTAAAATTCGTAAAAATGCCTCGAAAAATCTTTAAAATTCCTAAAATTTTTCTTTAAAATTCCCTTAAAATTTCCTTAAATTTTTCTTTTAAATTCCTTTAAAATTCCTTATAATTTCCTTTAAAATTACTTTGAAAAATCCCTTAAATTTCCTTTAAATTTTATTTAGAATTTATTTAAAATTAATTTTAAAATAGAACAAAAAGTCCTTCAAAATTGAGAGTATTTCTGCAACTGAGAGTACCAACTGAACCAAAAAATCCTTCAGAATTCCTTAAAAATTTTGTTCTCTAAATCCTTAACAGAGGTTATAGTTTGTTCAGAACAAAAAAACTTTAATCATCATATATCAGTGTATCATAACATCAATTACAAACAAATTTGTAGTGCCCAGAATTTTCAATATATTATCACAGAAATACGTGACGCAATTCCCAGCATCAACCTCAATTGTAATAGTAAATATAGCCAAAATACAGAGAAATTTTTTTCAACTTTTATTACATTAGTTCTTTTACAAAACATAACGGAAAAAGGAAAAAAAACACCTTGAATTACAATCCTTTCTTTTACAACACATTCTTTTACAATTTACATAAGTCATAACATCATTCTATCGCATGCATCCAAATCCCAAACTATAGGTACCTACCTGCAAAACATGAGGCTAGAAATAACCCTAACCCCCAAAACTGCAGGGGTCAGCCATAACGGTGTGAGTGACATAAAATAAATGCAACATAAATAAAACATACGGCATAGAGTCATAAACAACATGTGCCAACAGCAAGAATAAATGAAATAAGAAATAATAATAAATAAGATATGAAAACATCAAGTGAGACTAGACTAAGTGTCGAGTGTAGGAAAACAGAAAACAACATGCATAAAACCAAGTCAAAAAAACACAGATGTTATATGATGACTCTCTAATGCATACTTGTCGGATTCTATGCATTCCATACTACATAGGTCCGGTGCAAGCCCTTATCGTTCTCCACTCTATAGGGTTAGATCCCTCGTTATGCAAGTAATCCTACTACGGTGACGGAAACAAGATCCAGAATACTTCGTAAATAGGCATCGCAATCCTCGACGCGTAAGCATCATGTAAGAATAGCTCAAAAACCAGAGAATCACCTCCCTGCCGTGTACCCCACGAATATGCTTGTGAGGCCCTCGACATGCAGATACACCAGGTACATCCCATGAATAGGCCCGCCGACCCTCAACACACGAATGCACCCTGCATGCTACGTGAATAGGCCTGCAGGCCCTCGATACGCGAACATACAAATGTCCTCTCGAGACAGAACAACACACAAGTCCTGGAACGCATCCGTTGGACCTAAACCCAAGAGCATATACTTACGTTTCCCAAGTTCCATCACATCTCCACTAGTGCCTGTCCTTAAGTTGGTTATTATTAAAGACACAATTCCCCTCTTTAGAGTTGGTGTATCCTGCCGGCCTTAATTCCACAAAACAACCCCGATGACCCCAACTGGTCAAAATGCACAAAATCTCATCTGCTGGTTCACAGGACTCCCACTTAACTCCTAAAGATTCACAACTCAACCATCAATACCAAAACTTACAATAAAACTCACAAATCCATCATCAAAACGACTATATGAAGAAAACTTCTTAAACCAACAAACATCCAAATCTATATAATGCACTTATAAAATTCCAGAATTCAAATTAAATATTAAATCCACTAAATAACAGAAAATCACAATTTTATGTCGTAGAATGTCACCAAAACATCAATTCTTTTGAAAACACGTATAACTCACTTAATAAGGTCATAAGAATACATTTAAAACTTTATTATAAATAAAATATAGTTCTCAGAAAAATACTGTAGTCTGTAGTAAAAATATCATCTAAAATAGTAGAGTAATAATCCATAATATTGAGGAAATAACCATTTAAAAGAAATGAAGAAACTCAACCAAAACAGCCAAAAGAAACAATTGACGATCGACCACTCAAACAGAGCAGTCGACTATCAATTGAGAATTCTCAAAATAGAAACATGACGGTC
This sequence comes from Hemerocallis citrina, assembly GCA_017893485.1. Classification (NCBI taxonomy): domain Eukaryota; kingdom Viridiplantae; phylum Streptophyta; class Magnoliopsida; order Asparagales; family Asphodelaceae; genus Hemerocallis; species Hemerocallis citrina. The sequence continues at coordinate 144,964,414 of CM030361.1, forward strand.
GGCCGTCACCTGCTATACAGCAGGTTAGGGCTTTTGGTGCATGTTTTCGACTGATACTCGATTAAATCTTTGTAAAATCAAAATTAAACTTCCTGAGATGATCCAATATAACTTGTATAATATATAGGAGTTTATAAAACACATCAAAATATATCAAGATCTCAAAACAGTAAATCTTTCACAAAAATTCAGTAAAAGAGTATATATGTATATATATATGATCTTACATGTGTTTAAGCATCAGCATATCATTAAAATTCACCAAATGGGAGTAGTCTAATGTTCAAAACAAATTCAGTATCAAAACAACTCAGATCAAATCGAAGATTTCATGAAAACATCAAAAAAAACAACAACTTGGGCAACAGTGAGATATATTCATATGTGTATGTGTGTGTGTGTGTGTGTGTGTGTGTGTGTGTGTGTGTGTGGGGGGGGGGGGGGGGGGGGGGAAGTTAAGCATCATCAAAGAATCAAGATCTCATCAATTAAAAGTAGTATGAGGTCCAAAACTATCTCAGTACTAAGCAGCTCAAATCTGACTCGAAAGCATCACAAATTTCACAAAAACCAATATCGGCATAAACTCATCAAACCGAAATCAAAACCCCTTTTTAAAACATCAACACTCGATCTCTTTGATCCAAAGATCCTTCCAAATCCTGGTTAAACACCATCCCCACTGATTACATCAGTTCACTCACGATTATATGAACTTACAACATGTATATAATCAAGTTATGCCCAGGGCCAGTCCTAAGATTTTTAGGGCCTTGTGCACACAAAAAAGGGCCTTCTTTACATATTCCAATACTAATTTTAGTATTAAATTAGTTTTGATGTCATGTATATATATTTATATATATTATACGAATTCAATTGAAAAATATGAGTAGCGTACATTCTATATCAATCATAATTTTATATGAATTCATTTTAAAATACCTTTCAAGTTGCAAAGCCTTAGGTTGCGTTTGGATAGTTGTTTTGAAAAGAGTTTTCTGAAAATGAGAGTATAAAAGCTGTTTGGTAATAATTTTTCTGAAAACTATTTTCTGAAAATGAGAGTGTAAAAGCTGTTTAGTAATAATTTTTTCTGAAAATTGTTTTATGAAAATGAGAGTGTAAAAGCTGTTTGTTAATAATTTTTCCTGAAAACAAATTTCTGAAAATGAGAGTGTAAAAGCTGTTTGGTAATAAAAAAAATTTGAAAACAGTTTTTTGAAAATGAGAGTATAAAATGCGTTTGGTAAACCAAAAATCTGAAATATTCTTAAAAATAGTTATTGGATAATGAGCTTATAAAAGGCGTTTGGGTATAAAATTAAATTTTGAAATTAATGTTAGTACAGTTTTTCTGACAATGAGATTATAAACGGTGTATGTTTAATCAATTTGCATTAGTTTTCTTCTGAAGTTTTTTTTTCCCTGCCGTTATAGAGCAAAGTTCAACAAGTATACAAACAAGAAGCGTGTGAAAGAGCGAATGGAGCAATATTATCAATATGAGGAGTTGTATTAATGTGAAATACCTTAAGCTTATTCATATGAAGTGATATGCGACTATACTTTTTCCATTGAAGATGTTGTATTGGTATTATATTAAGAACCTTCCATAAACTGATACGCGATATACAAAAGACTAATATGAAAGATGACATGAATATAATGTAATGAAATTTCTTATATTAGCATCCCTTGTTTTCTAACTCGTTACACTTGCTTTAATCTCAAGTCACATAATATGAACAAAGCTCAAATACATTATATTACATTGCGTCTCTCTATTTTTTTAAGCTCTAATACATTATATTATATCTACTTGAAACCTGGATTCCCAAATGAGCTGAATTACACTGATGCAAGATACATTGGATTATGCTTGTTTTTATGTGGATCTTGTGGTATCTTTCGCTGCAACTTCTTTTTGTTTCTTCTTTGTATCTCCCCATCACTAGCAAGCTTATCGACTATGCTGGAGCTTATCTGAATTCTGAAAGAGTCGGCCAATACACCAATTGTAATCTGCAAATTTTGAAAGGAAAAAAATGGCACAGTTAATAAATGAAAGTGAAACTTCATCCTTAATCCGTTATAAAGCATCAGATTGTTTCAGAATTCATCAGAAACATCAGAAGCCATGAGCAGCATCATAAGCCATCACAGGAAGGAAATTGTACACAGTATGGAAAATTTATAGGATCAGAAGCCATCATCTCCCATGTTTCCTGCAACTCATGCTAATGTAAAACTATGTAAACCTCCTTACAAACAAGATCATTGAACTAAAATAAACTGTACATTAAAGAAGAAAGATTTTCATCTCAGGCACATGTACAAAATGTATTAGAAATTTGTGTTTGGTTACCAGTATTTGACAAATTGATTTTGCCCAAGCATGAGAAGCCATCATAAGCATCAGAAATGGACACAGTTTTAAGATAGTAACAAGAAGGTTGTTTTGAAATGTCAAACTTAGACCTTAATCCCTTATAAAGGAAGAAGAAGCCATCACAATCCATCAGAAGCAATCAGAAACCATGAGCAGCTGCAGAACCCATCACAGGAAGGTATTGTACACAGTATGGAAATTTTAAACAATGGAAGAAATCAAAGTTTAGCTAAATAGGACCATAAGCCATCATCTCCAGATTTTAATAAGGCACATGTACAAAATTTATTAGGAATTTGTGTTTAGTATCTAGTATTTCACAAACTGATTTTGCCCAAGCATGAAAATCCATCACAAGCTTTAGAAGCCTTCACATTTATAACATAGTTACAACAAATTAATTTTTCAAGTGAAAATCAGACCTTAATCCCTTATAAAGCAATTAGAAGCCATCACATTCCATCAGAAGCCATCAGAAGCCATGAGCAGCATCAGAACCCATGGCAGGAAGGAAATTGTACAGTATGGAAATTTTAAAAAGTGAAACTCGGACCTTAATCCCTTATAAAGCAAGAAGAAGCCAAAAAAATTCCATCAAAAGCCATCAGAAGCCATGAGCAACATCAGAACCCATCACATGAAGGAAATTGTACACAGTATGGAAATTTTAAAAAGTGAAACTCAGACCTTAATCCCTTATAAAGCAAGAAGAAGCCCTCACAATCCATCAGTAGCCATCAGATGCCATGAGCAACATCAGAACCCATCACAGGAAGGTGAATTTAACACAGTGAGATTACACAAAAAGGAGAAATCAATAGTTTAGTTAAATAGGAGCAGAAGCCATCATCTCCAGGTTCATCAGAGGGACATATACAAAATTTAGTAGATATTTGTGTTTGGTTACTTCCACCAGATGCCCAAGCATGTTTGTGGTAACTTGTATTTCAAAAATTTCAATACTCCAAAGATTATATAGGATCAGAATAAATAATCATCATCTCCGGATTGTTAAATACTAGTAAACAAATACAAAATTCTACATGTGCCTGAGATGAATCTAGCGATGATGTCTTCTAATGCTATTTAACTAAACCATTGATTACTTTCTTTGTAAAATTTCCATACTGTGTATAATTTTCTTCCTGTCATGGGTTTTGATGGTGCTCATGGCTCATGATGGATTGTGATTGTTACCGCTGATTTCGGTGTGGGGGTAAACAGATGAGATTTGTGACTTCGAGAAAACCTGAACAGCAGATCCGAACCTTCCAATTCCTGCCACAACCTGCAAGGAAGTGCGAGACACCGGGGTTGATTCCGGCGACGCACCCTCCGACGCTCTTGTCAGTAACCAGTGGTTATTAAAGAAAGAGCTTAAGGTGGAAAAAGAGTGATTACCTGGTCACAGTGGTAGCGGGGAGGTATTTATAGTCGCCAGGGGAGTAATTAGGGACCTGATTCCCTGTGTAACTGCTAGGAGTAAAATCCTCACAGTCTGTTTAGGAAACTAACCCTGATTCCCGGTGAGAGTAAATCAGGCCCGTTGACTTGATCAAATCAGTGGCCCTGATTTGTCTCTTGTTGGTCTGGGTTCGCCTCAGGTCGGGACCCGTACCCAATTGGTGTGGATCCGTTTGTGGGCTATTGGATTTGTGCGAAGGAGATCCAGTACCTGCTTTGGCTCCACTTGTATGTGAAATTACCATTTTACCCCCGAGCTTCAAGATTCGCGTCCAATCTGGATGGTTCCGATTTAACCCTATTTTTAGCCATATCACGAGCCCCCCACTCCTAAAGACTGAGCGTGATCAGCCTTTGAGGAGTAGTTTAACTGTTTTTGTGGCTAGTGGAGTTGAATCGGAGTCCAAATGGAGGAGTTTGAATCTCGAAGGGGGTAGTGAGGTGATTTTTTGATGCCATGTGCTGTTCTCTAGCCATATCGAGTATTTTGATAGCTTTTATTTATTTTTTTCGGATTATTTATTTAATTTTGTGATGTGTTTACTAATCGTTCGGGGGCCTTAACAGTACATTCTAGACAATAATTGTTCGTTCAGGGGTTCAAAAATATACCCCCGAATTTTTAATTATTTTCTAGAATTTTTAATTAATTTTCCCGAATTTTTAGCAATTTTTTCGCAATTTTTTAAATAAATAAAACGATTTAAATAAATAAAAAATAATTTTAAATACCGATTTATGACGTGGATCGATCTGGGCCGTTGATCATAGACGGACACGAATTTTTGAGAGATCCATCGGTTGTTATCGCTCGGAAGCTTTTTTCTCCGTTTGCGAGCTCAGAAAAGCACTTGCTCGGCCGCCGACCGGAGGGATAGGGGCTCGGCAGGCCGAGCGACGTGGCGCAATCTGAGCCTTCGGATGATGGTGTGAATTCCAAGAAAATGCTATCTTGTCTTTTAGCGCACGTGGCGCAATCTGGACCGTTCATCATTAGAAGCACGAATTTCTGAGAGATCCAACGGTCGTAGTAGCTCGGTGTCTTTTTTTCTCCGTTTGCGGGATCGAAAAGGCACTTGCTCGGCAGCCGACCGAAGGCATGGGGTTTCGGCAGTCCGAGCGACGTGCTCGTAGCTTCGGTCGGATGACGTGGGGCAAGTTCAAGCTCGGAAAGGCGCTCGTACGGCAGCCGACCAAAGGCAGGGGGTTTCGGCTGTCCGAACGACGTGGCGCAATCTGAACCGTTGGACGACGACGCGCATCTCAAGACGGGCACATTTCTCAAGAAAACACTATCTTGTCGTTTAGTGTCCTCGGCGAGATCTGGGCCGTCTGATCGAGATCTTACACGAAAGTTGAGGAGAAAGTGAGTTTTCTCCGTTTGCAGGATCGGGAAGGCACTTGCTCGGCAGCCGACCGAAGGCATGGGGCTTCGGCAGTCCCAGCGACGTGGTGCAATCTGAGCCGTTGGATGGCGACGCGCATCTCGAGACGAGCACATTTCTCGAGAAAACACTATCTTGTCGTTTAGTGTCCTCGGCGAGATCTGGGCCGTCTGATCGAGATCTTACACGAAAATTGAGGAGAAAGTGAGTTTTCTCCGTTTGCAGGATCGGGAAGGCACTTGCTCGGCAGCCGACCGAAGGCATGGGGCTTCGGCAGTCCCAGCGACGTGGCGCAATCTGAGCCGTTAGATGGCGACGCGCATCTCGAGACAAGCACATTTCTCGAGAAAACACTATCTTGTCGTTCAGTGTCCTCGGCGAGATCTGGGCCGTCTGATCGAGATCTTACACGAAAATTGAGGAGAAAGTGAGTTTTCTCCGTTTGCAGGATCGGGAAGGCACCTGCTCGGTAGCCGACCGAAGGCATGGGGTCTCGCCAGTCCGAGCGACGTGGCGCACTGAGTTTCGAGACGATCCTGTTCCCAAGGGCCTTAATGGTCCCCTGGGGTTTGTGCGGCGTTCCACCTTCCCGGGGTCATTAAGAATGGTTCCCTCAATTAATGCGTGGCGTTTCAACTTTCGAGGGTCATAATGGCCGGATCTTGGAGGAGAGCTTATAAGTATCCCACTCCCTTTGTTATTTCAATCGCAACAATGTAGAGTTTTAGCCCTCGGAGGCATCTGCTTCGGGTGGTTGCTCTTTTGAAGGACGGGTTGTCGTTCTTCCACCATGGTCTTCTCCTGACTCTGACGGCCCCGAAGTGGATGTCAGGGTCGGGGGAGATCATGGTGGAAGAAGTGATGATCAAAGTCCGGATTCGAGGGACCATGTGTTTCGAAAGGACGGGGAGTCGCTCTTCCGCCAAAATCTTCTCCTGACTCTGACGGCCCGGGTGGAGGTGTCAGGATCAGGGGAGATCTTGGCAGAGGGGTTGACTGCCGAAGTCCAGATCCAAGGGGCGATCTGCCTCGGTTGGACGGGTGGTCGTTCTTCCACCATAATCTTCACCCGATTCTAAGTGCTCCGATGTGGGTGTCAGGGTCGGGGAAGGTTATGGTAGAAGAGGTGATGACCCAAGTCCGGATCCGAGGGGCGATCTGCCTCGGTAGGACGGGTGGTCGTTCTTCCACCATAATCTTCACCCGAATCTGAGTGCTCCGATGTGGGTGTCAGGGTCGGGGAAGGTTATGGTAGAAGAGGTGATGACCCAAGTCCGGATCCGAGGGTCGAGTTTGCTTCGGGAGGACGGGTGGTCGTTCTTCCACCATGATCTTCTCCCGATTCTGAGTGCTCCAATGTGGGTGTCAGGGTCGGGGAAGGTCATGGTAGAAGAGGTGATGACCCAAGTCCGTATCCGAGGGACTGCAGTAGCTTCGGAATGATGGGTCTTCTTCCCATCTCTGTCTTCCTTCCGGGCTGATGGCTTCCGATGGTTGCCAGCCCGAAGGAGTTAGAGATGGGGGGTGTGTCGATCTGCTTTTGACCGGGCCCCATGGGTCGGCGGAACACCGACCGAGACCTGGGGCCTGGGGGGCTCGCCGAGGGCGGTGCTTTAAAACTTTAAATCTAAATTTTTTCTGGCTCCTTCAGATAGGCTCAGGACGCCCGAGGGTACGATTATCCGAGCGAAGTGGCGCAATCTTAGTCGTTAGATGTTGCAGAGAATCTCGAGGCGGGCTCAGTTCCCAAGAAAACGCTATTTTGTCGCTTAGTGTCGCTGGCGAGATCTGAGCCGTCTGATCGAGATCCTACACGAAAGTTGAGGAGAAAGTGAGTTTTCCCCGTTTGCAGCCTCGGAATGGCACCTGCTCGGCGGCCGACCGGGCTCTTTGCAAGCGAACTCGGATTGCGTGTAGTTCGGATTCAGATTCCCTTGTGCCGAGCTAGTTGACTTGGTGAAGAAGACAAAGTTGTGTTGGGCCTTCGCGACGTTTCAAGAGCGGCCCAAGAGTCACGCTCTTTCGTTTGGAAGTCCAAGGGACTTTCCTTTTTTACTATAAATCTTCACCCCCCCCTTAGTCCAAGTCTCATTATTCACTTTTACTCTCTCTCTCCAGTTTTTACTTTCACCTTCGAAGTTTTTAGCTCCCTGGTGGCACTGCTAGCTGTCGCGGCAAGGCGTTCTTTGTCTCCGGTGAGCCTTTTCGACCGCAGCTGTCATTTCAAGGTCAGTCTCCTTCCTTTCTCTTTTAGAAAATGGTTAAGATTACATCCTCGGATGAGACCCTCGCCTCGGAGCAAGCCGTAGACCGAGCGGGCAAAGGAAAAGAGGTAGTGGAGCCGACCGATCAGAGTGTCGTTCGGCCGGACAGAGAGGGCGAAGTAGCCGAACTACCTCAGGAGGTCGCGGCGGTGTCTCACAAGGGTAAAGCGGTGGTCACGATCGTCGAGACGCCGAAGACGGCGGGGGCGTTCGGTCGGCAGCCTATTGCTTTGTCGAGCGTGGGAGGTGTTCGGGACTACGCCGAGGATATCTTGGAGAAGGTGACCCAAGGCACAGCCAAATCGGTGGAGGAGAATGAACCGAGGGAGCTGTCCGAGGTGGACCATACCATCTCGTCTCTTACGGAGGCTGATCTACATCTGATCCGTAAGGGATTCCGGATCCCCACCGAGTACGGGCTGCTCCTCCCCGGGCTAGGTTTTCGAGCCAATACGAAGTCTTCGACAGATGTGTGCATCTTTCCTGTCGACTCTCTCATCGCCGGACTACGCTTTCCCCTTCATCCGTTCGTAGTTGACGTTTTGAACTGGTACGGTTTGAGCCCCGCCCAGCTGATGCCGAGCACCTGGAGGCACGTCATGGTGTTTGTCCTCCGGTGCCAAGAGGTCGGTGCCGAGCCGAGCATGTTTCTCTTTCGGAGCCTCTACTGACCTTGTCAGCCACGCCGAAACGAACAGAGGTTCTATCTTTCGCCGCGGACGGGCGTGAAGTTGATCGAGAATCCGGACTCGATCAAACATTGGAAGGAGAAGTACTTCATCCTCCGAGCCCCCGTGCCGTGGGTGATACCGATAGTTTGGGCGAAGGATGGCCTGCCCAAGCGAGCCAAGAAGGAGCCGGTGCTGAGTGACGAGGAAACAGAGGTCCACAAGAAGCTCCTCGTCCTGCCAGTGCTAAGCTGGAAAGATATTACCGAGGAGGCTCTGTTTCGAGGGGGTCTCAGTCCGATCGACCCTAGTACGCTTCTGGTATTTATATTCTTTGCTTGAAGTTCATGAAAATTTTTCTAAGTTTTTTCATTCGGCTTGTGCAGAGACGATGAAGATGGACTATAGGGCTTTGATGGCGAAGGCTAGGGCGGCAGAGCAGGAGACGAAGAAGAAGAGGCCTTCGGCGGGGCCTCAGGGTGGCCGAGCCTCGAGGAAACCGTCGGTTGGGAAGACAAGCGACCCGGAGGAGGCCGTCGCCCAGGTGGCCGGCCCCGAGCAGGAAAAGTCTGCGGCTACCGACCCTCCAGTATCCGGTGCGCCGGCACCAACGGTGGAGGGGGCCGCAGCCGGGTCGTCGAGCGGTGCGTTCGGCGTAAAAAAGGTGATGTCTCTCCCAGTTCCGTCCCTTACTGCCGAGGCGGAGAAGATCTTGACCGAGAGGCACAAGCAGAACTTCGTCCCTGACTGGCAGGTGATGAATGTCGACGGCTTCTTGGGCGACGGCAACATCTGCATGGAAGCGGTGAGGCACCTGCCGACCCCGAAGGATCGAGCGGCCCTAAAGGCCGGGCTAGCAGGAGATGCCGCGATGCAGATCGCTCGGAACACCATGTCGGTAAGTGGACCGGACTCTTTCTCACTGAAACTTTTTCTGAGATTTTTCCAAGTCCCTGCGTTCGGACCTTGACAGTTTGCTCTTTTTCAGACCCTCTGCCACTTTAACTACTTGCTCGAGGAGTTTGCGAGCAAGGAGCAGGAGTATGAGCGGGAGAGAACGGAGCGCGTCAAAGCCACGAAGTTGCTTGATGCCGAGCAGCTCCTCTCGTAAAAAAGGGCCGCCGAAGCGGTGGGGTTAGAGAAGCAGTTGGCCGACGCCATTCAGCTGTCGAAGGACACGGCAGCCAAGCTCGAGGCCTCGGAGAAGGAGAACGCCGAGCTGAGGGAGGAGCTGGCCAATGCTCGGCCGGAGGCGGAGAGGGCTCGGAAGAGGGCCGAGAGGATCATGGCTAAGCACCGGTCCAAGGTGGCAAAGGCGAAGAGGCTGTCCAGGAGGAGGCCGAGCTCCACATGTACAAGAACATGAAGGACGCCTACGGCCGGGCACTGCTCCACCTCGCCGCTCGGAATCTGGGTTTCGACACGTCTTCTTACCGTTTCTACGACCCCGTGGAAGGGGAGGAGGAGGTGCCCCTGGGGATGCTCGGCCCCGAGGGGCAGACGGACGGTGTCGAAGGCCCGAGTGAGGCCGGGGCCGAGGAAGAAGAGGTGGATGACTCCGAGGAGGAGAGTGGGAGCGAGGACGAGGACGAAGACGAAGGCGAGGACGAGGACAAGGTCGGGGGGTCGACGGACCCGAACGATAAAAAGGTCGACCCCTGACTCGGTTGCCTCTTTAGTCTTTTATTGTTTTGTTTCTTTTTGTAAGCCTAATTGCGGACTGGCCACCGCTCTTGTAAAACTTTCTTCTCGGTTTTGAATGAAAAATAGTTCGTTTGGCCAAAATTTATCCAAGTGTTGAGTCTCGGATTTTATGTTCGAATAGGCGTAGAATTCTCCAAGTGTTGGGTCTCAGATTTATCTTTGATTTTCAGGTTAAGTTCGGTCCGATTACGGAGGTTGCACACCTCCGTAAGGAGCTAGCCAAAACGAAAGGCGAGCTCTCGAATAGCCGACAGAGGCGGTTCCTCATGTTCCTGAAGCTGGAGGAGACGAAGGCAGTTGTGAGGGGGCATCTTCGCGAGTTGAAGCAACTGCGGAAGCAACCCCAAGCTCCTTGCCCCGAGGGTGAGGTCGAGCGGCTTCGTAGAGAGCTTACTGTCGCCGAGCGGAAGAATGACGAGCTTCTGGCCGAGGTTCAACACTTGGAGTTATCGGAGGAAGAACGCTCGGCGGCGGAAGAGAAGCTAACTTCCGAACTGGAGAAGGCCTCTTCCGAGCGCAAGAAGTTGTAGGCCGAGGTTGACAGGCTTAGGAGGATCACAATAGATAGGGGGATCGAAGTCACCCACTTCCGACGGCTCGCAACCGACAGTGCCAACGTTTCGGGCTCGTCAAGGCCCCCTCGCTTGAAGAAATTGGCGAAGGACGACGCTTTGAGAGACAGAATCATCAAACTGGAGGAGGAGGTCGCATCACTCAAGCCCCTGCCGGAGAGGGCCAACGTCCGCAGTACATCGTGCACTCGCGAAGAGAGCGAGAGAGGGATTTCCTTTTATGAACTCGCAACATGTTTGCCTGTGGCTAGGCGGAGCCCTGCCGATGCTCAGAGTAGCGTGGCCATGTCGTCGAGCGGCGCCTCGGTCGGTGCCACAGTCAGGGTCAGTGGCGAAGGGGGGTCATGCTTCGTTGGTTTGGGATCGAGCTCGGAGGCGAGGCCTCGTCGTCCTCGCGTTTCCTTGAATCGAAGCGTTCCCCTTCCGAGGAGACCCTGATCATGTCATTTTGTGTTTCTTCTGATTGTTGCAAAACTTTGTAGTAGAGTCGGTCTTGTTGTATGTGGAGCTATTATATCTGAATATGAATTTGAAAGTTTGATTGGAAAATTCTTCAAGTGTTGCGCCTCGGAAGTGTATTGAAATCTTGCTATTCATTTTCCCTTCTTTTCAGGTCGTGGTGTCAGACCAATACACCGATCCCAACGGCTCGGACAATGAAGCTGATGCCGAGGTGACCTCAGGGGCGACGAAGTCGTGCTCGACGAAGTGCCGAGAGCGGCGTCGTGGAGTGGAGCTGGAGTTACGTCGAGCTGAGAGCGAGCGGGCCCACCTTCAGTCCGTCCTCGGCCAACGAGACGCCGAGATCCAACGTCTGGAGGGTAGGATTATCGAGGCGACCCCCGTAGAGGAGGATGACGACTCGCAGACAGCTTTTAGCAACGCTCTTCGGGTTCAGTGTATTCGACACAATCAGTCGAAGATATTAGCCGAGCGGGACGATTTGCTCTCCGAGATCCATCACTTACAGACTGTGGAGGCAAAGCTTCGGAAGGAGGCGGAGGAGCTAACAGCTGAAGTGGAAGGGCTGGCGACCGAAGAGGACAGTGAAGACATTTCTGTTTGAGGGCCAAGTGTAATGGGTCGGCGCTGTATTTTTTGTTTTCTAATACTTTGTAACCATAGAAAGATTGCTTTGTATTGTGTCCCGATTATTAATAAAATTTCTTTGTGGCTCTGCGTACTTATTTTGCTTGTGAGTGTGTTGGTCATGCCGAGATTTACGAGCCGAGCGCATAGTGCCGTCGGCAAGAATCTCGAGGTGAGCCAGTTTGTACGGGAACGCTATCTTGTCGTTAGCGGCGCTGACAAGATCTGGGCCGTTAGATTTTGGCACGAATCTCGAGACGGCTCTGTTCCCAAGAAAATGTTATCTTGTCGTCTAGCATCGCTGGCAAGATCCTGGCCGTCTGATCGGGATCCTGCGCGAAAGTTGAGGAGAAAGCGAGTTTTCTCCGTTTGCAGGATCGGAAAGGCACTTGCTCGGCCAGCCGACCGAAGGTAACGCGATCTGACCTTTCTTCTTAGGGCTTCCGTCTCCCTCTTCTTGCGAAGTCGAGGGGGGACCCGAGCTCCTTTCCAGGGTAAAGTTCGCCGGTCGTAGCTAATGTTCGACGGTTGTGGGAGCAATTCCGAATGGTGACCTACTCCTAACTCGCCGCGGAGCAAGTTTGGGGAGTGGAATTGAACCAAGTGTTGGACTCCGGAACCATCGGTGTAGTTCAACGGTTGTGGGAGCAGTTCCGAACGGCGATCTACCTCTGGCTCGTCTGGGGACGAGCCGAGGAGGTAAAGTCGAGCCGAGTGTTGGACTCCGAACTATCGTGTAGTTCAACGGTTGTGGGAGCAGTTCTGAACGGTGATCTACCTCTGGCTCGTCCGGGGACGAGCCGAGGAGGTAAAGTCGAGCCGAGTGTTGGACTCCGAACCATCGTGTAGTTCAACGATTTTGGGAGTAGTTCCGAATGGCGATCTACCTCTGGCTCGTCCGGGGACGAGCCGAGGAGGTAAAGTCGAGCCGATTATTAGACTCCGAACCATCGTGTAGTTCAACGGTTGTGGGAGCAGTTCCGAACGACGATCTACCTCTGGCTCGTCCGGGGACGAGCCGAGGAGGTAAAGTCGAGCCGAGTGTTGGACTCCGAACCATCGGTGTAGTTCAACGGTTGTGGGAGCAGTTCCGAACGGCGATCTACCTCTGGCTCGTCCGAGGACGAGCCGAGGAGGTAAAGTCGAGCCGAGTGTTGGACTCCGAACCATCGTGTAGTTCAACGGTTGTGGGAGCAGTTCCGAACGGCGATCTACCTCTGGCTCGTCCGAGGACGAGCCGAGGAGGTAAAGTCGAGCCGGACATGGACTCCAAACCATTGGTTGAAATCAAAATTTAAAAACAGATGATAAGGGCGGAGAGAGGCATGCAAATTTATAAGTATGAAAGAGCTTTCTTCATTGATAATCGACAGCGAACCATTTTACATATTACAATTTATGAAAATAGGTTACAAGTTAGAGGAGAGGAATGGCTCGATATCATGTGATACTTAGAGTGGCGCTGGGGTGCTTTCTTGGTATTTTAGGAGGTGGTCGGCATTCCAGGTCCTCGGAATCTCTCTGCCCTCCAGATCTTCCAGGCGATATGCTCCGGGCCGAACTACCCTTGTAATCTTGTACGGCCCTTCCCAGTTCGGAGCCAGCTTGCTCTTCTAATTGGGGAAGGATATGGCCAGTTTTCTCAAGACTAAATCCCCTTGCTTAAGGTTGGTGGGTCGGACCTTCTTGTTGTATGCCAACTCGACCCTTCTTCGGTAATTCTGCTGCCGAATCGACGCTTTTTCCCTTAGCTCATCTATCAGGTCTAAGTCTACCCTGAGGTCCCTGGCGTTCTGTTCCTCGTCGTAGGCTGCGAGCCGAAGGGAAGGTATTCCGACCTCGAGGGGGATCACCGCCTCGGACCCATAGGTGAGGTTGGAAGGGGACTCTCCTGTGGGGGTCCGCTTGCTCGTGCGGTAGTTCCATAGGACGTTGGGGAGTTGGTCGACCCATAAGCCTTTGGAACATTTGCCCAGCCTTTTCTTAATGCCTGCGAGGATCTGCCGATTAGCGTTTTCTGCCTGTCCGTTCGACTGAGGGTGTGAGACGGACGAGAAGCGCTGCTGGATGGCAAGGTCGTCACACAGAGCTCGGAATGCTGCGCCAGTGAACTGAGTCCCGTTGTCCGTCACGAGGACACGGGGGACGCCGAATCTGCAGATGATGTTCTTCCAGAAAAATTGAACCACCTTGTTCTCGGTTATAGTGGCGAGGGGCTCGGCTTCGACCCACTTCGAGAAGTAGTCGATGGCTACGACCAAGAACTTGAACTGACCCGAAGCCGGAGGGAAAGGCCCTAGTAAATCCATCCCCCACATTGCGAAGGGGATAGGACTTGATAGGGAGGCGAGGTTGGCTTGAGGGAGGCGAGGGATGCTGGAGTGTCTCTGACAAGAGTTACATCGCCGAACGTGTCGTTCGGCGTCTTGAAGGAGGGTTGGCCAGAAGTATCCATAATTCAAAGCTTTCCGGGCCAAGGACCTGGACCCTGAGTGTGCCCCGCCGATGCCCTCGTGGAGCTCTTGTAGGGCATAGTCGGCCTGTTCTGGAGAGAGGCACCTTAGGTATGGTCGGCCGTCTATTTGAGAGAAGGAGCGTTTGTATAAGGTACCCTCGATCAAGACATACCGCTCGGCCCGGGTTCTGACTCGGCGTGCTTCTTTGGGATCCTCGGGCAGGACCCCATCCCTCAAGAATTCCACCAACGGCTTCATCCAATTATCTTGCAACATGACTGGCAACGACTCCACCGAGCCGGATGTCTCGTCTTCTATGCTCGGCCGAGAGAGGACCTCGATCAGAACGGTCTGTTCAAGACCTTGTAAGGAGGATGAGGCCAACTTGGAGAGGGCATCAGCCTGAGAGTTCTCCTCACGAGGGACCCGTTGGATGAGCGCCTCTTCGAACCGGCTCATGAGGGCCCGAACCTTAGCGAGGTATTTCGCCATCCGCTCGTCTCGGGCCTCGTACTCGCCCAAGACTTGGTTCACGATAAGCTGGGAGTCGCTATGGATTCGGAGGCGCTGCGCCCCAGCACTTCGGGCAAGTCCGAGGCCTGTGATGAGTGCTTCATACTCCGCCTCATTGTTGGAGGCCTTGAAGTTCATACGGATCGCATACTGGAGGACGAAGTCGTCAGGGCCGTTCAGGATGATACCAGCGCCGCTTCCTTCGCTGCATGAGGAGCCGTCCATGAAGACCGTCCAAATGGGGGGTCCATTCGGGACGTGGCTGACTTCAGGGATGGTGGACTCTACGATGAAGTCGGCGAGGGGCTGTGCTTTAATTGCCGTCCGAGGTTGGTAGGAGATGTCATGTTGGCTCAGCTCTATGGACCACTTCATTAGCCGGCCCGAGGTCTCGGGCTTGTGGAGGATCTGCTTTAGAGGTTGGTCAGTGAGGACAACGACCGAGTGGGATTGAAAGTACGGCCGGAGCTTCCTCGCTGCCATGACCAGGGCGTAGGCCATCTTCTTTATCTTCGGATAGCGGAGCTCGGCGTCCCGAAGCACCTTGCTCACGTAGTAGATGGGCCTTTGGGCCCGGTCCTCCTCTCTCACCAAGACAACACTTAGGGTCTGCTCGGAAGCAGCCAAATAGATGAAGAGAGTTTCCCCCGGGACAGGTTTGCTGAGCAGAGGGGGGTTCACCAAGTAGGCCTTTAGTTGGTCGAACGATTCCTGTTGTGGTTGGCCCCATTCAAAACCCTTAGCCCCCCTGAGTGCTTTGAAGAAGGGGAGGCACTTTTCCCCAGACTTCGAGAGGAACCGGCCGATAGCTGCGAGCCGACCCGTTAGCTTCTACACCTCCTTGACGTTTCGGGGCGGGGCCATGTCCAATATGGCCTTGATCTTCTCGGGATTGGCTTCGATCCCTCGCTGGCTCACCATGAAGCCGAGGAACTTTCCCGAAGAGACCCCGAATGCACATTTGTTCGGGTTCAACCGCATGCTGTGCCTTCTCAACACGCCGAATGCCTCCTGGAGGTCGGCCACGTGGTCGGTGCCTCGGATGCTCTTGACGAGCATGTCGTCAACGTACACTTCCATGTTCCGGCCTATTTGGCTCTGGAAGACCTTGTTGACGAGGCGCTGGTAGGTGGCACCCGTGTTCTTCAACCCGAACGGCATGACCCGGTAGCAGTAGAGGCCCTGATCGGTGATGAAGGAGGTTTTCGGAATGTCCGGAGGGAACATTTGGATCTGATTATAGCCGGAGAAGGCATCCATGAAGCTGAGGAGCTCATGGCTCGAGGTGGCATCAATGAGGGTGTCGATGTTCGGAAGAGGGAATGGGTCCTTCGGACACGCCTTATTCAGGTCGGTGAAGTCGATGCATATTCTCCAAGAGCCGTTGGACTTCCTGTCCATTACAATATTGGAGAGCCACTCGGGGTAGTTTACCTCCTGTATGAACTTAGCCTTCAAAAATTTATCCACCTCCTCCTTGATGGTCTGCTGTCGCTCGGGAGCGAATTTTCGTCTCTTCTGCTGAACCGGTTTACACCCCGGTTCGACACTTAGGCGGTGGACTAGCAACTCCTCGGAGATGCCGGGCATATCCGCAGCTGACCAAGCAAACAGGTCGCGGTTATCCCGGATGCATTTAACCAAGTCAGAGCACAGCGCGGTCGGTAAGGACTTGCTGATGAGGAACTTCCGGCTCGGGTCTTCGTCTGAGAAGAGCACTTCTTCCAGCTCGTCCGCCGGCTCGGACGTGGGTCGGACTTTCGGCTCAGGGATTTCTAGTGTTTCGAGGGAGAGCACCGGTCCCCCAGTGGAAGTCATGTAGCACTTCCGAGCCGTCTCTTGGCTTCCCCTGACTTCCCCTACTCCCGACCGAGTGGGGAACTTCATTTTAAGGTGGTACGCTGAGGGGACAGCCTCAAGGGCAACTAGGCCGGGTCGGCCTAGACTGACATTATACGCGGCCAGGACGTCGACGACCATGAAGTCCATCGGCTCGGTCCGGGTAGTAGGGGTCTTTCCAGCGGTTACGTCTAGGGTTATCACTCCCTCGACAGTTATTGGGACCCCCGTGAACCCGTGGAGTGTGTAACCGGCCGGCTTGAGACGGTCCCGAGACAGCTGCAGGCCTCGGAAGGCCGAGAGAAAGAGGATGTTCACCGAGCTCCCATTATCTACTAGGACCCTCTGCACCTTGAAGTTTGCCATGCGAAGGTCGATGACGAGGGCGTCGCAGTGGGGAGTTCGGACACCCTCGAGGTCTTCATCGGAGAAGGTCACCGGGACTCCGAGGCCTTTGGGCGGAGGGGCGCTGTGAACTGAGTTGACCTCTTGGACGAAGGCCTTCCGAGAGGAGTTGGAGGGGCCCCCCATAGGCCCTCCGTGGATGAGGTGCAGGACCCGTTCTTCCTCAAACTCGGGCGTCTCCTCGCGCCGTTCGGAGCGCTTGTTAGCCCCCCGAGGCGGAGGAGTGCTGCGATCCGCCCGATCGTTTGCCTTTACAAATTTGGCCAGTTGCCCCCTCTGGATGAGGGCCTCTATTTCATTTTTCAACGCCCGACAGTCGTTGGTGTCATGGCCGTGGTCCCGGTGGTAACGGCAAAATTTCTCCTTATTCCTTCTCTTGGCTGGGGTGTTCATCCTCGAAGCCGGAGGGATGACCCCCTCCTTCTCCACTTCCATCAGGATAGTGAAGACATTAGTGGTGAGGGGAGTAAACTTCTCAAACCTAGGGGGAGGGCGGCGCTGACCGCCGTTGTCCTTCTGCATCTTCTTCGAGCCCTCCTCCTCTGTCGCCTTCCTCTTCGATCCGGATGCCGATCCTCCGAAGTTCGGGAGGCACTCGGCCTCTTCCGCCCGGATATACTTCTCGCACCTTAGGAGAAGGTCGGCGAAGTTGTGCGGGGGCTTCTTGGCGAGGGACGACCGGAGGTTGGAGTTGAGGACGTTCGACTGGAACGCAACAGTCGCCACTGACTGGTCTAAGGAGGCGATAGACCTGACCTCTGCGGTGAATCTCTTCACATAGTCCCTCAGCTTCTTTCCCCTTTCTTGCCGCAGGTTGAGTAGGGAGAGGCTCGTCTTCTCGGCTCGCCTGCTACTCACAAAGTGAGTTATGAACAACGTTTCGAACTGCTCGAACGAGAAGATGGAAGAGGGGGCGAGCCTAAAGTACCATTCCCGAGCCGACCCCCTGAGGGTGGCGGGGAAGGTCTTGCAGAGCATGGCGTCGGAAGCTTGATGGATCAGCATTAAGGTTTTGAAGCTTTCGACGTGATCAACTGGGTCGGACTCCCCTGAGTACGTTTCAAACTGCGGAGGTTTGAAACCCCTCGGTATGGGGGCCTCCATGATCGTCCGAGAGAAGGGAGGTCTGCTGGGACGGACGGTCCCTGCTCTGGACTCCTCCTCTCTGTCCATGCGCCCGATGCACCTTTCCACCTCATGGAGACGGCGGTTGAGGGCATCGTCCCTCCACTAATAATCGAATGATCCCCGGGATTCTTCTTCATAGGAAGGGGAGCGAGGACTGCGGCGCCGGTAGTCCTGGGATCGGCGGGGACTATAGTGCTGCTGCTGGCGACTGGGAGCCGGGAGAAGACTTCTGGATCGGCGGCGAGGACTGGGAACCCTCTGGGCATTTTGGTTGTTGGGGCGAAGGCTAAGGGCCTGCAGCACGGTCTCCTGAAATTGCAGGAACTCGGCACGAGTGATAGGTGCCTCATTGTTCCTCGGATGATGCCGATCCGCGGTCGAATACGGCCTCCTCCTTCGGCGCTCGGGAGATGTCGCTCGGCCCCTTCGGTCCGGAGACCTTCTGTCGTCTCGGCGGTAAGGCGACCGCTCACCATGATGCTGGCGGGAGGCTCCCTCTCGGGCCCGCCTTTCATCAAGGTGGGTGCGAAGGTCCTCATCTTTTTGGCGGTTCAGGACTGTGTTGCGGAGGTCGGGGTGATGAGAAGCCATTGAATCCGAGGATTCATTATGAACCGAAACATGGTCCGGGTTGAGGGGCTACTTCTGCCTCCGACCGTTATGGCCGGAAGGGCCATTGGGGGGTTGCTGTTTGGGAAGAGGAGGTTGGCCCTGCTGGGCCGGTGGAGGAAGTTCGGGCTGTGGAATAGGATTGAGAAGGACTTTCTCCGTAGGATCGGCGGGATTTGGCCCGCGGTTGGACCCTCTAGATCTGACCTTCTTTGGAGGCATAGTTGGAGAAGACAACAAGGAAGAGGCTAAGGCTGTTCGTGTGGTTTTTCCCACAGACGGCGCCAAT
Source organism: Hemerocallis citrina (assembly GCA_017893485.1). Lineage (NCBI taxonomy): Eukaryota > Viridiplantae > Streptophyta > Magnoliopsida > Asparagales > Asphodelaceae > Hemerocallis > Hemerocallis citrina. Next base: position 144,983,191 of record CM030361.1, read on the forward strand.
CCGTTACCGCTGATTTTGGTGTGGGGGTAAACAGATGAGATTTGTGAGTTCGAGAAAACCTGAACAGCAGATCCGAACCTTCCAATTCCTGCCACAACCTGCAAGGAAGTGCGAGACACCGGGGTTGATTCCGACGACGCACCCTCCGACGCTTTTGTCAGTAACCAGTGGTTATTAAAGAAAGAGCTTAAGGTGGAAAAAGAGTGATTACCTGGCCACAGTGGTAGCGGGGAGGTATTTATAGTCGCCAGGGGAGTAATTAGGGACCTGATTCCCTGTGTAACTGCTAGGAGTAAAATCCTCACAGTCTGTTTAGGAAACTAACCCTGATTCCCGGTGAGAGTAAATCAGGCCCGTTGACTTGGTCAAATCAGTGGCCCTGATTTGTCTCTTGTTGGTCTGGGTTCGCCTCGGGTCGGGACCCGTACCCAATTGGTGTGGATCCGTTTGTGGGCTATTGGATCTGTGCGAAGGAGATCCAGTACCTGCTTTGGCTCCACTTGTATGTGAAATTACCATTTTACCCCCGAGCTTCAAGATTCGCGTCCAATCTGGATGGTTCCGATTTAACCCCATTTTTAGCCATATCAGTGATCACTAGCATCACTAGCATCACAAATACTTATGTATAGTATTCAATTAGTCGTAGGCTCAGAACAGTTATGTATAGAAAAAATGTTTGTATGAAACATGATGAATAGTCTAGGGCTGCATTTGAATGCCATGCCAACTAGTTCTAATCATGCATTTTAATGCATTTTAATGCAATGCCAATATATAAAATGATCAATGTGGATATGATGACTTTTATTCACTTATAAAGCATCAGATGCTTTCATTACCCATCACAAACATCATAAGCTTTGAATATCCATCAAATAAATATTGGATAATAAAATATAGATGATTTTGACAGAATTTTTTTTATTGGCATGGATGAAATCATTAATATAAGCTTTCATTAGTCCGTTTCATCATTGCCTAGACTGATAGAGGTAAAAGAGTAAGGGTGATTTAAAGTAGAATTAAATGAAGCACTTCCTGTTAGATGGATTTGCACAACAAACATATGACAAGAAGCACTTCCATCGAAACTGCATGCATCACAAAGCATCACGGCATTAGAAGCCATCACAGCATATTGGAGCATCACAGCATCAGAAATTATGAAATACTCAATCAGAAACATCCGAAGCCATGAGCAGCATCACAAGCCATCATAGAAAGGAAATTGTACATAGTATGGAAAATTTTTGCAGGTTCATAAAGCCATCATCTTGAGATTCATCTGAGACATCATGTGCAAATCCTTTTAATAGAATCATTTTGCCCAAACATGAGAACCCAACACAATCACCAGAAGCCTTCAAAGGCTTCACAATTATTATATAGTAACAAGAAGGTTATTTTGAAGGTGAAATTCATACCATAATCCCTTATTACCGCTAAATCTGGTGTGGGGGCAAACAGATAGTATTTGTGGATTCTTGGAAAACTTGAATAGCAAACCTGAAACCTGTTCCGCCGGAGTTTGACCGTTGACTCCCGCCATTCACCTGCAAAAAGTGCGATATACTGGGGTTGATCCTAGCGACGCACCCTCCGACGCTCAAGACAGAAATCAGGAATGATTATGAAAGAGTGTAAATTGGCAAAAGATTGATTACCTCTTAAAAGTGGTGGATGGGGGGTATTTATAGGTGCCTTAGGGATCAGATTAAGAATGTAATCCCTGTGATCAGATAAGGAATGTAATCCCTGTGATCAGATTAGGAATGTAATCCTTAATTCCCAGTGAAAGGATAGATGTGAATCAGGGCCGTTGATTAGTATTAATCAGAAACCCTAATTCTATCCTGCTGGATCGAGTTTATTTAGGGTTGGGACCCGTACCCAGTTGAGGTGGATCCGTTCGTGGGTTATTGTGTCTTGAAGAAAGACCCAGTTCCCATTTCAGACCCGTTAGTAGGTGAAATTACCGTTTACCCCTGAGCTTTAAGATTCGTGTCCGATGTGAACGGTCCCGATTTAATCCTATTTTTAGCCATATCACGAGCCCCCCACTCCCGAAGACTGAGTTTGATCAGCCTTTGAGGAGTAGTTTTACTGTTGTAATGGCGTACGGGATTTTATCGGTGTTCTTAAGGGAGTTTGGATCTTGCTCGGGGTGTAACGGTGTTATTTTGGGCTTGTAAAATACCCAAAAATATTCTTAGAATTTTCTGGATTTTTGGTGATTTTTCCAGATTTTTCTGAATTTTTTCTCATTTTCTGAATTAAATAATTAATTATCAAAAATATTAATTAATTATTCTAATTAAATAATTACTTTTTTCGGAATTTAAAAATAATTTTTCTGAATTAATAATTATTTTTAGAATTTTTAATTAATTTTTTCCGATTTTTTAATTATTTTTTTCGGATTTTTTAAATAATTAAAACAAATTAATTAATTAATTAATTAATTAATTAATTAATTAAATATTACCTGGACACATGGCGCGTTTCTGAGCGTCGATCATGATCAGATGTGTGCGCATCGCAAGGCAGATCACGTTCTGGACACGTGGCGCGTTTCTGAGCGTTGATCGTGTCGCGACGCGAATTTTAAGACGATCGGACGGATCGTTTGGGTCGGCGGGTTTTTTCTCCAATTTCAAGGTCGGTACCTCGTCCACTCGGCTCGGCACCTCGGCGGTTGGCCGAACGCTTCGAAATGAAGCCACATGCGATTTTTTTTGTTTTTTTTGTTTTCCTTTCCCTGCTACTTTTTCTCTTCCTTTCTCCTTCATCTTCAACCTTCGGCGAAACCTCAATCGACGACTTCTCCTTCGTCTCACCCCATCTTCGACTGGTGCAGAGCTCGAGGACGGAGCTCGTCGTAGGGGAGGAGAGGAGCTCGAGCGATGGGTTCGATGAAGCAGGAGCATGGCTTGGAGAGTGAGCTCGTCGATGGGTTTGGAGTTCTGCGTAGGGGAAGCTGAGCTCGGCGAGGGGATAAGCTCGTTGATGAGAGCTCGCTCGAGGGAGCTCGAAGAAGGAGATGATGGAGCTCGTTAATGGCGGTGGTGAGCATAGAGAGGGGAAGCTCGAGCTCGGTGATGATCTTGGCGAGGAGAGCTCGCGAAGGAGAGGTCGTGAAGGAGCTCGATGAGGCTGAGCTCGGAGATAGCGAGGAGCTTAGCGAAGAGAGAGCTCGAGCTCGGAGATAGCGGGGAGCTTAGCGAAGAGAGAGCTCGAGCTCGGTGAGGAGAGGCCGCAGGAGGTTAGGCTGGACGAGCTCGAGCTTAGGTCAAAGATGACGAGGTTAGGCAACTCGAGTTCGAGCTTAGGCGAGGTGTTGAGATCGAGCCTAGGTTGAAGAAGGGGGTCGGTTCTTGGGTTTGTTCTTGGCGTGCTCGACGGAGGTGGCGCTCGGAGATACGAGGGGAGCCAGCAAAGGGGGAGGTTGACGAAGGTGCTGGAGCTCGGCCATGGCAGAGCGTGGTCGCGAGCACAAGCTCGGACCTCGTGAATTTCGTCTGCGGAGCTCAATGGAGGGGACTCGGTGTCAGAGCTCGCGAGGGAGGTCGACGAGGAAGCTCGGAGTTGGGGTCGACGAGGGGAGCTCGAGCTTCGACTGTGGAGGCTCGACTCCGTGGAGTGAGGTCGACGAGCTTCGGCTACCGTGGGAGCTCGAGCTTGGTGCTCAGGTTCAAAGCTCGATGGACTCGTTTGAGGGGGTTCGTAGCTCAGCACCGGAGCTTGGAGGCCGGCGAAGATGTGCTCGAGCTCTGGCGTTGGACAGGAGCTCGGCATAAGGAGATTGGCTCTTTAGTTGGTTTTGTTTTGGTGGGAGATTGGAGAAGAAGAAGAGAGGAAGCTGAAGTGGGTTGTAGGTTTGGGTCCCATAACGGATCTGAGCCCGACCCAGTAGCTTTTTTTTTTAAAAAATTTTTTCTCTCTCTCTTTTCTTCTTCTTCTTCTTCTTCTTCTTCTTCTTCTCTGCTTCTTGTTCGGCAAATCCGAGCATGGATTTTGAGGAGCATTTTTCTCCCTTTGTAGTTCGGTAGTCCGGTAGCTCGGATTTCATATCCGAGCTATGTAGCTTAATCTGGATGGTTGATCACAATCATGGCGCGAATCACGAGACATAAGGCTCGGATTTCGAGAAAACGTTATCTTGTCGTTTTGTGGAGACGTGTGGCGAGATCTGAGCCGTTCATCATGTTCTAGCACGTTTTTTGGCTTGATCCAACGGTGAAACTGGCTCGACGGCATTTTTCTCCAAATGTGAAGGTCGATACCTCGTCCCTTCGGCTCGGTAGCTCGGCCATGGCGGAGCTCGGCCCTGAGAAGAAAGAAGAAGGGGAGGAGAGGCATTCGAGTTCTCTCCTCTGCCTTGTTATTTTGCACAGTGAAGAAGAGGAGAAGTGTTGGGTACTTTTGGCGAGAAGACTGAAGAAGAAGGAGAAGAATGAAGAAGCCAAGAAGGGTATGGGTCGGATCGTGGGTATCGGATCCGACCCCGACCCGTTAGCCTCTTTTTCTTTCTTCCTCTTTATCTGCTTGCTTGTTCGGCAAATCCGAGCACGGATTTTGAGGCATATTTTTCGCCACTTTGCAGTTCGGTAGATTGGTAGCTCGAATTTCAGATCCGAGCTACGCAGCTCAATCTAGACGGTTGATCACGATCATGGCGTGAATCACGAGACAGGAGGCTCAGATTTCGAGAAAACATTATCTTGTCATTTTGTGGAGACGTGGCGCGATCTGAGCCGTTCATCATGTTCTAGCACGTTTTTTGAGACAATCCGACTGTGAAACTGGCTCGGCGGTTTTTTTCTCCATATGTGGAGGTCGGTACCTCGTCCCTTCGGCTCGGTGACTCAATAGCTCGCCCTTTGCCCATTGTAGCTCGGTAGCTCGGCATAGTGGAGCTCGGCCATGGCGGAGCTCATTGAGGTGAGCTCAACGACGGAGGAGGGGTCGGCATATGGGAGAGGTGAAGAGCTCCGAAGCTTGGTGATGTGATGTTTGGTTTTGGAGATTTTTGAATAGGAGCTCCACTCTTAGGGGTGAAGAAGGGTGCTAGGAAGATCCTCGTAAGAGCCATGGGAAGACCCATTCTTTGAAGTGAGTGCAAGGAGCAACTCTATGGGAGAGTTTTGAGCTCCGAACTTGCTTAGATGAGGCCCGCTTTGAAGGCGAGCGGAGTAAAGAGCTCGGCTCTAGGAGAGAGCCATCTAAAAGACGAGTTTGAGGAGCAACTCTAGGGGAGAGTTGTGAGCTTCGAACTCGTTGAGAAGAGGTCCGCTTTGGAGGTGAGCGGAGTGAAGAGCTCGACTTTAAGAGAGAGCCATCTGGAAGACGAGTTTGAGGAGCAACTCTAGGAAAGAGTTGTGAGCTCCGAACTTGTTGAGAAGAGGTCCGCCTTGGAGGTGAGCGGAGCGAAGAACTCGGCTCTAAGAGAGAGTCATCTGGAAGACGAGTTTGAGGAGCAACTCTAGGAGGGAGTTGTGAGCTCCGAACTCGTTGAGAAGAGGTCCGCTTTGGAGGCGAGCAGAGTGAAGAGCTCGGCTCTAGGAAAGAGCCACTTGGAGGGCGAGCGTGAGGAGGAACTCTAGGGGAGAGTTGTGCTCCGAACTCGTTGAGAAGAGGTCCGCTTTAGAGGGAGCGGAGTGAAGAGCTCGGCTCTGGGAGAGCCATTTGTGAGACGAGTGTGAAACTCTAGGAGAGAGTTGTGCTCTGAACTCGCTATTTAAGTGACAGAATCAACGGTTGTAGGAGCAGTTCCGAATGGCGAACCACTTCTAACTCGCTTAAGAGCAAGTTATCCGAAGCAGAATCGAGCCAAGTGTTGGACTCCGAACTTGTCGTTAGAGGGATTCAACAGTTGTGGGAGCAATTCCGAATGGCGAACCACTTCTAACTCGCTTAAGAGCAAGTTATCCGAAGCAGAATCGAGCCAAGTGTTGGACTCCGAACTCGTCGTTAGAGGGATTCAACGGTTGTGGAAGCAATTCCGAATGGAGAACCACTTCTAACTCGCTTAAGAGCAAGTTATCCGAAGCAGAATCGAGCCGAATGTTGGACTCTGAACTCGTTGTTAGAGCTTAGTAAGTTATGGGAGCAGTCATGTAGAAGAAGCTGGACTCCGAACTCACTATTTAGCGAGTCGTGACTCGGAGAGATTGAGATGAAGCATGAGCAATAACTTTCAATAATAAAAAAAATGTAAAGTTTTATTGAGATAAACTGAGTGACTGCTTCAATAGGGCGAGCCATTATTACAAGCATCGGCCTTATTGAAAATCAAGATCCTACTTCTACGACAAGGTGAAGACCTCTTGGGAGGAGCTGGGAGGTTCTGAGTCTTGAAGCTCGGCGGGCCCTTCTGTTCGTTTGTAGGCTCCTCAGGGGGGAAGCTTGGCCCCCTCTTTTTGGACGAACTTGGTCAGGTTTCCCCGCTGTATGAGTTCTTCGATCTCCTCCTTGAGAGCCCGACAATCATCAGTGTCGTGGTCGTGGTCCCTGTGAAAGCGGCACCACATATCCTTGTTCCTCTTCTTGCCAGGTGTATTCATTCTTGGGGGAGCACGGAGTAGCCCTTCATTGTCCACCTCCATAAGAACTTCTGATATATTGGCAACGAGGGGGGTGAACTTCTCAAACCGAGGAGTCGGGCGACGCTGGCCATTGTCGTCCTTCTGGGATTTTTGGGATCCCTCTTCGCTTGTGCTCTTCCGTTTGTTCCCGGAAGATGTCTCCTCAAGAGTAGGGGGTTGAGAGCCTCTTCCGCTCGTATGTACTTCTCCACCCTAAGTAGGAGTTCTGAGAAGTCCCGAGGATGTCTCTTGGCAAGGGACGCCCTGAGGTTGGCATTAGTAACGTTGTGCTCGAATGCGGCAGATGCTACTGATTGGTTGAGGGAGGAGATGGACTGGGCTTTGGCGGTGAAGCGTTGAACGTAATCCCTTAGGCATTCACCCTTTTCTTGGTTGAGGGTCACCAGGGATACACTTGTTTTCTCGGCCCGGCGGCTACCCACAAAATGAGTAAGGAAGAGCCATCCGAACTGATCGAATGAGAAGATGGAGGCCGGGGCGAGTCGAGAGTACCATTCTCTTGCAGGCCCCTTCAACGTGGCAGGAAAGATCTTGCAGAGGAGGGCGTCTGAAGCATGGTGGATCATCATGAGAATTTTGAAACTCTCTATGTGATCCGCGGGGTCTGACTCCTCGGTATACAACTCGAAGTGAGGCGGCATGAAGTTCTCTGGGATGGGGGCCTCCATGATGGTGCGGGAGAATGGAGTCTGCTCGGGCGGAGGTTTATCGCCTGTTGCTCTTCTTCCCTGTCGATTCGACCGAGGCGCCTCTCCATCTCGTGGAGACGGTGGTAGACCGAGTCTTCTCTTTGATCATACCTTGCCGAGCCCCGGGACTCGTCTTCATACGAGAGTGGACTGGGGCTGCGGCGATGGTAGCTTGGAGATGGACAAGGACCGGGAGTGTGAAGGCGGTGGCTCCTAGTTGGCTCATGAGTAGGTGGCCTTTGGTCGTTCTTTGGGGTGATGTTGAGGGCCCGTAAGACTGTCGCTTAGAAGTCTTGAAGATCTGACTTTGTGACTGGTGCCTCTCCAGCTTGGCGATCCCTATGTGTGGCTCGGCTTACTGGAGAATGAGTTCTCTGCCGATGATGCTGAGGGGACTCCCTTCGCCTTCTTCGAGTAGGGGACCTTCTGTAGTCTCGGCGATGAGGAGATCGCTCATTTGGATGTTGTTGGCGAGAGGCTCCCTCTCGGGCCTGCTTTTCATCCTAACGGCGGCGAAGATCCTCATCCTTCTGCCGATTGAGGAAGAAGAGGTGGATGACTCCGAGGAGGAGAGTGGGAGCGAGGACGAGGACGAAGACGAAGGCGAGGACGAGGACAAGGTCGGGGGGTCGACGGACCCGAACGATAAAAAGGTCGACCCCTGACTCGGTTGCCTCTTTAGTCTTTTATTGTTTTGTTTCTTTTTGTAAGCCTAATTGCGGACTGGCCACCGCTCTTGTAAAACTTTCTTCTCGGTTTTGAATGAAAAATAGTTCGTTTGGCCAAAATTTATCCAAGTGTTGAGTCTCGGATTTTATGTTCGAATAGGCGTAGAATTCTCCAAGTGTTGGGTCTCAGATTTATCTTTGATTTTCAGGTTAAGTTCGGTCCGATTACGGAGGTTGCACACCTCCGTAAGGAGCTAGCCAAAACGAAGGGCGAGCTCTCGAATAGCCGACAGAGGCGGTTCCTCATGTTCCTGAAGCTGGAGGAGACGAAGGCAGCTGTGAGGGGGCATCTTCGCGAGTTGAAGCAACTGCGGAAGCAACCCCAAGCTCCTTGCCCCGAGGGTGAGGTCGAGCGGCTTCGTAGAGAGCTTACTGTCGCCGAGCGGAAGAATGACGAGCTTCTGGCCGAGGTTCAACACTTGGAGTTAGCGGAGGAAGAACGCTCGGCGGCGGAAGAGAAGCTAACTTCCGAACTGGAGAAGGCCTCTTCCGAGCGCAAGAAGTTGTAGGCCGAGGTTGACAGGCTTAGGAGGATCACAATAGATAGGGGGATCGAAGTCACCCACTTCCGACGGCTCGCAACCGACAGTGCCAACGTTTCGGGCTCGTCAAGGCCCCCTCGCTTGAAGAAATTGGCGAAGGACGACGCTTTGAGAGACAGAATCATCAAACTGGAGGAGGAGGTCGCATCACTCAAGCCCCTGCCGGAGAGGGCCAACGTCCGCAGTACATCGTGCACTCGCGAAGAGAGCGAGAGAGGGATTTCCTTTTATGAACTCGCAACACGTTTGCCTGTGGCTAGGCGGAGCCCTGCCGATGCTCAGAGTAGCGTGGCCATGTCGTCGAGCGGCGCCTCGGTCGGTGCCATAGTCAGGGTCAGTGGCGAAGGGGGGTCACGCTTCGTTGGTTTGGGATCGAGCTCGGAGGCGAGACCTCGTCGTCCTCGCGTTTCCTTGAATCGAAGCGTTCCCCTTCCGAGGAGACCCTGATCATGTCATTTTGTGTTTCTTCTGATTGTTGCAAAACTTTGTAGTAGAGTCGGTCTTGTTGTATGTGGAGCTATTATATCTGAATATGAATTTGAAAGTTTGATTGGAAAATTCTTCAAGTGTTGCGCCTCGGAAGTGTATTGAAATCTTGCTATTCATTTTCCCTTCTTTTCAGGTCGTGGTGTCAGACCAATACACCGATCCCAACGGCTCGGACAATGAAGCTGATGCCGAGGTGACCTCAGGGGCGACGAAGTCGTGCTCGACGAAGTGCCGAGAGCGGCGTCGTGGAGTGGAGCTGGAGTTACGTCGAGCTGAGAGCGAGCGGGCCCACCTTCAGTCCGTCCTCGGCCAATGAGATGCCGAGATCCAACGTCTGGAGGGTAGGATTATCGAGGCGACCCCCGTAGAGGAGGATGACGACTCGCAGACAACTTTTAGCAACGCTCTTTGGGTTCAATGTATTCGACACAATCAGTCGAATATATTAGCCGAGCGGGACGATTTGCTCTCCGAGATCCATCACTTACAGACTGTGGAGGCAAAGCTTCGGAAGGAGGCGGAGGAGCTAACAGCTGAAGTGGAAGGGCTGGCGACCGAAGAGGACAGTGAAGACATTTCTGTTTGAGGGCCAAGTGTAATGGGTCGGCGCTGTATTTTTTGTTTTCTAATACTTTGTAACCATAGAAAGATTGCTTTGTATTGTGTCCCGATTATTAATAAAATTTCTTTGTGGCTCTGCGTACTTATTTTGCTTGTGAGTGTGTTGGTCATGCCGAGATTTACGAGCCGAGCGCATAGTGCCGTCGGCAAGAATCTCGAGGTGAGCCAGTTTGTACGGGAACGCTATCTTGTCGTTAGCGGCGCTGACAAGATCTGGGCCGTTAGATTTTGGCACGAATCTCGAGACGGCTCTGTTCCCAAGAAAATGTTATCTTGTCGTCTAGCATCGCTGGCAAGATCCTGGCCGTCTGATCGGGATCCTGCGCGAAAGTTGAGGAGAAAGCGAGTTTTCTCCGTTTGCAGGATCGGAAAGGCACTTGCTCGGCCAGCCGACCGAAGGTAACGCGATCTGACCTTTCTTCTTAGGGCTTCCGTCTCCCTCTTCTTGCGAAGTCGAGGGGGGACCCGAGCTCCTTTCCAGGGTAAAGTTCGCCGGTCGTAGCGAATGTTCGACGGTTGTGGGAGCAATTCCGAATGGTGACCTACTCCTAACTCGCCGCGGAGCAAGTTTGGGGAGTGGAATTGAACCAAGTGTTGGACTCCGGAACCATCGGTGTAGTTCAACGGTTGTGGGAGCAGTTCCGAACGGCGATCTACCTCTGGCTCGTCTGGGGACGAGCCGAGGAGGTAAAATCGAGCCGAGTGTTGGACTCCGAACTATCGTGTAGTTCAACGGTTGTGGGAGCAGTTCTGAACGGTGATCTACCTCTGGCTCGTCCGGGGACGAGCCGAGGAGGTAAAGTCGAGCCGAGTGTTGGACTCCGAACCATCGTGTAGTTCAACAATTTTGGGAGTAGTTCCGAATGGCGATCTGCCTCTGGCTCGTCCGGGGACGAGCCGAGGAGGTAAAGTCGAGCCGATTATTGGACTCCGAACCATCGTGTAGTTCAACGGTTGTGGGAGCAGTTCCGAACGACGATCTACCTCTGGCTCGTCCGGGGACGAGCCGAGGAGGTAAAGTCGAGCCGAGTGTTGGACTCCGAACCATCGGTGTAGTTCAACGGTTGTGGGAGCAGTTCCGAACGGCGATCTACCTCTGGCTCGTCCGAGGACGAGCCGAGGAGGTAAAGTCGAGCCGAGTGTTGGACTCCGAACCATCGTGTAGTTCAACGGTTGTGGGAGCAGTTCCGAACGGCGATCTACCTCTGGCTCGTCCGAGGACGAGCCGAGGAGGTAAAGTCGAGCCGGACATGGACTCCGAACCATTGGTTGAAATCAAAATTTAAAAACAGATGATAAGGGCGGAGAGAGGCATGCAAATTTATAAGTATGAAAAAGCTTTCTTCATTGATAATCGACGGCGAACCATTTTACATATTACAATTTATGAAAATAGGTTACAAGTTAGAGGAGAGGAATGGCTCGATATCATGTGATACTTAGAGTGGCGCTGGGGTGCTTTCTTGGTATTTTAGGAGGTGGTCGGCATTCCAGGTCCTCGGAATCTCTCTGCCCTCCAGATCTTCCAGGCGATATGCTCCGGGCCGAACTACCCTTGTAATCTTGTACGGCCCTTCCCAGTTCGGAGCCAGCTTGCTCTTCTAATTGGGGAAGGATATGGCCAGTTTTCTCAAGACTAAATCCCCTTGCTTAAGGTTGGTGGGTCGGACCTTCTTGTTGTATGCCAACTCGACCCTTCTTCGGTAATTCTGCTGCCGAATCGACGCTCTTTCCCTCAGCTCATCTATCAGGTCTAAGTCTACCCTGAGGTCCCTGGCGTTCTGTTCCTCGTCGTAGGCTGCGAGCCGAAGGGAAGGTATTCCGACCTCGAGGGGGATCACCGCCTCGGACCCATAGGTGAGGTTGGAAGGGGACTCTCCTGTGGGGGTCCGCTTGCTCGTGCGGTAGTTCCATAGGACGTTGGGGAGTTGGTCGACCCATAAGCCTTTGGAACATTTGCCCAGCCTTTTCTTAATGCCTGCGAGGATCTGCCGATTAGCGTTTTCTGCCTGTCCGTTCGACTGAGGGTGTGAGACGGACGAGAAGCGCTGCTGGATGGCAAGGTCGTCACACAGAGCTCGGAATGCTGCGCCAGTGAACTGAGTCCCGTTGTCCGTCACGAGGACACGGGGGACGCCGAATCTACAGATGATGTTCTTCCAGAAAAATTGAACCACCTTGTTCTCGGTTATAGTGGCGAGGGGCTCGGCTTCGACCCACTTCGAGAAGTAGTCGATGGCTACGACCAAGAACTTGAACTGACCCGGAGCCGGAGGGAAAGGCCCTAGTAAATCCATCCCCCACATTGCGAAGGGGATAGGACTTGATAGGGAGGCGAGGTTGGCTTGAGGGAGGCGAGGGATGCTGGAGTGTCTCTGACAAGAGTTACATCGCCGAACGTGTCGTTCGGCGTCTTGAAGGAGGGTTGGCCAGAAGTATCCATAATTCAAAGCTTTCCGGGCCAAGGACCTGGACCCTGAGTGTGCCCCGCCGATGCCCTCGTGGAGCTCTTGTAGGGCATAGTCGGCCTGTTCTGGAGAGAGGCACCTTAGGTATGGTCGGCCGTCTATTTGAGAGAAGGAGCGTTTGTATAAGGTACCCTCGATCAAGACATACCGCTCGGCCCGGGTTCTGACTCGGCGTGCTTCTTTGGGATCCTCGGGCAGGACCCCGTCCCTCAAGAATTCCACCAACGGCTTCATCCAATTATCTTGCAACATGACTGGCAACGACTCCACCGAGCCGGATGTCTCGTCTTCTATGCTCGGCCGAGAGAGGACCTCGATCAGAACGGTCTGTTCAAGACCTTGTAAGGAGGATGAGGCCAACTTGGAGAGGGCATCGGCCTGAGAGTTCTCCTCACGAGGGACCCGTTGGATGAGCGCCTCTTCGAACCGGCTCATGAGGGCCCGAACCTTAGCGAGGTATTTCGCCATCAGCTCGTCTCGGGCCTCGTACTCGCCCAAGACTTGGTTCACGATAAGCTGGGAGTCGCTATGGATTCGGAGGCGCTGTGCCCCAGCACTTCGGGCAAGTCCGAGGCCTGTGATGAGTGCTTCATACTCCGCCTCATTGTTGGAGGCCTTGAAGTTCATACGGATCGCATACTGGAGGACGAAGTCGTCAGGGCCGTTCAGGATGATACCAGCGCCGCTTCCTTCGCTGCATGAGGAGCCGTCCATGAAGACCGTCCAAATGGGGGGTCCATTCGGGACGTGGCTGACTTCAGGGATGGTGGACTCTACGATGAAGTCGGCGAGGGGCTGTGCTTTAATTGCCGTCCGAGGTTGGTAGGAGATGTCATGTTGGCTCAGCTCTATGGACCACTTCATTAGCCGGCCCGAGGTCTCGGGCTTGTGGAGGATCTGCTTTAGAGGTTGGTCAGTGAGGACAACGACCGAGTGGGATTGAAAGTACGGCCGGAGCTTCCTCGCTGCCATGACCAGGGCGTAGGCCATCTTCTTTATCTTCGGATAGCGGAGCTCGGCGTCCCGAAGCACCTTGCTCACGTAGTAGATGGGCCTTTGGGCCCGGTCCTCCTCTCTCACCAAGACAGCACTTAGGGTCTGCTCGGAAGCAGCCAAATAGATGAAGAGAGTTTCCCCCGGGACAGGTTTGCTGAGCAGAGGGGGGTTCACCAAGTAGGCCTTTAGTTGGTCGAACGATTCCTGTTGTGGTTGGCCCCATTCAAAACCCTTAGCCCCCCTGAGTGCTTTGAAGAAGGGGAGGCACTTTTCCCCAGACTTCGAGAGGAACCGGCCGATAGCTGCGAGCCGACCCGTTAGCTTCTACACCTCCTTGACGTTTCGGGGCGGGGCCATGTCCAATATGGCCTTGATCTTCTCGGGATTGGCTTCGATCCCTCGCTAGCTCACCATGAAGCCGAGGAACTTTCCCGAAGAGACCCCGAATGCACATTTGTTCGGGTTCAACCGCATGCTGTGCCTTCTCAACACGCCGAATGCCTCCTGGAGGTCGGCCACGTGGTCGGTGCCTCGGATGCTCTTGACGAGCATGTCGTCAACGTACACTTCCATGTTCCGGCCTATTTGGCTCTGGAAGACCTTGTTGACGAGGCGCTGGTAGGTGGCGCCCGTGTTCTTCAACCCGAACGGCATGACCCGGTAGCAGTAGAGGCCCTGATCGGTGATGAAGGAGGTTTTCGGAATGTCCGGAGGGAACATTTGGATCTGATTATAGCCGGAGAAGGCATCCATGAAGCCGAGGAGCTCATGGCCTGAGGTGGCATCAATGAGGGTGTCGATGTTCGGAAGAGGGAATGGGTCCTTCGGACACGCCTTATTCAGGTCGGTGAAGTCGATGCATATTCTCCAAGAGCCGTTGGACTTCCTGACCATTACAATATTGGAGAGCCACTCGGGGTAGTTTACCTCCTGTATGAACTTAGCCTTCAAAAATTTATCCACCTCCTCCTTGATGGTCTGCTGTCGCTCGGGAGCGAATTTTCGTCTCTTCTGCTGAACCGGTTTATACCCCGGTTCGACACTTAGGCGGTGGACTAGCAACTCCTCGGAGATGCCGGGCATATCCGCAGCTGACCAAGCAAACAGGTCGCGGTTATCCCGGATGCATTTAACCAAGTCAGAGCACAGCGCGGTCGGTAAGGACTTGCTGATGAGGAACTTCCAGCTCGGGTCTTCGTCTGAGAAGAGCACTTCTTCCAGCTCGTCCGCCGGCTCGGACGTGGGTCGGACTTTCGGCTCAGGGATTTCTAGTGTTTCGAGGGAGAGCACCGGTCCCCCAATGGAAGTCATGTAGCACTTCCGAGCCGTCTCTTGGCTTCCCCTGACTTCCCCTACTCCCGACCGAGTGGGGAACTTCATTTTAAGGTGGTACGCTGAGGGGACAGCCTCAAGGGCAACTAGGTCGGGTCGGCCTGAATGACATTATACGCGGCCAGGACGTCGACGACCATGAAGTCCATCGGCTCGGTCCGGGTAGTAGGGGTCTTTCCAGCGGTTACGTCTAGGGTTATCACTCCCTCGACAGTTATTGGGACCCCCGTGAACCCGTGGAGTGTGTAACCGGCCGGCTTGAGACGGTCCCGAGACAGCTGCAGGCCTCGGAAGGCCGAGAGAAAGAGGATGTTCACCGAGCTCCCGTTATCTACTAGGACCCTCTGCACCTTGAAGTTTGCCATGCGAAGGTCGATGACGAGGGCGTCGCAGTGGGGAGTTCGGACACCCTCGAGGTCTTCATCGGAGAAGGTCACCGGGACTCCGAGGCCTTTGGGCGGAGGGGCGCTGTGAACTGAGTTGACCTCTTGGACGAAGGCCTTCCGAGAGGAGTTGGAGGGGCCCCCCATAGGCCCTCCGTGGATGAGGTGCAGGACCCGTTCTTCCTCAAACTCGGGCGTCTCCTCGCGCCGTTCGGAGCGCTTGTTAGCCCCCCGAGGCGGAGGAGTGCTGCGATCCGCCCGATCGTTTGCCTTTACAAATTTGGCCAGTTGCCCCCTCTGGATGAGGGCCTCTATTTCATTTTTCAACGCCCGACAGTCGTTGGTGTCATGGCCGTGGTCCCGGTGGTAACGGCAAAATTTCTCCTTATTCCTTCTCTTGGCTGGGGTGTTCATCCTCGAAGCCGGAGGGATGACCCCCTCCTTCTCCACTTCCATCAGGATAGTGAAGACATTAGTGGTGAGGGGAGTAAACTTCTCAAACCTAGGGGGAGGGCGGCGCTGACCGCCGTTGTCCTTCTGCATCTTCTTCGAGCCCTCCTCCTCTGTCGCCTTCCTCTTCGATCCGGATGCCGATCCTCCGAAGTTCGGGAGGCACTCGGCCTCTTCCGCCCGGATATACTTCTCGCACCTTAGGAGAAGGTCGGCGAAGTTGTGCGGGGGCTTCTTGGCGAGGGACGACCGGAGGTTGGAGTTGAGGACGTTCGACTGGAACGCAACAGTCGCCACTGACTGGTCTAAGGAGGCGATAGACCTGACCTCTGCGGTGAATCTCTTCACATAGTCCCTCAGCTTCTTTCCCCTTTCTTGCCGCAGGTTGAGTAGGGAGAGGCTCGTCTTCTCGGCTCGCCTGCTACTCACAAAGTGAGTTATGAACAACGTTTCGAACTGCTCGAACGAGAAGATGGAAGAGGGGGCGAGCCTAGAGTACCATTCCCGAGCCGACCCCCTGAGGGTGGCGGGGAAGGTCTTGCAGAGCATGGCGTCGGAAGCTTGATGGATCAGCATTAAGGTTTTGAAGCTTTCGACGTGATCAACTGGGTCGGACTCCCCTGAGTACGTTTCAAACTGCGGAGGTTTGAAACCCCTCGGTATGGGGGCCTCCATGATCGTCCGAGAGAAGGGAGGTCTGCTGGGACGGACGGTCCCTGCTCTGGACTCCTCCTCTCTGTCCATGCGCCCGATGCACCTTTCCACCTCATGGAGACGACGGTTGAGGGCATCGTCCCTCCACTAATAATCGAATGATCCCCGGGATTCTTCTTCATAGGAAGGGGAGCGAGGACTGCGGCGCCGGTAGTCCTGGGATCGGCGGGGACTATAGTGCTGCTGCTGGCGACTGGGAGCCGGGAGAAGACTTCTGGATCGGCGGCGAGGACTGGGAACCCTCTGGGCATTTTGGTTGTTGGGGCGAAGGCTAAGGGCCTGCAGCACGGTCTCCTGAAATTGCAGGAACTCGGCACGAGTGATAGGTGCCTCATTGTTCCTCGGATGATGCCAATCCGCGGTCGAATGCGGCCTCCTCCTTCAGCGCTCGGGAGATGCCGCTCGGCCCCTTCGGTCCGGAGACCTTCTGTCGTCTCGGCGGTAAGGCGACCGCTCACCATGATGCTAGCGGGAGGCTCCCTCTCGGGCCCGCCTTTCATCAAGGTGGGTGCGAAGGTCCTCATCTTTTTGGCGGTTCAGGACTGTGTTGCGGAGGTCGGGGTGATGAGAAGCCATTGAATCCGAGGATTCATTATGAACCGAAACATGGTCCGGATTGAGGGGCTACTTCTGCCTCCGACCGTTATGGCCGGAAGGGCCATTGGGGGGTTGCTGTTTGGGAAGAGGAGGTTGGCCCTGCTGGGCCGGTGGAGGAAGTTCGGGCTGTGGAATAGGATTGAGAAGGACTTTCTCCGTAGGATCGGCGGGATTGGGCCCGCGGTTGGACCCTCTAGATCTGACCTTCTTTGGAGGCATAGTTGGAGAAGACAACAAGGAAGAGGCTAAGGCTGTTCGTGTGGTTTTTCCCACAGACGGCGCCAATCCGTTACCGCTGATTTTGGTGTGGGGGTAAACAGATGAGATTTGTGAGTTCGAGAAAACCTGAACAGCAGATCCGAACCTTCCAATTCCTGCCACAACCTGCAAGGAAGTGCGAGACACCGGGGTTGATTCCGACGACGCACCCTCCGACGCTTTTGTCAGTAACCAGTGGTTATTAAAGAAAGAGCTTAAGGTGGAAAAAGAGTGATTACCTGGCCACAGTGGTAGCGGGGAGGTATTTATAGTCGCCAGGGGAGTAATTAGGGACCTGATTCCCTGTGTAACTGCTAGGAGTAAAATCCTCACAGTCTGTTTAGGAAACTAACCCTGATTCCCGGTGAGAGTAAATCAGGCCCGTTGACTTGGTCAAATCAGTGGCCCTGATTTGTCTCTTGTTGGTCTGGGTTCGCCTCGGGTCGGGACCCGTACCCAATTGGTGTGGATCCGTTTCTGGGCTATTGGATCTGTGCGAAGGAGATCCAGTACCTGCTTTGGCTCCACTTGTATGTGAAATTACCATTTTACCCCCGAGCTTCAAGATTCGCGTCCAATCTGGATGGTTCCGATTTAACCCCATTTTTAGCCATATCAGTGATCACTAGCATCACTAGCATCACAAATACTTATGTATAGTATTCAATTAGTCGTAGGCTCAGAACAGTTATGTATAGAAAAAATGTTTGTATGAAACATGATGAATAGTCTAGGGCTGCATTTGAATGCCATGCCAACTAGTTCTAATCATGCATTTTAATGCATTTTAATGCAATGCCAATATATAAAATGATCAATGTGGATATGATGACTTTTATTCACTTATAAAGCATCAGATGCTTTCATTACCCATCACAAGCATCATAAGCTTTGAATATCCATCAAATAAATATTGGATAATAAAATATAGATGATTTTGACAGAATTTTTTTTATTGGCATGGATGAAATCATTAATATAAGCTTTCATTAGTCCATTTCATCATTGCCTAGACTGATAGAGGTAAAAGAGTAAGGGTGATTTAAAGTAGAATTAAATGAAGCACTTCCTGTTAGATGGATTTGCACAACAAACATATGACAAGAAGCACTTCCATCGAAACTGCATGCATCACAAAGCATCACGGCATTAGAAGCCATCACAGCATATTGGAGCATCACAGCATCAGAAATTATGAAATACTCAATCAGAAACATCCGAAGCCATGAGCAGCATCACAAGCCATCATAGAAAGGAAATTGTACATAGTATGGAAAATTTTTGCAGGTTCATAAAGCCATCATCTTGAGATTCATCTGAGACATCATGTGCAAATCCTTTTAATAGAATCATTTTGCCCAAACATGAGAACCCAACACAATCACCAGAAGCCTTCAAAGGCTTCACAATTATTATATAGTAACAAGAAGGTTATTTTGAAGGTGAAATTCATACCATAATCCCTTATTACCGCTAAATCTGGTGTGGGGGCAAACAGATAGTATTTGTGGATTCTTGGAAAACTTGAATAGCAAACCTGAAACCTGTTCCGCCGGAGTTTGACCGTTGACTCCCGCCATTCACCTGCAAAAAGTGCGATATACTGGGGTTGATCCTAGCGACGCACCCTCCGACGCTCAAGACAGAAATCAGGAATGATTATGAAAGAGCGTAAATTGGCAAAAGATTGATTACCTCTTAAAAGTGGTGGATGGGGGGTATTTATAGGTGCCTTAGGGATCAGATTAAGAATGTAATCCCTGTGATCAGATAAGGAATGTAATCCCTGTGATCAGATTAGGAATGTAATCCTTAATTCCCAGTGAAAGGATAGATGTGAATCAGGGCCGTTGATTAGTATTAATCAGAAACCCTAATTCTATCCTGCTGGATCGGGTTTATTTAGGGTTGGGACCCGTACCCAGTTGAGGTGGATCCGTTCGTGGGTTATTGTGTCTTGAAGAAAGACCCAGTTCCCATTTCAGACCCGTTAGTAGGTGAAATTACCGTTTACCCCTGAGCTTTAAGATTCGTGTCCGATGTGAACGGTCCCGATTTAATCATATTTTTAGCCATATCACGAGCCCCCCACTCCCGAAGACTGAGTTTGATCAGCCTTTGAGGAGTAGTTTTACTGTTGTAATTGCGTACGGAATTTTATCGGTGTTCTTAAGGGAGTTTGGATCTTGCTCGGGGTGTAACGGTGTTATTCTGGGCTTGTAAAATACCCAAAAATATTCTCAGAATTTTCTGGATTTTTGGTGATTTTTCCAGATTTTTCTGAATTTTTTCTCATTTTCTGAATTAAATAATTAATTATCAAAAATATTAATTAATTATTCTAATTAAATAATTACTTTTTTCGGAATTTAAAAATAATTTTTCTGAATTAATAATTATTTTTAGAATTTTTAATTAATTTTTTCCGATTTTTTAATTATTTTTTTCGGATTTTTTAAATAATTAAAACAAATTAATTAATTAATTAATTAATTAAATATTACCTGGACACATGGCGCGTTTCTGAGCGTCGATCATGATCAGATGTGTGCGCATCGCAAGGCAGATCACGTTCTGGACACGTGGCGCGTTTCTGAGCGTTGATCGTGTCGCGACGCGAATTTTAAGACGATCGGACGGATCGTTTGGGTCGGCGGGTTTTTTCTCCAATTTCAAGGTCGGTACCTCGTCCACTCGGCTCGGCACCTCGGCGGTTGGCCGAACGCTTCGAAATGAAGCCACGTGCGATTTTTTTTGTTTTTTTTTGTTTTCCTTTCCCTGCTACTTTTTCTCTTCCTTTCTCCTTCATCTTCAACCTTCGGCGAAACCTCAATCGACGACTTCTCCTTCGTCTCACCCCATCTTCGACTGGTGCAGAGCTCGAGGACGGAGCTCGTCGTAGGGGAGGAGAGGAGCTCGAGCGATGGGTTCGATGAAGCAGGAGCATGGCTTGGAGAGTGAGCTCGTCGATGGGTTTGGAGTTCTGCGTAGGGGAAGCTGAGCTCGGCGAGGGGATAAGCTCGTTGATGAGAGCTCGCTCGAGGGAGCTCGAAGAAGGAGATGATGGAGCTCGTTAATGGCGGTGGTGAGCACAGAGAGGGGAAGCTCGAGCTCGGTGATGATCTTGGCGAGGAGAGCTCGCGAAGGAGAGGTCGTGAAGGAGCTCGATGAGGCTGAGCTCGGAGATAGCGAGGAGCTTAGCGAAGAGAGAGCTCGAGCTCGGAGATAGCGGGGAGCTTAGCGAAGAGAGAGCTCGAGCTCGGTGAGGAGAGGCCGCAGGAGGTTAGGCTGGACGAGCTCGAGCTTAGGTCAAAGATGACGAGGTTAGGCAACTCGAGTTCGAGCTTAGGCGAGGTGTTGAGATCGAGCCTAGGTTGAAGAAGGGGGTCGGTTCTTGGGTTTGTTCTTGGCGTGCTCGACGGAGGTGGCGCTCGGACATACGAGGGGAGCCAGCAAAGGGGGAGGTTGACGAAGGTGCTGGAGCTCGGCCATGGCAGAGCGTGGTCGCGAGCACAAGCTCGGACCTCGTGAATTTCGTCTGCGGAGCTCAATGGAGGGGACTCGGCGTCAGAGCTCGCGAGGGAGGTTGACGAGGAAGCTCGGAGTTGGGGTCGACGAGGGGAGCTCGAGCTTCGACTGTGGAGGCTCGACTCCGTGGAGTGAGGTCGACGAGCTTCGGCTACCGTGGGAGCTCGAGCTTGGTGCTCAGGTTCAGAGCTCGATGGACTCGTTTGAGGGGGTTCGTAGCTTAGCACCGGAGCTTGGAGGCCGGCGAAGATGTGCTCGAGCTCTGGCGTTGGACAGGAGCTCGGCATAAGGAGATTGGCTCTTTAGTTGGTTTTGTTTTGGTGGGAGATTGGAGAAGAAGAAGAGAGGAAGCTGAAGTGGGTTGTAGGTTTGGGTCCCATAACGGATCTGAGCCCGACCCAGTAGCTTTTTTTTTTAAATTTTTTTTCTCTCTCTCTCTTCTTCTTCTTCTTCTTCTTCTTCTTCTTCTCTGCTTCTTGTTCGGCAAATCCGAGCATGGATTTTGAGGAGCATTTTTCTCCCTTTGTAGTTCGGTAGTCCGGTAGCTCGGATTTCATATCCGAGCTATGTAGCTTAATCTGGATGGTTGATCACGATCATGGCGCGAATCACGAGACATAAGGCTCGGATTTCGAGAAAACGTTATCTTGTCGTTTTGTGGAGACGTGTGGCGAGATCTGAGCCGTTCATCATGTTCTAGCACGTTTTTTGGCTTGATCCAACGGTGAAACTGGCTCGACGGCATTTTTCTCCAAATGTGAAGGTCGATACCTCGTCCCTTCGGCTCGGTAGCTCGGCCATGGCGGAGCTCGGCCCTGAGAAGAAAGAAGAAGGGGAGGAGAGGCATTCGAGTTCTCTCCTCTGCCTTGTTATTTTGCACAGTGAAGAAGAGGAGAAGTGTTGGGTACTTTTGGCGAGAAGACTGAAGAAGAAGGAGAAGAATGAAGAAGCCAAGAAGGGTATGGGTCGGATCGTGGGTATCGGATCCGACCCCGACCCGTTAGCCTCTTTTTCTTTCTTCCTCTTTATCTGCTTGCTTGTTCGGCAAATCCGAGCACGGATTTTGAGGCATATTTTTCGCCACTTTGCAGTTCGGTAGATTGGTAGCTCGAATTTCAGATCCGAGCTACGCAGCTCAATCTAGACGGTTGATCACGATCATGGCGTGAATCACGAGACAGGAGGCTCAGATTTCGAGAAAACATTATCTTGTCATTTTGTGGAGACGTGGCGCGATCTGAGCCGTTCATCATGTTCTAGCACGTTTTTTGAGACAATCCGACTGTGAAACTGGCTCGGCGGTTTTTTTCTCCATATGTGGAGGTCGGTACCTCGTCCCTTCGGTTCGGTGACTCAATAGCTCGCCCTTTGCCCATAGTAGCTCGGTAGCTCGGCATAGTGGAGCTCGGCCATGGCGGAGCTCATTGAGGTGAGCTCAACGACGGAGGAGGGGTCGGCATATGGGAGAGGTGAAGAGCTCCGAAGCTTGGTGATGTGATGTTTGGTTTTGGAGATTTTTGCATAGGAGCTCCACTCTTAGGGGTGAAGAAGGGTGCTAGGAAGATCCTCGTAAGAGCCATGGGAAGACCCATTCTTTGAAGTGAGTGCAAGGAGCAACTCTATGGGAGAGTTTTGAGCTCCGAACTTGCTTAGATGAGGCCCGCTTTGAAGGCGAGCGGAGTGAAGAGCTCGACTCTAGGAGAGAGCCATCTGAAAGACGAGTTTGAGGAGCAACTCTAGGGGAGAGTTGTGAGCTTCGAACTCGTTGAGAAGAGGTCCGCTTTGGAGGTGAGCGGAGTGAAGAGCTCGACTTTAAGAGAGAGCCATCTGGAAGACGAGTTTGAGGAGCAACTCTAGGAAAGAGTTGTGAGCTCCGAACTTGTTGAGAAGAGGTCCGCCTTGGAGGTGAGCGGAGCGAAGAACTCGGCTCTAAGAGAGAGTCATCTGGAAGACGAGTTTGAGGAGCAACTCTAGGAGGGAGTTGTGAGCTCCGAACTCGTTGAGAAGAGGTCCGCTTTGGAGGCGAGCAGAGTGAAGAGCTCGGCTCTAGGAAAGAGCCACTTGGAGGGCGAGCGTGAGGAGGAACTCTAGGGGAGAGTTGTGCTCCGAACTCGTTGAGAAGAGGTCCGCTTTAGAGGGAGCGGAGTGAAGAGCTCGGCTCTGGGAGAGCCATTTGTGAGACGAGTGTGAAACTCTAGGAGAGAGTTGTGCTCTGAACTCGCTATTTAAGTGACAGAATCAACGGTTGTAGGAGCAGTTCCGAATGGCGAACCACTTCTAACTCGCTTAAGAGCAAGTTATCCGAAGCAGAATCGAGCCAAGTGTTGGACTCCGAACTTGTCGTTAGAGGGATTCAACAGTTGTGGGAGCAATTTCGAATGGCGAACCACTTCTAACTCGCTTAAGAGCAAGTTATCCGAAGCAGAATCGAGCCAAGTGTTGGACTCCGAACTCGTCGTTAGAGGGATTCAACGGTTGTGGAAGCAATTCCGAATGGAGAACCACTTCTAACTCGCTTAAGAGCAAGTTATCCGAAGCAGAATCGAGCCAAATGTTGGACTCTGAACTCGTTGTTAGAGCTTAGTAAGTTGTGGGAGCAGTCATGTAGAAGAAGCTGGACTCCGAACTCACTATTTAGCGAGTCGTGACTCGGAGAGATTGAGATGAAGCATGAGCAATAACTTTCAATAATAAAAAAAATGTAAAGTTTTATTGAGATAAACTGAGTGACTGCTTCAATAGGGCGAGCCATTATTACATGCTATTGGCCGGGTTACAAGCATCGGCCTTATTGAAAATCAAGATCCTACTTCTACGACAAGGTGAAGACCTCTTGGGAGGAGCTGGGAGGTTCTGAGTCTTGAAGCTCGGCGGGCCCTTCTGTTCGTTTGTAGGCTCCTCAGGGGGGAAGCTTGGCCCCCTCTTTTTGGACAAACTTGGTCAGGTTTCCCCGCTGTATGAGTTCTTCGATCTCCTCCTTGAGAGCCCGACAATCATCAGTGTCGTGGTCGTGGTCCCTGTGAAAGCGGCACCACATATCCTTGTTCCTCTTCTTGCCAGGTGTATTCATTCTTGGGGGAGCACGGAGTAGCCCTTCATTGTCCACCTCCATAAGAACTTCTGATATATTGGCAACGAGGGGGGTGAACTTCTCAAACCGAGGAGTCGGGCGACGCTGGCCATTGTCGTCCTTCTGGGATTTTTGGGATCCCTCTTCGCTTGTGCTCTTCCGTTTGTTCCCGGAAGATGTCTCCTCAAGAGTAGGGGGGTTGAGAGCCTCTTCCGCTCGTATGTACTTCTCCACCCTAAGTAGGAGTTCTGAGAAGTCCCGAGGATGTCTCTTGGCAAGGGACGCCCTGAGGTTGGCATTAGTAACGTTGTGCTCGAATGCGGCAGATGCTACTGATTGGTTGAGGGAGGAGATGGACTGGGCTTTGGCGGTGAAGCGTTGAACGTAATCCCTTAGGCATTCACCCTTTTCTTGGTTGAGGGTCACCAGGGATACACTTGTTTTCTCGGCCCGGCGGCTACCCACAAAATGAGTAAGGAAGAGCCATCCGAACTGATCGAATGAGAAGATGGAGGCCGGGGCGAGTCGAGAGTACCATTCTCTTGCAGGCCCCTTCAACGTGGCAGGAAAGATCTTGCAGAGGAGGGCGTCTGAAGCATGGTGGATCATCATGAGAATTTTGAAACTCTCTATGTGATCCGCGGGGTCTGACTCCTCGGTATACAACTCGAAGTGAGGCGGCATGAAGTTCTCTGGGATGGGGGCCTCCATGATGGTGCGGGAGAATGGAGTCTGCTCGGGCGGAGGTTTATCGCCTGTTGCTCTTCTTCCCTGTCGATTCGACCGAGGCGCCTCTCCATCTCGTGGAGACGGTGGTAGACCGAGTCTTCTCTTTGATCATACCTTGCCGAGCCCCGGGACTCGTCTTCATACGAGAGTGGACTGGGGCTGCGGCGATGGTAGCTTGGAGATGGACAAGGACCGGGAGTGTGAAGGTGGTGGCTCCTAGTTGGCTCATGAGTAGGTGGCCTTTGGTCGTTCTTTGGGGTGATGTTGAGGGCCCGTAAGACTGTCGCTTAGAAGTCTTGAAGATCTGACTTTGTGACTGGTGCCTCTCCAGCTTGGCGATCCCTATGTGTGGCTCGGCTTACTGGAGAATGAGTTCTCTGCCGATGATGCTGAGGGGACTCCCTTCGCCTTCTTCGAGTAGGGGACCTTCTGTAGTCTCGGCGATGAGGAGATTGCTCATTTGGATGTTGTTGGCGGGAGGCTCCCTCTCGGGCCTGCTTTTCATCCTAACGGCGGCGAAGATCCTCATCCTTCTGCCGATTGAGGATGGTATTGCGAAGGTCGGAAGCTCGGGGATTGTGGAAGGCCATAGAATCCGTAGAGGCATTGTGTATTGAGATGCGGTCCTGATGGAGAGGTTGTTTCTGCGGGTTGGGATGCGAGGCCCCTGCACCGGCATTTTGAGGACCGAGGGGACCCTTAGGAGGTTGCTAATTCTGAAGAGGAGGCTGGTCCTGCTAGAGAGGGTCCTCAGCTTGTAGAGGAAGTTGCCCCTGCTGCTGAGCGGGTTGGATGGGGACTTCCTGTTGCTGATCAACGGGGTTGGGTCCACGGTTGGACCCTCTGGATCTTACTTTCCTGGGAGGCATGGCTGGAGAAGATCTGACCAACAGGAAAAAGGGAGGCTGCTATTCGTTTGTTCCCCACAGACGGTGCCAATCTGTTACCGCTAAATCTGGTGTGGGGGCAAACAGATAGTATTTGTGGATTCTGTTGGATCCTGTAGGCGAGACAACAAACACTAGAGGGGGGGTGAATAGTGTTTATTAAAAACTGCAGAAATTTTTCTCGGTGCAGTCGACTTGGTTATGAACCAGTCGACTGATATAACCAAAATAAATTAAAAACAATAACTCTGTGCAGTCGACTGATGAATAAGACAGACGACTGAAGGCACAATGAAACTACAACTACAAACGGTACTGACCAGTCGATTGATAGTGCAAGGAGTCGACTGTCCAGAAACTTTTTGGGTCCAAAACACATTAGTTTGGGGGAAACCAAACCCATGAAGAGTTTGATCTTCCTCCATAAGCAGGAATATAATAAGTAGAATTACACACATTTAACATATATGAGTTAATATAAGCAATTCTATCATTCTGATTTAGACTGACTGGAACCCATACTAACTTGTTCTGTCCAGTCGACTTAACAGTGTCTTTCAGTCGACTGTTGGTGTATATCAGTCGACTGGTTGATACACTAGGTCGACTTATAAGAGGTTTTGATCTCGTTGAATAAGATCCAATTTCTCTGGACAGACGACTGGTTGTATGGTTCAGTCGACTTAACCGAACGGTAGTTTTGCTTTTATCACTAGAATTAACAACCTTAGGCTTTTCAAAGAAATCATACAACTTGTGTGTAACACTAGAAATAGATGCTGATTTATTTTTACTAGTGTTTACAACAGGAGATTCTTTTACAGAAGATTTTTTAAAACCAAGTCCATATTTTTGACTAGATGTAACTTGATGATGAAGCATATCATTTAAATTCTCTTTGCCTTTGTTAAACTTAGATAAGTTCTTTGAAATCTCTTCATAATTCTTTTTGAGAGTTTCAAGATCAGTATCTAAACTTGCAATGCGAGAATTTAAGGATTTTACTTCCTTATCAAGGTTAAGATTTTCTTGATTAAGTGTTTGATTCACTTTCTCAAGATTCTTAACTCTGATCTTTTCTTTCTTTAACTCTTGGAATATTTCATTAAAAGCATCAAGAAGATCTTCGGAATCATGATCATTACTTACATGTTCTTGTGCAGCCATGAAACACATATTTGCCACTTCGTTATTTTCATCCGTTTCTTCTTCGGAAGATGAATCACTATCATCCCATGTAGCTTGATAAGCCTTCTTGTTCTTGGCAAATTTGTTCTTTGAATATTTGTCCTTCTTGAAGTTGGATGATTTTCCCTTGTTCTTTGCATTTTCTAAGGGACAATCCTTCTTCATGTGACCTATTTTATTGCACCTGAAACATGTAGGAGGGTCATTAGAATCTCTAACTTTAGAATTAAACTTACCCTTTTTTAGGAACTTCTTGAATCTTCGAGTGAACATTGCTATTTCTTCTTCATCTTCTTCCTCATCTTCTGAGTCTGTCATGGCTTTAAAAGCCAATGATTTCATCTTTGCTTGGTGTGATTCTGTATCCTTCTTTCGATCTTCAAGTTGGACCTCATATGCCATGAGATTTCCAACAAGATTCTCGAGAGAAAGTTGTGACAAGTCATTTGCTTCCTCTATTGCTGTGGTCTTCTTCTCCCATTCTGGAGTGAGTGCACGTAAGACTTTTCTAACCATCTCTGCTTGAGTGTAAGTCTTTCCAAGCGCCACAAGAGAGTTTGTGATGTCTGTGAATCTGGTAATCATCTCAGACACAGTCTCATTGTCTTTCATTCTGAACATCTCAAACCTGTGGACAAGAACAGAAATTTTAGACTCTTTTACTTTATTCGTTCTTTCATGTGTTACCTCGAGTGTATGCCAAATTTGATGTGCGGTTGTAGCATTGGATACACGGTTGAATTCTTCCTTTGTAAGTGCACAAAATAAGGCATTCATTACTTTGGCATTGTTCATAGTCTGATTCTTTTGATCATCATTCCATTGTGCATATGGAATGGTAGGGGCAGTGTATTCCGTCTCTGTCATTTGCCATATCTTGTAGTTGATTGATTGAAGGTAGATTCTCATTCGGCACTTCCAATAATTGTAGTTCGTTCCATCAAATAGTGGTGGCCGTTGTGTAGATTGGCCTTCATGGTACTGATTTGTATTTGACGTAGTTGCCATAGCCTGTAACCCCGCTCTGATACCAAGTGTTGGATCCTGTAGGCGAGACAACAAACACTAGAGGGGGGGTGAATAGTGTTTATTAAAAACTGCGGAAATTTTTCTCGGTGCAGTCGACTTGGTTATGAACCAGTCGACTGATATAACCAAAATAAATTAAAAACAATAACTCTGTGCAGTCGACTGATGAATAAGACAGACTACTGAAGGCACAATGAAACTACAACTACAAACGGTACTGACCAGTCGACTGATAGTGCAAGGAGTCGACTGTCCAGAAACTTTTTGCAGAACTTAAATAAACAAGAGTAAATGCAAGCACAAGACAATCAATCACAGAGTACACAAGATATATCCTGGTTCAGTCCTCCCGACCTATATCCAGTCCCCAAGCAACCCACTTGAGATTTCCACTATTCTTGAAAAAGATTACAAGAATACCCTACGGCGTTACGACAACAACCTTGTCTAACCCGTAGTCCTTTCTCTCAACCAGAGAAAGCCGACCCACTCTACTACCAAGAGTGAAACAAAACCGACTCTACAACCTAGAGTCAAAAACACTCTCCAACCGAGAGCAAGAGAACAAGAAATACTTTACAGTCAACCTATAGCCTTGTTGGTGTATGTGTTGATGCACGTGGCTAAAAGAACAGGTCCACTTCTATACTTAGTCCAAAGCGAAATTCGTTGCTATACTGGACTGAGTGTAGAGAACCAGAGAGTATTATCTTGAAAGCTTTATTTCTCAAAAAATCACTTCGAATTTTTCTCACAAAGAATGCTCGGATTTTCAAAGAGAATTCTGTAGATCTTTTCATTGAGATCTGAACTCTACTTAAAGAGTTTGATCTCCTGAACGTTGGGAGACAGTTACTCAACTGTCAACCAACGGATCTAAGCTTTTGAGTTTGAAAAAAAAATTCGATTTTGAAAAATAGAAAACGGTCAAAAGCTCTCGAACAGTCGACTGGGTTGCCATATGAGTCGACTGATCAGAGTTTGAATAAATTTAAACAGTTTTGTACTATCAGTCGACTGGCAGAAGCTTAAGTCGACTGGTACTCAAAAGTTAAATTTCTTCAAACTGTTTTGACTCTTTTTGGGGGTTTTTAATAGACACACATTATGAAATTTTGAGTGTGTGTGTGTGTGACAAGGCTTTACATCAGACTAAGACTCAACAAAAAATAAGATACAATGTTTTTACAAGACACTACAATTTGACATAATTGAGCTAAGGTCTTGAGTCTTGAGTCTTGTCTTGAGTGAAGTCTTGGATCTTGTCTGAGTGAAGTCTTTATCTGTATCCTTTTGAGCTTGTTTATTTGTTCAGCTGAAATAGTCTTTTGTAGTACAACCTGAAATGTTAGCTGTATAACATAGACACATGTTGCACTGTGTTGTGATCATCAAAATCAAGAATCAACAGATTCTTGGAAAACTTGAATAGCAAACCTGAAACCTACTCCGCCGGAGTTTGACCGTTGACTCCCGCCGTTCACCTGCAAAAAGTGCGAGACACCGGGGTTGATCCCGGCAACGCACCCTCCGACGCTCAAGTCAGTAATCAAGAATGATTATGAAAGAGCGTAAATTGGCAAAAGATTGATTACCTCTTAATAGTGGTGGATGGGGGGTATTTATAGTCGCCTTAGGGATCAGATTAGGAATGTAATCCCTGTGATCAGATAAGGAATGTAATTCCTGTGATCAGATTAGGAATGTGTTACCGCTAAATCTGGTGTGGGGGTAAACAGATAGAATTTGTGAGTTCGTGGAAAAACCTGAATAGCAGATCCAAACCTGTTCCGTCGGGGTTGGGCTACTGACTCCCGCCGTTCACTTGCAAGGAAGTGCGAGACACCGGGGTTGATCCCGGCGACGCACCCTCCGACGCTCAAGTCAGTAACCAGAAATAATTATGAAAGAGCGTTTAACTAGCAAAAGATTGATTACCTCTTAATGGAGATGGGTGTGGGGTACTTATAGTCGCCGTTAGGATCAGATAAGGAATGTGATTCCTGTGATCTGATAAGGCATAAAATCCTCGTAAATCGGATTAGGAATGTAATCCCTAATTCCCGGTGAAAAGATAGATGTGAATCAGAGCCGTTGATTAGGATTAATCAGAAACCCTAATTCTATCTTTTCTGGACTGGGTGTGTTTCGGGTTGGGACCCGTACCCAGTTGAGGTGGATCTGTTCGTGGGTTATTGGGTCGTGAAGAAAGACCCAGTTCCCATTTCAGACCCGTTAGTAAGTGAAATTACCGTTTTACCCCTGAACTTTAAGATTAGTGTCCGATGTGAACGATCCCGATTTAATCCTATTTTTAGCCATATCACGAGCCCCCCACTCCCGAAGACTGAGTTTGATCAGCCTTTGAGGAGTAGTTTTACTGTTTTAATGGCGTACGGGATTTTATCGGTGTTCTTAAGGGAGTTTGGAATCTTGCTCGGGGTGTAACAGTGTTATTATGGGCTTTTAGAATGCCCAAAAATATTCTCAGAATTTTCTGGATTTTTGGTGATTTTTCCAGATTTTTCTGAATTTTTTCTCATTTTTTTGAATTTTTTGTTCATTTTCGGAATTAAATAATTAATTATTGAAAATATTAATTAATTATTCTAATTTAATAATTATTTTTTCAGAATTTAAAAATAATTTTTCTGAATTAATAATTATTTTTAGAATTTTTAATTAATTTTTTTCGATTTTTAAATATTTTTTTCGAATTTTTTAAATAAAAAAACAATTAAATAAATAAATAAATAATTTAAATATTACCTGGACACGTGGCGCGTTTCTGACCGTCCATCATGATCAGATGAGTGCGCATCGTGGGCAGATCACGATCTGGACACGTGGCGTGTTTCTGACCGTCCATCATGATCAGATCTGCACGCATCGTGAGGTAGATCACGATCTGGACACGTGGCGCGTTCCTGAGCGTCGATCGTGTCGCGACGCGAATTTTGAGACGATCGGACGGATCGTGTGGGTCGGCGAGTATTTTCCCCATATACGAGGGTCGGTCGCTCGGCACCTCGGCTCGGCACTTCGGCGCGGCGATTTGAATCTGCCGATCATGCAAGATGATGCCACGTGGCAGTGCACGTGGCCCTTTTTTTTCGCTTCGTCCCTGTTCTTTCTTTCTTTCGCGCCAGCTCTTCATTCTGTTCTTCTTCTCCTCTTCTCCACTGTGCGGAAGAACAAGGCAGAGGAAAGAACCCAATTGCCTCTCCTCCCCTTCCTCTTCCCACAGACGGCGCCAATCTGTTGCCGCTAATTTTGGTGTGGGGGCAAACAGATAGTATTTGTGGATTCTTAGGAAAACTGAATAGTAAACCTGTATACCTGTTCCGTCGGAGTACGATCGTCGCTCCCACCGTATACCTGCAAAAAGTGCGAGACACCGGGAATGTTCCCGGCGACGCGCCCTCCGACGCTCAAGTCAGTAATCTGGAAGACTATGAAAGAGCGCAAAAACTCGTGAAAGATTGATTACCTCTTAATGGAGATGGGTGTGAGGTATTTATAGTCGCCGTTGGGATCAGATAAGGAATGTGATTCCTGTGATCTGATAAGGCATAAAATCCTTGTAATCAGATTAGGAATGTAATCCCTTAATTCCCGTTGAGAGGATAGTCGCGAATCAGGCCCGTTGATTTGGTTCAATCAGATACCCTGATTCTATCTTGTCAGACTGGGTTTGTATCGGGTCGGGACCCGTAACCAGTTGAGGTGGATCCGTTCGCGGGTTATTGGATCTGTGAGAAGGAGACCCAGTACCCGTTTCGGGCCCATTTGTATGTGAAATTACCGTTTTGCCCCTGAGCTTTAAGATTCGTGTCCGATGTGAACGGTCCCGATTTAATCCTATTTTTAGCCATATCACGAGCCCCCCACTCCTGAAGACTGAGTATGATCAGCCTTTGAGGAGTAGTTTTACTGTTCTAATGGCGTACGAGATTTTATCGGTGTTCTTAAGGGAGTTTGGAATCTTGCTCGGGGTGTAACGGTATTATTATGGGCTTTTAAAATGCCCAAAAATATTCTCAGAATTTTCTGGATTTTTGGTGATTTTTCCAGATTTTTTTGAATTTTTTCTCTTTTTTTTGAATTTTTTATTCATTTTCCGAATTAAATAATTAATTATCAAAAATATTAATTAATTATTCTAATTTAATAATTATTTTTTCAGAATTTAAAAATAATTTTTTTTGAATTAATAATTACTTTCAGAATTTTTAATTATTTTTTTCGATTTTTAAATATTTTTTTCGGATTTTTTAAATAAAAAAAACAATTAAATAAATAAATAAATAATTTAAATATCACCTGGACACGTGGCGGATTTCTGGCCGTCCATCATGATCAGATGAGCACGCATCGTGAGGCAGATCACGATCTGGACATGTGGCGTATTTCTGACCGTCCATCATGATCAGATGAGCGCGCATCGTGAGGCAGATCGCGATCTGGACACGTGGCGCGTTCCTGAGCGTCGATCGTGTCGCGACGCGAATTTTGAGATGATCGGACGGATCGTGTGGGTCGGCGAGTATTTTCCCCATATACGAGGGTCGGTCGCTCGGCACCTCGGCTCGTCACTTCGGCGAGGCGATTTGAATCTGCCGATCATGCAAGATGATGCCACGTAGCCTTCTCCCCCCGCCCT
Organism: Hemerocallis citrina; assembly: GCA_017893485.1. NCBI lineage: Eukaryota > Viridiplantae > Streptophyta > Magnoliopsida > Asparagales > Asphodelaceae > Hemerocallis > Hemerocallis citrina. Next base: position 145,015,160 of record CM030361.1, read on the forward strand.
TTTTTTTCTTTTTTCACTTCGTCCCTCCTCTGCTTCTTTCTCTTCTTCTTCTTTTCCCCCGCTGCTTCTTTCTCTGTTCTTCTTCGACCATCCCTTCGTCTCCCGAGCTCGTTTCGTCGTGAAGCTCGGCGATGGAGGCGAGAGGAGGCGTCGAGCTCGGCAAGGAGAAGAGAGCGCTCGCCGATGGCTTGGCGAGGGAGGAGCTCGAGCTCCGAGGTGAGGAATGGAGCTCGGCATGTCGAGAAGGACAGCTTGGTTTGATGGCGAGGTCGAGCTCGGCATGGAGCTCAGTGCTCGGCAACGATGGGTTCGGCGAGGAGAGGGTTCGACGTGGAGCTCGGAGAGAGGGAGAGCTCGGCAGTGACTGAGGTGATGGGTTCGGCTCGACATTGCGCTCGGAGCTTGGAGAGAGGGAGAGCTCGGCAGTGACTGAGGTGATGGGTTCGGCTCGACATTGCGCTCGGAGCTCGTTCGTGGAGCTTGGAGGAGGAGAAGATGATGGGAGCTCGGAGCTCGGCACTTTGGTCGGAGCTTTGTGAGCTCGGCATTGGAAGTAGAAGGTGGCGAACGTGGAGCTCAGCCATGGTGGAGCTCGCTCGAGGTGGGAGCTCGACGGAGCTTGAGGAGATGACGGAGCTCGGAGCTCGGCGTCGTGGTCAGCCATGGCGAAGCTCGAGGAGGGAGCTGACGGCTGTGTGGAGACGAGCTCGGCAGAATGAGCTCGGTATCAAGTTTGATGTCGACGAGGTCGGAGGTTGAAGGAGGTGTTCGCGAGCTCGGGACGGAGAGTTCGACGCCGAAGCTAGACGTCGGAGGGGGTGAGCTCGGCAATGAAGATGGAGCTCGGCAGGTGTTGGGTTCTCTTCTCTCTGGTTTGTTTTGGCGGGAGAGTGGAGAAGGAGATCAAGTGGGTCGGGTTCGGATCCCTTAACGGGTCGACCCGGCCCCGTGCCATTTTTTTTTCCCTTCCTTCTTCTTCTCTCTCGCTGCTGTTCTTCCTTGTTGCTCGGCAAATGAGTTTGGTTCGGCAGATCCGAGCACGGATTTTGAGGAGAATTTTTTCCCACTTTGCTGTTCGGTAGGTCGGTAGTTCGGAGTTGAGATCCGAGCTACGTGGCTCAATCTGGACGGTTGATCACGATCGCGGCGCGAATCGCGAGACAAGGGGCTCAAATTTTGAGAAAACGTTATCTTGTCGTTTTGTGGAGACATGGCGAGATCTGAGCCGTTCATCATGTTTTAGCACGAATTTTGATACGATCCGACGGTGAGATGGGGTCGGCCGAATTTTTCTCCATATGCGGGGGTCGGTACCTCGGCACCTCGGATCGGCAGCTCTTCTGAGAAGAAAGAGGAAGGGGAGGAGAGGCATTTGGGTTCTCTCCTCTGCCTTGTTCTTCCGCACAGTGGAGAAAAGGAGAAGAGGAAGGGGAGGAGAGGCATTTGGGTTCTCTCCTCTGCCTTGTTCTTCCGCACATTGGAGAAGAGGAGAAGAGGAAGGGGAGGAGAGGCATTTGGGTTCTCTCCTCTGCCTTGTTCTTCCGCACAGTGGAGAAGAGGAGAAGAGGAAGGGGAGGAGAGGCAATTGGGTTCTCTCCTCTGCCTTGTTCTTCCGCACAGTGGAGAAGAGGAGAAGTGGAAGGGGAGGAGAGGCATTTGGGTTCTCTCCTCTGCCTTGTTCTTCCGCACAGTGGAGAAGAGGAGAAGAGGAAGGGGAGGAGAGGCAATTGGGTTCTCTCCTCTGCCTTGTTCTTCCGCACAGTGGAGAAGAGGAGAAGTGTTGGGGAAGAAGGAGAAGAATGAAGGAGCTAAGAAGGGTATGGGTCGGACCGTGGGTATCGGATCCGACCCCGACCGTTAGCCTCTTTTTCTTTCTTCCTCTTCATCTGCTTGCTTTGTTCGGCGAATCCGAGCACGGATTTTGAGGCACATTTTTTGCCGCTCTGCAGTTTGGTAGATTGGCAGATCCAAGCTACGCGGCTCAATCTGGACAGTTGATCACGATCGTGGTGCGAATCACGAGACAAGAGACACGAGTTTCGAGAAAATGTTATTTTGTCGTTTTGTGGTGACGTGGCGCGATCTGATCCGTCCATCACGCTTGAGTGCGAATTTGGAGATGATCTAACGGTGAGATCGGGTCGGCAGAGTTTTTCTCCATATACGAGGGTCGGTCCCTCGTCCGCTCGGCTCGGTGACTCAGTAGTTCACCCTCTGCCCGTAGTAGCTCGGAGAAGAGGAGAAGAGGAAGGGGAGGAGAGGCATTTGGGTTCTCTCCTCTGCCTTGTTCTCTCGCACAGTGGAGAAGCAGTGCTAGGAAGATCCTCGTAAGAGCCATGGGAAGACCCATTCTTTGAAGTGAGTGCAAGGAGTAACTCTAGGGGAGAGTTGTGCTTCGATCTCGTCGAGAAGAGCTATTTGAGAGACAAGTTTGAGGAGGAACTCTAGGAGAGAGTTGCGCTCCGATCTCGTCGAGAAGAGCTATTTGAGAGACAAGTTTGAGGAGGAACTCTAGGAGAGAGTTGTGCTCCGAACTTGTGGAGAAGAGCTCCGCTTTGGAGGTGAGCGGAGTGAAGAGCTCGGCTCTAGGAGAGCCATCTGGACGAGGAGTTTGAGGTGCAACTCTAGGAGAGAGTTTTAGCTCCGAACTCGTTGAGAAGAGCTCCGCTTTGGAGGCGAGCGGAGCGAAGAGCTTGACTTGTAGAAGAGCCATCTGGAAGAGGAGTTTGAGGAGCAACTCTAGGAGAGAGTTTTAGCTCCGAACTCGTTTGAGAAGAGCTCCGCTTTGGAGGCGAGCGGAGTGAAGAGCTCGACTTGTAGAAGAGCCATCTTGGACGGTTGATCACGATCGTGGCGCAAATCACGAGACAAGAGGCATGAGTTTCAAGAAAACGTTATCTTGTCGTTTTGTGGTGATGTGGCGCAATCTGATCCGTCCATCATGTTCTAGCGCATTTTTTGAGATGATCCAACGGTGGGATGGCTCAGCAGCATTTTTCTCCATATGTGAGGGTCGGTTCCTCGTCCGCTCGGCTCGGTGACTCAGTAGTTCACCTTCTGCCCGTAGTAGCTCGGTGTAGTGGAGCTCATAGTTCGGACGGCTCGAGCGTGAGGAGAAGCTCGGTGAGTTGATGAAGGGGATGGGTTGATGAAGCTCTGCTCCTCGGCTCGGGAGGATGGGTCGGCATATGGGAGAGGTGAGGGTCTCTGAAGCTCTGCCTCTATTCTGTTTGGTTTTGGAGATTTTTGAAGAGGAGCTCCACTCCTAGGAGAAGAGGTGCTAGGAAGAGGTGCTGGGAAGACCCATTCTCTGAAGTGAGTGCAAGGAGCAACTCTAGGGGAGAGTTGTGAGCTCCGAACTCGTTGAGAAGAGGTCTGCTTCGGAAGCGAGCGGAGTGAAGAGCTCGACTTTAGGAGAGAGCCATCTGGAAGACGAGTATTGAGGAGCAACTCTAGGAGAGAGTTGTGCTCCGATCGTTTGAGAAGAGGTCCGCTTTGGAGGCGAGCGGAGCGAAGAGCTCGGTTCTAGGGAAGAGCCACTTGGAAGACGAGTTTGAGGAGCAACTCTAGGAGAGAGTTTTAGCTCCGAACTCGTGGAGAAGAGCTCCGCTTTGGAGGCGAGCGGAGGAGCTCGGCATTAGAAGAGCTATTTGAGAGACAAGTTTGAGGAGCAACTCTAGGAGAGAGTTTTAACTCCGAACTCGTTTGAGAAGAGGTCCGCCTTGGAGGTAAGCGGAGTGAAGAGCTCGGCTCTAGGAGAGAGCCATTTGGAAGACGAGTGTAAGGAGGAATTCTAGGAGAGAGTTGTGCTCCGAACTCTTTGAGAAGAGCTCCGCTTTGGAGGCGAGCGGAGTGAAGAGCTCGGCTCTGGGAGAGAGCCATTTGGAAGACGAGTTTGAGGAGCAACTCTAGGAGAGAGTTTTAGCTCTGAACTCATTGAGAAGATGTTCGCCTTGGAGGTAAGCGAAGTGAAGAGCTCGGCCCTGAGAAGAAAGAGGAAGGGGAGGAGAGGCATTCGGGTTCTCTCCTCTGCCTCGTTCTTTCGCACAGTGAAGAAGAGCAGAAGTGTTGGGTACTTTTGGCGGGAAGACTGAAGAAGGAGAAGAATGAAGGAGCTAAGAAGGGTATGGGTCGGACCGTGGGTATTCGATCCGACCCTGACCCGTTAGCCTCTTTTTCTTCTTGCTCTTCATCTGCTTTGCTGCTCGGCAGATGCATCTTGTTCGGCAGATCCGAGCACGAATTTTGAGGCACATTTTTTCGCCACTTTGCTTCTCGGTAGATGGGTAGCTCGGCTCGGTGGTCGTGGGGGCAGTTCGGAATGGCCATCTTCCTCGGCCCGTTTAAGGACGAGCCGGTGAAGTAAAGTCGAGCCATAGGACCCCGACCATCATTAGGTTAGTTTGATGGCTGTGGGAGCAATTCCGAATGGCGAGCTACTTCTAGTTCGCTTAGAAGCGAACTTGCGAAGTAAAATCGAGCCAAGTGTTGGACTCCGAACTATTCAACGGCTGTGGGAGCAATTCCGAACGGCGATCTACTTCTGGCTCGCTTAGGAGCCGCAGAAGTAAAGTCGAGCCGAGTGTTGGACTCCGAACCATTGTTAGATTAGTTCGAGGGTTGTGAGAGCAATTCCGAATGGCGAACTACTTCTAGCTCGCTTAGGAGCGAACTTGCGAAGTAGAATCGAGCCAAGTGTTGGACTCCGAACCATTCAACGGCTGTGGGAGCAATTCCGAACGGCGATCTACTTCTGGCTCGCCTATGGGCGAGCCGGGGAAGTAAAGTCGAGCCGAGTGTTGGACTCCGAACCATTGTTAGATTAGTTCGAGGGTTGTGGGAGCAATTCCAAATGGCGAACTACTTCTAGCTCGCTTAGGAGCGAACTTGCGAAGTAGAATCGAGCCAAGTGTTGGACTCCGAACCATTCAACGGCTGTGGGAGCAATTCCGAACGGCGATCTACTTCTGGCTCGCCTATGGCCGAGCCGGGGAAGTAAAGTCGAGCCGAGTGTTGGACTCCGAACCATTGTTAGATTTGTTCAACGGTCGTGGGAGCAATTCCGAACGGTGACCCTCTTCTAGCCCGCTTAGGAGCGAGCTTGCGAAGTAGAATCGAACCAAGTGTTGGACTCCGGACTCATTGAGATGAGGTCCTGCCTTGGAGGTGAGCGGAGCAAAGAGTTCGGCTCTGGAAGGGAGCCGTTTGTGAAACGAGTGCGAGGAGGAACTCTTGGAGAGAGTTGTGAGCTCCGAACTCGTTGAGAAGAGGTCCGCCTTGGAGGTGGGCGGAGCGAAGAGCTTGACTATGGAAGAGAGCCGTTTGGGAGGCGAGTTTGAGGAGAAACTCTAGGAGAGAGTTGTGAGCTCCGAACTCTTTGAGAAGAGGTCCGCTTCGGCGGCGAGCGGAGGGAAGAGCTCGGCTCTGGAAGAGAGCCATTTGTGAGATGAGTTTGAGGAGCAACTCTAGGAGAGAGTTGTGAGTTCCGAACTCGTTGAGAAGAGGTCCGCTTCGGCGGCGAGCGGAGGGAAGAGCTCGGCTCTGGAAGAGAGCCATTTGTGAGATGAGTTTGAGGAGCAACTATTGGAGAGAGTTTTGAGCTCCGAACTCGTTGAGAAGCGGTCCGCTTCGGCGGCGAGCGGAGGGAAGAGCTCGGCTCTGGAAAAGAGCCATTTGTGAGATGAGTTTGAGGAGCAACTCTAGGGGAGAGCTGTAGCTCCGAACTCGTTGATAAGGGATCCGCTTCGGCGGCGAGCGGAGGGAAGAGCTCGGCTCTGGAAAAGAGCCATTTGGGACCGCTCACCCGAACGTTGTTGGCTGGAGGCTCCCTCTCGGGCCTACTTCTCGTCCAGACGGTAGCGCAAGGTCCTCTTCCTTCTGCCGATTTTGAGGATTGTGGGAGGCCATGGAATCCGTAGAGGCGTTGTGTATGGAGACACGGTCTTGATGGAGAGGTTGCTTCATGCGGGAGCCCCCCGCACCGGCATTCTGTAGACCGGAAGGACCCTTGGGGGGTTGTTGATTCTGAGGGAGAGGCTGATCTTGTTGAAGAGGGTCCTCTACTTGAAGCGGGGGTTGTCCCTGCTGCGGAGCGGGTTGGACGGGGACTACCTCTTGCTGATCGGCGGGGTTGGGCCCACGGTTGGACCCTCTGGACCTGATTTTCCTCGGAGGCCTGGCTGGAGAAGAGCTAGTCGACGGGAAGAGGAGAGGCATCTATTCGTATGGTTTTCCACAGACGGCGCCAATCTGTTACCGCTAAATCTGGTGTGGGGGTAAACAGATAGAATTTGTGAGTTCGTGGAAAAACCTGAATAGCAGATCCAAACCTGTTCTGTCGGGGTTGGGCTACTGACTCCCGCCGTTCACCTGCAAGGAAGTGCGAGACACCGGGGTTGATCCCGGCGACGCACTCTCCGACGCTCAAGTCAGTTTCCAGAAATGATTATGAAAGAGCGTTTAACTAGCAAAAGATTGATTACCTCTTAATGGAGATGGGTGTGGGGTATTTATAGTCGCCGTTAGGATCAGATAAGGAATGTGATTCCTGTGATCTGATAAGGCATAAAATCCTCGTAATCGGATTAGGAATGTAATCCCTAATTCCCGGTGAAAAGATAGATGTGAATCAGAGCCGTTGATTAGGATTAATCAGAAACCCTAATTCTATCTTTTCTGGACTGGGTGTGTTTCGGGTTGGGACCCGTACCCAGTTGAGGTGGATCCGTTCGTGGGTTATTGGGTCGTGAAGAAAGACCCAGTTCCCATTTCAGACCCGTTAGTAGGTGAAATTACCGTTTTACCCCTGAGCTTTAAGATTCGTGTCCGATGTGAACGGTCCCGATTTAATCCTATTTTTAGCCATATCAGAATGTAATCCCTATTTCCTAGTGAAAGGATAGATGTGAATCAGGGCCGTTGATTAGTATTAATCAGGAACCCTAATTCTATCCTGCTGGACCGGGTTCATTTCGGGTTGGGACCCGTACCCAGTTGAGGTGGATCCGTTCGTGGGTTTTTGGGTCTTGAAGAAAGACCCAGTTCCCATTTCAGACCCGTTAGTAGGTGAAATTACCATTTTACCCCTGAGCTTTAAGATTCGTGTCCGATGTGAACGGTCCCGATTTAATCCTATTTTTAGCCATATCATCCCTTATAAAGGTAGAAGAAGTCATAACAATCCAACAAAAGCCATCAGAATCCATGAGCAGCAGCAATACCCATCACAGGAAGGTACATGAGCAGCACCAAAATCCCTGAGAAGCCATGATAGTTATAAAAAATGTAACAAGAAATTAATTTTGAAAGTGAAAATGAAACCTTCTAAAATACTTCAAGCAAAATGAATCAAGGAAAATAAAACCCCAAAGATTCAGAAGCCATAAGCAGCATCATAACCCATCACCTGCTAGAAGTAGCTAACACAATCTAGCATGTTTTGCAATTTTTGAAATATGAAAATTTTCAATACTCCAAAGGTTACATGGGATCAGAATATATAGGTTCATCATCTCCACAATTGTGAAACATTACCAACCATACTGTGTACAATTACTTCTTGTATATCTATTCTGCTGCTGGTTAGTAGACTTGTGATGGCTTATGATGGATTCTGATGGCTTCTTCTTGCAGGTGAAATCATTTGCATCTAACAAAGCAATGTGAATATTTTAAAGGTTTAAATTAGTCGTAGGCTCAGAACACATTATCATAGAACAATTGTTCTAATAAATCATCAAGATTAGTGTACGACTGCATTTTTAAAAATGCCATGCCAACTACTACTAATCATGTGTCCACCCCCTCCGTCACCCATAATTGAATTCATCAATCATTTGGTCAGTATAATAGGAAAAGTATACATAGAAGTGCTGTCTGTTTACACAATATTCTCAAAAAAAACTGGATAAGAAGCTACCATATCCATCATATCCAGATTGATCAGAGGGACATGATGATAGTTGGGGGTGGACACACAACCTTTTCATTAATAGTGTATTTCATCATTGCCTAGAACGCCAGTAATTAAAAATACTTTAAAATATATTTAAACGAGAACAACAGCAACAGCTAGTAATAGCAAATGCATCTAAAATTAAACCGTTGCCAATGAAAATCCAACACAGTGTGCCATTACATATTCACAATGTACTCATATAGAAATATTTCAATAAATTGTTAAGACATTTAAATAATACATTGGGTTGGATCCACTTAAACATATTAGATCCCTCTACTCATTCGCAAGATTGTCCAACCACAAGAGTCTAAGATCCGATTTCATAAGAATGAAGCCACGACGCCAGCTAGGGTTTGCAACTATGTTGTCCATTGCCACACGGAGAATTTTGGCATCAAGCCCATCCATCGTATTAATTATTTCCATGCACTTATCAATGGAGAACGGATCTTCTGCATCCGAGCGATCACTTCGGTCGCCCATTTTCTTCCTATAATATTCAGTTTTTGCAATATGCGCAGAGGTATTGGCATCAATACAAATATCCATTCTCGAGCTTTTTGTTGCTCGACCACTAGACCCACCAGATCGCCTCTTGTGAGACCCCGAATGTATTGGTTCGTAATCATCATCATCAACTAAATTTACATGTGGTGCATTTGGGGGGGGGGGGGAAGGGGGTGGGGTGGGTGAACTCAAAATTGACCCTCCGTTCCTCATCGAAGTCATACACCCTTTGAGTTGAAGCCCTAGAAAGTAAGCCCTGGGCAGTAGACTGGCCAAAAATTTTGGTTAAAGCATCATAATTGGCCAATCCCTTCGATTTGAATTGTTTAGCATGAGGGTGTGCCTATTCAAAAATTTTGTGTTGTTAATTTACAAGTACTAAAGTCATGAATAAATATATAAAGATGATAATCACACACTGTTATAAAAAAAGAATATATATGTGAACCTTGACATATGTGTCCCAATCATTAGGCTCGCAAGTGATTGTATGGTTGTCTTCATCCCAACCCATACCGCTCTGATTCTTCAAAGCGTGAAACTCCCTCCACTTCATCCTAAGTCGGGAATGTTTCTCTTTTAATTGTTTAACCGTGTATGTACAATTACACATGTGATTCAAACTTGCAACAAAATGTTGCCAAACTTTGGCTTCAAAGGTCGAACTTTTCAGACTATTTCGGTCGACCTCCTCCTCCATCAATTCTACAAATATACGCTCATTACATGCTGGCCATAGGACAATATCACTATCTACCTCCATCTCCTTCCCCTTACTAGTCATCTTGATTAAACACAGAAATGATAAATATAAAATAACAATCATCAATTGCTGAACTATAACAGTGAACGGAAATTGCAATTTCATGTTACTATAGCAATTGTAGATGATGTCGTGTTTCAACAATATTGGAACAAAACTTTTTTTAAGCCATCACAGGAACAAAATCGTTTCTCTTTAATCCAAGCAATTCGATTTGGAAAGCCACTAGTTAGGAGTGTAGTCGACGTCGACCATAGGATCAGAACTCATCATCTCCAATTCCAGTTCAATAAAAATCTTTAATCCCTCAAATCAGTATAAGAAAAAAACAAAAAAAAAGTTAATTTTTTTTTTGATTCAGATCTGGAATTAACACCTCGACGTCGATCTTGAGGATCAGGACTCATCATCTCGAAATCCAGTTCATAAAAAAAATTTAATCCCTCAAATCAGACCAAGAAAAAAAAAGACATACAAAAGGGGGGAAAAAAGCAACAACAGATCTGGAATGAACACCTCCCCAAACCGAAACCCTAGCAAAAAAATTGGATGAAATTGAAACATACCTTGGTTTGCTTGCTTTCAAGAGTAAAGAAGTTGTCTCCGACAGATTCAAGCCTCAACCGACGTTTGATTCGACTACAACGTTCTCGAAGACACCTTCTACTGTAAGCAGATCTGGTCTCACAGACCATGAATCGAGCGTCGAGCTTGAGAAAGGGGAAAATAGATCGAATCGCAGAAGAAATGAGAGCTCTTGATGAGAGTAAAGAGGGAGTAAAGGAGATAGCCTTGATGGGAGTAAAGGGGGAGTAAAGAGGGCTCACGGAGAGATAGAGAAGTCGTCGTCAAAAAAGAGAGATGAAGGGGTTAACCAAAAAAGAGAAAGAACAGGTTAGAAAAGAACTCTTTGGTTTTTTTCTGAAAAGGAGAAGAAAAAACTGCTTTGAGAAGTGCGTAACCAAACGCGTTTTCTAAAAAAGAAAATGAAAACAGGGCCCTAAACAACTATCCAAACAGGCCCTTAGTATCTTCAAAAATCTCCGATCTCTCTAAAATTCCAGCATCTTGTAGGAGTTCCATGAGAAAACCTATGTCAAAAAAACTATGCGTCTTAGAAAGATTGAATGAAAGAATACATTTTACCGGAAGAGTAAATGGAAAACTGGTAGTGCAACTCATTCACGTATTATTTATTGAAGTATCAAGCAAGAAATTTTAGAAGAAAACATTACGTATAAGAGGATCTGATATATTACTTAGTATAGATTGTTGATGATTATATATCTAATCAACAAAGCAACCACACTTCTAATGGTGTTGGAGTATAAGATATATCCCTATCCCAGAAACAAGATGGGCTATGATAAAGCTTAAGCAACAGAAGATCAATGTCAAGGGTAATCTTTAATTACAACATAAAACTTTCATGAAAAGTAGAAATATTTCTTAAATCAAAGTAGAGAGATACTTGTGAACAAACAACAAAGAGTATATTCCAAATTGTTCAGTATTGTGTGAAAATGAATCAATCCATGAGGGATACAAATTCTTTGCATACTCTCTTTGCTTCTCTATTTGCTCATGTGCTCCTCTAGAACAAAAAATATGGATTTTTCTTAAAATTAAATCTCTTGCCTTCATTTACAAAGTACAAACATTTATGTATTTGTGCTAATTAGTAATTACTATGCATACCAGTTGAAGTAAGGAGGAATTCGGGGCTTCAGCTGCTTCAGTGCTTCTGCCTTTGTAGGCTTGGCTTCAGTCCTTCTTATCACTTATCAGTAACTAGCAAAAGAAAGAAAAGGTCCAACTACTTCATAAGGTATTAAGGTTGCATAATAGTCATAACTTTAAGTTTTTACTCTTTAAGCAACTAATCAACACAACAGTGAAGACTTCAAGACTGTGAAGTGAGTGAACGTTGTGAGACAGTGAGCAGCGAACCCACTAAGAAAGACCAAGAAAGTTCAAAGATACCTCTTCTTCCTCAATCCTCCACGGCTCCACGGCTCCACCTCCAGTCCACTTGGAGTTTTGGACCACTTCTACAGAGTGTAGGGTATAGTAGATTCTACAAGAGACTGAGAGAGAGAGGTGAATTTTCTGATTAGAGGGAGGTGGATTTCTTGGGGACCGGGGTGCTAGGATTTGTAGGAAGATGAAAAGGTTTTTTTGAGAAGATCAAAAGGTTTTTTCAGTTAAAGCAAAAAAATTGGGCCTTCATTATAACTGGGCATTTATTATAATTGGGCATTTTTTTCAGATAGAAAGAATGGAAAATAAAAAAAAATTGGGCCTTCATTTTAACTGGGCCCTGTGCAATCGCACAGGTTGCACAAGCCCAGGGCCGGCCCTGGTTATACCCCATCAAATACCTGAAATAGTACATATATATACACACACAGTAAAGCATAGCTTTTAGTTCACTTTTGCAATGATCATCATACAACTCAATATATATGTTCAAATCAGCAAGTATATGAAAGGAAACAACCTACTCATGATTTCTATTAGGTTCTTAACAAATCTCAAGTCATCTACTTAGGGTTTTAATCATCAATAATGTAGTTTCATAAAAAGATTCACTTTTTAGTTCACCTACTCATCAAAATTCATCATATCTTCATACCATCATATAACATGCTTTCTAATGGATAAATCATCACATACAACATGCTTAGAACAATAAGAAAACAAACATATGTCACTCACCTTATTGAAGAATCGACCGAAGATAATAAAGAAATAAGAAAATCCCTCCTTTCGCAAGAAAACCAAGATCCTCGCTTTGAACTCCAAGAAAATAATAATAAGAAATCTCTTTGTGTTGTGCAGCAAAGAGACGGCTGCACCCCACCTTTTATAGGCTAGAAATCCAAGTAATTAGGATTTTTGAATAGATTTGTAAAATACATCTTTTAAATATATTTTTACATATATAGATCCTTATACTTAAAAATTAAATAAAACCATCTTAATTGAGATTTAAAAACAAGAACAACCACTCTATAATCAGCCGGCACTGTTTTGAAAACCCAAAAAATGAAATTGTACTTTTTGCCCTATAAGTGGCAATTTTGCAAAAAGACCATTCTTTATTAAAACTTGCAAAATAACCCAAATTTATTTTTTAAAAAAGGTAAAATCTTTACCTCTGAGTTGACTAGGCATCATGCCCAGCCCAAAAATTCGAAAATCTGGAGTTTTCACTCCAAGTGGTAATTTTGCACAAAAGTCCATCTTTTTGTAATATTTGCAAATAGGTCAAATAATTATCAGAAAAATTTAGAAAATTCACAAATAATATCTAATAATAATTAATGAGTTTTCCCAAAATAATTTTTGACTTTGAACTTCTCAAGAAAACATTTGCACGTGTAAAAAGGTAAATTTCAGAAAAATATTTACTTAATCACCAAAAATCATTTTAATTGGTTTATTAATCTTAAAAGCATTATTTAAAAATCTGGGGTATTACAAAATTATTCAGAACCAATATAGAGCAAAGAGTTTATTGAGATTCATTTTCATCTCTAGATCATAAGTATCCAACAAATAGCAAAGAAAGAACTGGAGAATATAAATACAATCTTAAATGCATAACTATTTTGTATACTTCAAATGCACAATCAATATTACATAACGTGAAACATTTATATAACATGAAACAACAATTACATAACATGAAACAATTACATAACACGAAATAATTATACAATCAATATTACATAACGAAGCAAGCTGTTGCTGCTGCTTCTTCTTTTGTTGCTGCTGCCAACAACCAAAAAAAAGTTCCAAAAATAACCATATATATGTATGTACATGAAACTAAACAATACATGAAACAGTTACTAGTAGGCTCTGAACACAACTTTCAGCAAGGATTTATCAAATTTGCTAAATATTCAAGCATCAGTTCAACAAAGAAATAAAAAATGGTGCCACTAGGGCTGCATTCAAATGTCATGCCAACTAGTTCAAATGCAAAAATAACCCTCCCTCGTATTGAAATTCATAGTTGAGTAACAGGAAGTATCAAGTCAAAGTTCCATGACATGATTTAAGTTCACAATTGAGCAACACAAATGACTTAATCTACTTATGAACCATTTAACCTACAAGAGAATCTGATAAAGCATAGTTTTCTATTAACAAGTTTAATAGAACAAAAACAGAATATATGTACTAGACTGTTTAAGAGTGGCAATGCATATAAGCATATAAGCATACAAGCATATAATAGCATATAAGTCAGCATTGCATAGCATAGCATACTAGTAGGCTCAAACTGTTTAAGCATATAAGTAACTGGCAGTGCATATAAGCATAAGCATAGAGATCAAGTAATGCTTCAGAATAATGTTCCAGAGAACCAAAGAACCAGGTAATGCTTCTATGAGACCCAAAGAACCAATGAACAAGGTAAAGATCAGGTAATGATTGTTAGGGATTTTCCACCGAAAACCCATATGAGGATCTTGTTGAGTTATTCGATGCAATCAACACAAACCACCAAACACATATGAGATCATACCAAACACACCAAAGACCACACAAATTTATTCCGGCTAGGGCTTTCGCCTTAATCCGGGAGAGAAGAAACCCAAGATGTTATTCAACTAGAGAATATACAAGAATATTACAATTCTTACAACGACCCTCTCTCAAGCCTCACCAGCAAGTACTAGTTGTTTACAATTAGAGAATCACTCAATCTCTCATTCAATGAAGTGCTCTCTCTCTCTTGGCTCTTAATGGAGGCTAATAACAACAATATATATAGAGATCTAGAGAAACCCTAGTTTGATATCTTGATACAATAGCCATTAGATGTTACTGAAGAGATAACCCTACGATAAAAGCCGTACGATCTGACTTGATGAGCAAGTTGGGCTTCTCATGAATCACCAAGATCCGACCCAAAAAATCCATCAGCGCCGCGTTCGGTCGACTGCAACCCAAGGACGGTCGACCATCCCCCTCTCGGGAACTTCTGCAGAGTTGGGCGGTCGACCGCACCCCAAGTACGGTCGACCGAAACTCTATCTGCTGCTACAGTTGCTGACTGTTTCCCTTGCTTCCACTCTGTGTCCGATCGTCTTGATTCCTCCATCGTCTCATCGTCTTTTTATCCAACATAGTATGCAAGACATAAACCCAAAAATGATCAGTATGAACCAAAGAAGCAAGTAAAAAACAGATAATTGATATTTAATGATCAGGGATGTATCTAGTATTCATAAAAGCAAATACTTCATATTCATTCATTCATTCATAAAATCAGATAACTGATGAAAGCAAATTAATCTGCTCTTACAGCTCATGCCACAAGTATTAGTGTATCACCATAGGATGAATCGTCCTTCCAAATATATTACACTTGTTTCTTCTCCAAAACTTACAAGGTTTCCTCTCAGTGTATTTATAAGATATTTTTTTCTTTCTAAATTAAACAGGTAACACAATATTCAAATTCCTTATCCTTTAATGGAGATGTTAAACCTATTTGTAAAGTTTGAAATTGCAAGAACCAGCTTAATGAAATTGCAGTTTGGAGATTGCAAGAACCAACTTATATCCAACTGTGAATCATCATTGCCTACACACACAACCCAAAAGAAATTGCAAGAAATTGAACAAAAAGCTTAAAAGCAAGTATGAGAATCAAACACTTCCCTCCAGAATAGAGAGGAATCAAGGGCATCGGGGGCATCAAGAACGAAGGCGAAGAGGGGTATTTGGGGTGTCAAGATCGATGACGAAGAGGGGCATCGGGGAGAGCTCAGGTGGGGCGAGGGTTGAATTTGACGGGACGAAAAAGACGAATAAGCTAGGGTTTTAGGATTTGGGGGGAGGGAGGTCGAGAGCGCAAGATGGAGATGAAGATGGGTGGTGGTAGTGGTGTAACACCCCGTAAAATTGGAAATGACAATTTTGCCCTCGCGTGTTACGCACGTGTATTTTGTACCGTTACTGGTGATGTTTGTAACGTGTTTCACTACGTATTTTGATTTTCGACTATTTATGCATTTTCCGTATTGATTTTATCTTATTTGAGTCAACTCAAATATAAATTTCAATCTCTGGGTTTTACGTGTTATCGATGCACGTATCGATTGCGTATTTTCCCACCGCTACGTGTGATATTTCTATATTTCAATTATTTATTTTATGTTTTCAAATCCATTTTTATAAAATGGAAATTTATTTTCTCCTATTTTGATTCAAATAATTTTGTACGTGTAATGCACGTGTTTTCCATGCACGTAACAATTACGTCGGAATGTATAAAATTAATAAACATATTTTTTCATATATTGTATTTTTATTATGTGTAACATTTTTCCATTGATAAAACCGAATTTCGTATTTTAATGTTTTTACGTGTGAAGTACGTATTTTTCGGTGCGCGTATTTG
Source organism: Hemerocallis citrina (assembly GCA_017893485.1). NCBI lineage: Eukaryota > Viridiplantae > Streptophyta > Magnoliopsida > Asparagales > Asphodelaceae > Hemerocallis > Hemerocallis citrina. The sequence continues at coordinate 145,030,814 of CM030361.1, forward strand.
AGCATATTTGTTTTCAAAATAAATTTTTGGAGTGTATGTATTTATTTTATTTGTGCATGAAACACTATAAATTTTAATTAAATAAATTTTTACGTACATATTATGTATATATATATATATAATTTATGTTTTTAAAAACTAATTAAATTGTGAAGTATGTACTGGTGCAAGCACGTGCACGTGTTTTTAGACTTGAAATGGGGGGAAAACCGAGCTGTTCAGTTGAAGTAGGAGGGAAAACAAGTTTTGAAAATTTTGAGAGTGGTGTTAGTGTTGTTAATGGTGTGAGTAGTTATTCTAACTACCATATTACTCTTTGTATAATACCCCTACCCTGCCCCTACACCTTCTCCATCATCTTCTTTCCTTCTCTTTCCTTCTTTTTTGTCAGGTCAAATCCGAAGCCTTGTCTGTTCAATTCCAAAGCCTCTATCTAGCATGCTCTCCTGGTTTTCTCCATTCATTTACAAGGTGTATATATATAGATACACTTAAATGCTACCATTCTCTCCCATCTTTTTCTTTCCTTCCTTCCTTGTTCTGTCAACATCCGAGCCCCAAGTCCAACCAGCATAGCCCTGTGCTACTCCACCTAATACATACATACATTTATATCTTCTGCTATCATATATATATATATATATATATATATATATATATATATATATATATATATATATATATATATAATGAAGTGAAGTTGGAGATGCTTCACTATATATATATATATAATGAAGTGAAGTTGGAGATGCTTCACTAGTTGCTTTGCCGAAAATGAGGAGGATATATGCTTACTGTGCTGCCGAAATGGAGGGATGGAGCTTTTTCTTGAGCGTGGATTTCGAGGAGGCAAAGCGGAGTTTTCTAGGAGCTCTCGTTTTAGGAGTTCATTTGAGTACATCACAAATTGGTGGGTGATTCTAAAATCCTTTCTAATGTAGGAGTAGATTTGCATGCTAGACAATATATAGTTTAGTTGTTAAATTGTGATTGGTATGTAGATTACATCACTTTGATATAATTGCTATGAATTATGATTATTGTAGTAGAATTGTCATGTTGCTATGGAAATATAAAAATTGGAACTATGCTAGATGTAAAATATGCTTGTGAATGGCTAGTAATTGAAATAATTGAAATTGTGCTTATTAAATTCATTGTGATACTAGTATGATGAATTAGACAATGTTAAAGAGCGTTGTAGAAATAAAAGAAGAAAAAGTAAAAGACAATAATTTTGTGATGTTTGGAATACTAGAATTTGGTAGAGATCTTGATAGATGGCAATGTTAAAATTGTAGACCTAGAACATAATGTAGAAGGAAAATTCATGTTTTAATGCCAAAATAATATTTTCCAAATACTGTTTTGTTACAAATATATAAAATCAGCAATCTGGAAAGTTACAGGAAATAATTTAGAAGAGAAAAGAGTTTAAAGAGTTTTGAAATACAAGAGATTATTTATGAACAGAGAGTTAGAGTTTGAGAAACCTAACTCATTTTGTGACAGTTAGTCACTTGAGACAAGTTGGTCTTCGGGTGTGTTTTAAGACTGTTACTGTAGCTCGGCGGAGCTATTGGTGTTGGGTTCGATTCTCGCCAGAGACTTTATTTTTCTGAAATATGATTTTTACTTAAAACCCGAGAGCCCAAAGTTAAATATAAGCACTTGAAATATGATTTTTCTGAAATATGATTCCAGGCAACACGAACCAGCTTGATGACCTTGTTTTTAAGCACTTTCTCCCGCCGATCCACAATAGCAACTGGCAGAATCTCACAAGTCAAATCTGGCCGCTTGGTCAACTCAGAGTAGTCGATCACGTGACTCTCATCGCGGATATATCTCCTGAGTTGTGAGACAAGAAAAATATTGTGCACTCCTGATAACGCTGGCGGCAAAGCAAGACGGTAGGTCACCTTGTCTACTCGCTCCAAAATCTCAAACGGTCCAGTAAACCTAGGGCTAAGCATGCCCCCACCACCGAACCGAATGACACCCCGCCACGGCGATACCTTCAGGAAAACATGGTCACCAACAACAAACTCCAAAGCCCTCCGATGGACATTAGCCCACCACATCTGCCTATCCTGAGCTACCTGAAGATGCTTTCTGATCTGATTCACAGCTTCAACTATCCTGGTGATCAACTTCGGACCCAACAACTTCCTCTCACCAATGTCATCCCAGCACACCGGTGTTCTACATTTACGCCCATAAAGTGCCTCGAACGGAGCAGCTTTAAGACTGGCCTAAAAGCTGTTATTGTACGAGAACTCTACGAGATGCAAGTGGTCCTTCCAAGATTCACCGGACTGTAACATACAGGATCGCAACATGTCCTCAAGGATCTGAATAGTCCGCTCTGACTATCCATCAGTCTGGGATGAAAAGTTGTACTGTACTTCAACTTACTCCCCAAACTAGCCTGAAGACTCTCCCAGAACTGAGAGAAAACTCGGTTCATAAGGCTCATGAATACAGCTGGCGCATTGTGACCCCGAACGACATCACAAGATACTCATAGTGCCCATATCTTATCCTAAATGCAGTCTTCTGTATATCCGCAGCCTTCACCTTGACTTGGTGATATCCAGATGAAGATCCAACTTTGAGAAAACAGCAGCCCCACACAACTGGTCAAACAAATTATCGATCCTGGGTAAAGGATACCGGTTCTTTACAGTAACACTGTTTAGTTTCCGATAATCAATACACAGACGATGACTACCATCCTTTTTGTTGACAAAAAAGACCGGAGCATCCCATGGCAAAATACTTGGTCTGATGAAACCCAAATCAAGCAACTCCTGAATCTGCACCTTAAGCTCTGCTAGCTCAACCGGTGCCATCCTGTAGGGACTCTTCGATATCGGCGCACTACCAGGCTGAACATCAATACCAAACTCCACATTCCTATCAGGGGATAAACCAGGCAACTCATCTGGAAAACATCCAAGAAATCCCGAACTACTACAGGTGCGGCCTCACATCTTGAGTGCAATTCCATCGCACAATCCACCTGTATCACTGCAGTCTTTACTCGGCCAAGGGAAGACTCCCCGGCATGGAACTCAAATTTTGCTCGATCTGGAATTCTGAAAATAACTTTCTTGGCATGACAATCAATAATGGCATAGGCTTCACCCAACCAATCCATACCCAGAATGATGTCGAATCCTGAATTCCCAATTATAACCAGGTTGGCTTTGAAATCTGCGTTCCCAATAACAACGAGACATTGCCTGCACTCACAGGAACAAATGACAACACCACCACCTGTCAAAATGTTCCAAGCCTCTGATATGTTGCTGCAATCCAACTGATGGCGAGCCACAGATCGAGAGGAGACAAAGGAAACGGTTGCCCCAGAATCAAAGAGAACACGGGCGGGAAAAGAGCAAATAAGGACGACACCTAAGGAAACAAAGACAAGGAGAAAGAAAAGCAGACAATCAAGGGTGAGGAAAAACAACAATGCAGAAGGTAACGGAAAGAAATAAAGCAGGACCAAAAGAAAACAAAGAAAGGAACCAAAAAAAAAAAGCAAAGCAACAAAACAACAAAAGCAAAATATACCTGCCACAACTCCATCAGCTGTCTCAGCATCCACACCAGTCAAGTTGAAAGCCTGACCTCTCATCGGAACAATGGCCCTCTGACTGGCAATCTGTCGTTGAGGAGGAAGCAGTGGCCTAACTGGACCACGAGCTGGAGCTGCCTGCTGGACAGGACCCCTGGCTGGAAAAGCCATAAGCTGCCGCGGGAAATCCCGCACAGAATGATCGGTAGCACCACACCTAAAGCATCGGCGAGAGGCATGGAAACAGTTCTTACGCTCATGCCCAGAGATCTAGCAAAAGTCATAAAAACCACCCCTCGGAAAACCAGCAGAAGGATAAGGAGATGCCCTGACAGGATGGGCATGCACAGGCCTCCGAACAGGACCAACAGAAGGCCTAGCAATAGCAGCGGGAACAGTCCGCTGAGAAGAAGTCGAACCACCACGAGCTTGCTCCTGAGCTCAAGCTGCCTCAAGAGTTTCAGCATAAGTATGCAAACAGAGAGAGACAAGATGCCTCTTGATATCCTGCTCAAGCCCATTCATGAATCTACGAGCCTTATCCTCTTCGGTAGCCACAAGAACGGCAGCGAAGCGGCTAAGTCTAGTAAACTCAACGGCGTACTCATCTACAGACCTGGAACCCTGTTGCAAGAAGTCTTATGTTACAACATTGTTTGAACAATTATGTAACAAATTCCAAAATAGAATAATGACTTAACCTGTTTAAGGGCCAGTAATTACTGCTCCATCTCAACTCGAGTACTACTAGGGAAGAATTTCTCCAAGAATTCCCGAGTGAAGGTAGCCCAAGAAATAGGCCTCTCAAGTCGCTCGGACTCGGCCATCCACCATATATGAGCCAGATCCACGAACTGGATGGAAACTACATCCACCCTATCAGCCTCGGCAACACGAGCCGTTGACAGCAAGCGCTCAGTCCGGATCAACCACTGTTCAGCCTCCAAAGGCATCTCAGTACAGGAAAAACGATCGAGATACAGCCTCATGAAATCCGTGACTGTACCTGGACGAGGCGAAAGAGCAGCCTGTACAGGCACAGCGGGAATCTGACCCTGAGAAGCTTCCAGAGCAGCCATCACTAGATCACTGTGGTTCTGTTGCTGATTAATCAGCCGCTCGAGCACAGTAGTGACAGCCTCAATCGGATCAAGCTGAGACTGAGAAAAACCCCTACGAGCCATAGTCTACAAAAAAATCAAAACAGTCAGCATTCGGATCCGAGTTGGTAAAAATTTCATTTTGCATATATATATTTGTGTGTGGTTGATGAAATATTGTGCAGATTCCAGTACGAGCCAAGCTTGTCTAATATATTAGGCAACCAATACATTAGCCAAACCTGGGCTCTGATACCACTAAAAGTCTTGTCACGCCTCAATTCCCAAAAAGAATACGGAATACGGATATGCGACTCAACCCAGCAAATAATTTGCATCATCCATAAGCTGTTCAGAATCTTACAACAAATCTCAGAATAATCAGAGTCGGAAGCCAAAAGAATCATCCTCACACTGACATATATATCTCAAAACAAAACAAAGTGCCAACAGAAATTAATTGAAATCTAATAATATAATAGTCTTAAATAAACATATCCGAACAAGTTAATATCTTGGGTCACATTGCCCAAATACAAATAAAATCCAAGTACTCAAATACATTGTTCAAAAGCAACAGATAATAATAATAGCAAAAGAAGTCCAACACTAATATTTCATTTCTCCAATACCATTAGGCGAACGACCATCCTGATCTGCAATCAATAAATTGCAGGATAAAGAAAAAGAAAACAAGTACCCGTCAATACAAGTTACGGGCTGCTTGTAATGCAGGATACAAGTACACGGAAAACCAACAAATCTAAATAATAACAGAAACAGATATAGTATGGTATAGCAAAATCAACTAGCATGGTATACTACCATGTGTCAAGTGTCAAAATCAAATAGCATGCAGACAGATATACAGATAGTGTCAAATAATGGTGTCAAGTGATAGTGTCAGACAGATAACAGATACTCAGATAATCAGATAATCAGAAAATCAGATAACAGATTCAGATGTCAGATACAGATACAGATACATATACAGATGTTAGATACAGATTCTTATAAGTCTTGTATTAATTACTAACAAGGTAGCACTTCATGTGTCATCCTTTTATCACATGGTTGCTACATTCAAAACAGTTACGTTTGTAGATTTCGTAAGGGATCATATAGGACCATGTACTCAGGATTCAGACAGATATCAGATAACAGATCCAGACAGACAGATAGAACCTAGTGGTTCTCTTCTTCCCTACACCTTCCTATAGGAAGTAATGTAGACAGGGTACAGAATAACAGATAACAGATAATCATATGGGAAACACGGACCCCCTTCTAAGTACACATTTCTATGCTTTTCCACTACTAGATCTTTCCTATAAACCCCGACTTGATCATTTTTTAATTATTATCAAGCAGATGTGTATGTACATGAAACAGAGTAAATCTAGCATGATATGTCAATCCTCAAGTTCAAAATAATAGATAAGTATGTACAAATTTTAATTAATCACACAATAGAACAAAATAGGGTACTTCCTAATTCAGGACAGTACAACAGTACAGCACTAAAACAGCTATTACCGTTACCACAAATACCAAAACCTGAATCCATCAGAGAATCTAGAAAATAGACCTCCAACCGAATCTAGAGAACACATATAAGTCATATAGTGTTTTAGAAAAACAAAACTCAAAACTGATTTGAAACCAGAAAATACGTTCAGCCAGAAATCAGTAAATCAAATTCAAAGTTAGGAGAACAGAATCAAAACATCTCAAATAAATTCAGGAAAAATTTTGGATATTTCCCTATATGTCTAGTATCAGAATATAAAGTTTTAAAATTTTCCAGTAAGATTAGTTTAGCCAACAAAAATTAGAAAACATCAAGAATCGATAGTTTGGCAAATCTGGAATTCCCAACACTGTTGTACGAAAACTGTAATATCTCGCAAACCTTGAAACGAAATCTAGATCCGTTAAAAGGAGATGAAAATAGATAAAATAATCTAACTTTCATATTTCATAAATATTTTCCATACAGAAAAAGGAATTTGGGTGAAAATACAAATCTTTACAGAACAGCGAGCAAAATCCAGCAAGTACAGTTTTTATAAATAAGCATGAAACGGTATATAAAACTCATCAATAAAATCTACGAAAATTCTGGGTAATCCCTAAATAGATATAAAAATACTGTGCAAAATTTCAGATCAAAATAATATGCTTAGCACTAGTATCAAAATAGTTTAGTCATCGACATCATCAAGAAACGAAGTCTGAAAATATAATACACCTTAGTAGTAAAATAGACATAATTCGCAAAACCAATAATCGAAACTGAGTTCCATCAAAAGGGTTGGAAAATAGACAGAATCCTCTACAAATCATGTTTACAAAATATTTTCAAATACTGACCTTAATATGGTCTAAAATACCAATCAAAAATTAGCTGACAAAGTACAGATTTTTCTCTTAACAACAAATCAGCATACAACATATGAAACTCGTTCCAAACACAACTAAACATGTTATAGAGTCTACTAAGTGTCCAAACATTATGAAATAGGGTATATAGCATGTCCACAACGAGTATATCACATGAATCCAAACAAACACATAATTTTTTATAATTATCTCACAAATATAATCACATCAAGAACGGTCAAAACCTAAGTTGTTTCATGTCAAATTTATGTCGTGAGACAACTATGGTCAAATAGCACTATAGAGACAATACTCATCAAACATACATTACACACGAGTTGTCTCTAGAACCCAACTACACTACAAGCAGAATTTATGACTTATATCATACAAAGGAATTGAGTACAAGTTACTTGCTTTAACCGAAGACGAAACGAACACCAAGAATAACGGGAACGGATCCCGGCAACGAACAAATCCCACGAACGAAAACCACGAACCAAGCAATCACATGTGCAACTCCGTGCATGAGCAAAACCAAGAGAGAGAAAGAGAGCGGTCGGGAGTGGCACGACGGTGGTGGTGCTGGCTTCGGCTGGCATCACTGCTGCTCCTGTCGCTGCTATCTTGGGCGTACAATGGAGAGGGCAGAAGAGATAGAAAGAGATGGGACGGAGATGGAGAGATGATGGGGGAGCTCTCGGGTGCAATGGGTCGGTGGGGTTGGCTGGCGATCGGGAGGACAGCGGATGGGTGCAGTCGGGAGCGACTAGGGGAGGGGTGTGCAGGATGTGGGCAACGGCGCAAAGAGAAGGGATCGGGGGTTAAGGTTGCACAGGGTTAGGGTTAGGGTTTCGGTAGGAGAGAGGGAGAGGGGTTTATATAGGGGGTGAGTTTAGGGTTGTGGGTATTGGGTTGTGGATAGTTTAGGAGGAGTAGTAGGAGATTTGGTTTAATAGGATTTGCATAGGATTTAAAATAGGATTGTAGGCTAATTTGGCTTTGGTAGTTAATTAGGGGTCAAAAGCAATATGAATAGCAATAGGATTAGCAACCAAAACACCACGAGCACCCAAGAACAAAATAAGAGAACAAGAACCAAATAAAGAGCGAAATAATAATAACGATCAAGAACAAATCAAGGGACAGAAAAATCAATCACAAGAAGATCAAAAATGAACAAAATGAATATATATTGAAAATAACTCCAATATACGGTCCAAAATATAAGAAGAGTATAAATACTCAAGAAAGAAGAAAAATACACCAAGAATACAAAAAATGAAAAACAGGGGTTACAGTGAGAGTGTTCACAGGATGTCCTCATGATGCGTCATGATTAGGGCATGGATACTACTCCAGAGTACCGTCCCGGTGGCGACGCTTGTGGGGGTATTTGGTGACTACGGGTGGTGCCATGGTCCATGGCGGAGGTGAATTGACCACAGGATGCCTGCATGATGAGTCATGTGTCATTGCATGGGGTTCTCTCCAGGATGTCTGGACGTGGGCTCGTAACTCATAGAATACCTAGGATACTTACCATAGTTACCGTTGTAGTTTAACTCATGGAGAGGGATTGAACCCTACAAGATGAAGAATTATTAAGGACTTGCCCTCGGACCTATGTAGTATGGGATGCATAGAATCCAAATAAGTGCGCATTAGTGTCATGTAATATAAATAACTGCATTAAGAACTAAGTGCACAGTACAACACGACATCAATAGGATAGTCCCTTTATAGCTTTGTTTGTGATCAAGTTTGTGTTTGCTAAAGTATTTAAAAATCGTTATACTGTTTGACATAGTGAGGATGGTCGTGTATAATATTTCGTCGGTTGTAAGCAACTGACGTTCCCACAGTTTTATATGCGGGACTTGGAGTTTACAAGAAGACTTAAAGATGAATTTGATGCTGATGATTATTGAAATGCTTGAGTTGTTACAATTGTACATTTATCATTATTGTATTTTATTTATTCCGCTGCGTGTTGATGTAAAAGACTCTGATGTAATCATTGTTATATAAAAGTTTTAAATTTCTTGTAAAATTGTACGAAATGAAGTATAAAAATCCCGTGGAACTTCGAATTCGGTCTTATTTAGAATTCAGGGTGCTACAAGTGGTGAATGGTGGCAGTGGTGAGAGCGATGCTGAAGAAGGAGCTTCGGGAGCTAGGGTTTCTAAGAGAGAGAACAAAGAGAAGGAGAGAGAGAGAGATGTAGGCAACGGAGACATGAGGAGAGAAGGGGTTTTGATTTTTTTGGAGATTGATATTTTTTTAATTTCACATGCCTCTTAACTGGTTTAAACCCATTAAGAGACATATTCCTGAAATATTCCACTAACTTAACTGAAAAGTAAACGGCGAAGGACTTTAGGTCCAAATGATAAAAGTTTGGGTGCTATTGAGGTATTATTTTCACTTTAAGTGTGTGTAGATAATTTACACTAACTTTAGTTGTCAATAGGTCATTCACCCGAATTAAAAAAAACTCAAACTACACTCTATCTCAAAGCGAGGGTATTTTCATAGCAAGTGGATCATTTCGGTAGATACTTTCCAAAGTGGGTCAGTTTAGTCAATACTTTCAAATAGTGGGTCATTTTAGGGAAAAAAATCCGAAGTTTTCAACCCATTCACTAAACACAAAAAGTCCAGTCTCTGTTTCTGCTGTTGGATGAAAGGGGCACACATCTTAAAGCAGTTCATTAGATATATGCTAATTACTATTACTAGTATTATACACGTGCTGTGCACGTGGAGAAAATTGGGGGAATGAAAAGGACAAAAAAAAATCTACCAGCACGTGCATTGCACGGGTTGGGTTAAGGACAAATTACACTAAGGCCTTCTCCCATTATAGTAGTAGAGATATACTTGCCCTACGATTAGCGTTTATACACCTTTTACCTTTAAATACCTTCATCCAAAATACTTTACAATTCAATAGCTTAATATTTTTTAAACCTTTTGCAATATAACTTTTAAAACCCTTGTACTTGAAAATTTTTTTTACACTCAATTCCGTGTTAGTATTTGAGATACTTCAAACCTCTCTCAATTAAGTTTAACTTCTTTTCCACCTTAGTTTTTAGATCTACTGATTTTCGCCAAAAGTTGTAAATTTTGCAAGGACAAAAGAATCATAAAATTATCTCATGCATATCACATGAAAAAATTTCATCCGTAATTTAACAGAATGGTAATGTTAGATAGCTTAAAGTAGGAGAAACATTGAGATATTTAAAGGTAAAGGTTTTTTTTCACACTTAAGTAATTAAAGGCAAAAGTGGGTAGACGTTACGAGCGTATGGAAGTAATTTAACAATAAAAAAGAATGGGAGGATTTAATGCATTGATCCATCCGTTCACAATGCTTTCATCAAGATATATATATAGCACAAGGTTCGCATTGTCGGAGGATCTAAATTCGGTTTTTTATATATCCTTGTGAAATTTCAAGGCATGTGGTTATCAACCGGACAATCATGAACAAAGACAGTCACAAGGGTGGCCTTTTATTTGTTAGCTGAAGTCTCCTTAGCATGATTAAAGTGGTGCTCAGAGACAGCGAAAATAAAGTAGTATCAACAAATTAATTAATGTGAGCTTTAGAGTGAATAAAGTAGTAGTTCCAAGTAGTCTCGGGGATGACAGGGTAAAAATCAATCTCTTTCTCTCATTCTTTATGTCTAACATACAAAGTTTTGTTATATCGTCAGTAAAAGAAGATGAATCTTCAATAGATTCTATTGATTTCTTAAGCTTTGCTGTATCATAAATCTTTATTATTGCAAACCTAAAACAATTTTTATGAATGCTGCTCATGATTATCTAGTTGAAAGAAAGAAAGAAAGAAAAAAAATGGTATAATCCTTCAACCCGGTCAAGGCACTGACTCATTCCTTGATGAAACTATCCCTGTCGGATAACTGAATGATTTTTCCCTATTTGCACTTCTAGGACAGACTTGAACTTATCCGACCTGTAGCCAATATTGTACATGAAAAAATCAAACAGAAATAAACATTGCCAGCACAAACTAACAAACCATGTCCTATATTATATTTCTCCTTTTCCTCTTTCTATTTTCCTGTGATCTTCCAAGTTCAATATTGCTCTCCCCAAATTGCAAAAGAGAGCAAATTCATTAACATGAAAGACAGAAAAAGAGTTCCCGGACATTCTTTACACACGTCCGTCCAAATGCAAACGGGCTAAAAATCAAACACCTGTGCTCAGAATTAAACACACATACAACTTGTTCCTGTCAACTACTGCATTGCCTTGAATATTTTCACCAGACATTAAGAGAATAAAACCACATCTTTTGATTCATATAGAATCATGTTCACCACATAAAACCTTATGATTTATGATAAAATTCCACAAGTAAAGACCGCCAGACACAGCTTCAAAATAACAAACGGAGAAGGAAACGGAAGAGAACCAGACACTGCATCAATCAGGTTGGCCACCATGGCATCAATTATATGGAAAATATCCTTTTTCTAGCAAAAGGAGTCTTCGATGGAAGTTGCTATCAGTTGCAAACTTCTTCCCAATATTGCTAAATTATAATGGGCAAGTTTCTGAGATCCCTCCAGTATAATTTTTAAAACAACAAACAAATAAGAAAACACCAATATGTTCTATGTTTAATCTATCTTTCAGTTGGGAATGGTTTTGTTACAAAAATTTCACCTTGTGTTCAGATCAAAGTCTTCCTGAGACCCACCCTCTTCCCCATTTTCTGGATCATTCTCATCATTCAGGAAATCCTCTGAGGGCTCCTCATCCTCTCTCTGACCGTTATTGTTGTTACCACTTCCCCATCCATGAATCATCTCGTCCATGTTCCCTCCTTGCTCTGTTCCCATGCCCTGGTGGGACCCACCAGCACCATCGTAGCTGTGAGACCCAATAGCACTCGCCCTCATTGGGGCCAGGGGCCGAGCCATCATCTCAGCATGGGCCTGAGCTTCAGCTCGGGCTTGCTCAGCCTGTGCCATGGCCATCCTCATCTTGACTTCTGCTGCCTCCCGGTTCGCCTTCTCTCTCATGTCGATCTCAGAACGAAGGTCGAGGAGAGCTTGCTTCTCCTCCTGGAGGAGTGCTTGCTCAATCATGAGCCTCTCTTCGGCCCTGAATTCACCAAGCTTCCTCTTGCGAGACATTATGTTGAAGGCAAGGACTTGCTTTTCGAAGGTGGTGGTGAACTCGGCAATCTTGGCAAGGATGTTGTGGTCCCACTGCTGCAGACGAGAAGGGACCTGCCCGGTGGTGTCACTGTCAAGGATACGGTCGTCTTCCTCTGCCTCAAAGTCACATACCACATGATAAGGGAGTAGCCTGAATATAAAATAACAGTTAAAAGATAGCAAAAGGATAGAGTAATCAAGTTATGAACATAAATAGTATGCAAGGCAGTTTAGTTAATATTGGTTCATCGATACAACTAATTCACAAGGAAGAACATATTAGTCCAGATGGTTAATGAGCATGACTGTGGTGAATTGACTTTAAATAAGCAAAGTTAAAAAGATTTAAGCTTAGAATTCTTGGGGAGGCTTTAATACGGAAACCGAAGAAGAAGAAAGGAGATTTCAGCACAATCTACCTAGACAAATATGTTGGAAATAACACTCAATTTGGCAAGATGTGGAGTGACTCAAGTAGAACACTGAAACGTCTCCTTATTCAGGTGCTACCGGTCCAGAACTGCTCAGTTTAAGGTGGAGCGTCTATCTATAAGGATTAAACAGAAGATAGTAGAATCAATTAAAATTAAGGTGGAGCATCTATCTATATTCTAAGAAATGCCTTGCTTGAGGACTATCCAGACTGTATTTTTGTTCATCCCATTGTCTAAAAAGAAATTCAGAAAAATTAAAAAGCGCGTAAAGACGTATCGAAGTTTTAGCTTGCTCTTAAAATTATAGGACAGCCCATAGTTAAACCAGAACTTCAATGTTTCCAACACTTCTGTTTCATTGGTAGGATGACCAAGCCTTCTACAATATCAGCCCCTATTATATCCAGTCATCCTAGAAAAACAAACCAGACCAAGTTACGAGGCAGGTTAAGGTCACAAGTATAGCTTTTAAGCATCACATTAAGCTCTGGAATCTTCAACTTCAAAAAATTGTCTAGATATAGAGCAATAATTGCTGCTTTGTACCACCAATTTTACATTAAGCTGAACATCTACCATACTCAAACCAGTATGAAGTTGAGTAATATCTGGTACGTGTATTATAAGGGCAATGTTTTTTTACTATATTTCAACCAAGTAAAGTTCAATTCAAATCCAGTGGTGGTTCTGAAAGGTATCCAGCAACGTGGGCAGTCCAGAAGATCGGAACCAATCTTCAATATAGACTACAGCTATAAGCATAGAATTGTTATTCAAGGGCTCATGAATTCCGTGGCACTGTTAAGACTTGATCATTGATACTTCTCAAATGTCAATAGTAGATCCAGACACAAATGCCTAACTTAGAACTAAACTCGCTACTGATGACACTGTTTCATAACAAGGATTAAGTCTAAAAAGGAGAAAATGCCACTGTGGGAGCAAGTGTCACTGTCTAGTGGTCAGCCCCATCGCTAGTGAGTAAGAGGATGGGAGTTTCAATTCCGCTAGTATCATTTCCCTTTACGGCGGAAATGTGTGTGAGCATACAGGGCTTACAGGCCTTGTCCAGAAAGGGCAAATAGGGTCTCAAAAGGAAGAGTAATTAACTTCTAAATTCGAAAGGTAATAAATTGATATATCATCCAAACATGGAGAACAAGGAAATTTCCACGAGTGAAATAAAATCAAATATTTTATTATTATATCATCCACATGGCATGAAAATCATTTGGTAATGCTGCATACACCAGCAGAGAGAAATTCATTAAAGAAGTAAAAATGTATAGTCTGAGCATCAAACCAAATTATGTATGCAAAAGCAGCAAAACTACTGTATGCTTGGGTAATAGAAAATGACTTGATTTCAGCAGACTGCAACAGAAAAGGGTATATGATATCAAAAGGCAGGCAACCTTCAGTAAGTAGACGTAGTAGGGACAACAACAACTGATATTCTAATTTCAATAGTTTACTTGGAACAAACGGCGAGAAGAATAAGATATGAACCTACAACAAGAAAACAGAATTGCAGATACGGTTAACATAAGATAAAATCATCCTTCTTCAGCTACCACTGAACATATAACTGATTACCTACAAATGCTATGGCTTGTGCTCCTATGATGCATGTGACTCACTCCAACAGAACAGTATGATCCTAGTTAAATATTTAAGAAAGGAATGTGATGTACATAATATTATATATATAGTGAAATTTCAAGTTATTCAACAATGTGATTCATCATTCCAATAGGACACTAAAAGTTAACACCACAATTGAAGCGGTCTACCAATGAACCTAAACAATAAAAAAAACTAACGATATTACAAATAACAACCAGAAAAGCTCTGCATCTAACACATGCCTAATATAACACCTTGATTTTAATGTGATAATTAATATGAGGTCACAATGTAGTTATATATAGTGCATGAATTCCGAAACTATCATTCATATGATTCATTATTCCATTGAAAAGAACGAATAAAGAGAAAAAAAGTAACACCGTGCTAAAAGTGGTGCTAAAAGAATGATGATATATGTACAACATATGGTGTGGGAATTGACCACAATCAATTTCACACGTGAGTAGGGCTGCAAACAGATCGAGTAGAAGCGGATAATTAGTAATTCGTATTTGTATTTCGAACCCAAGAAAGTCCCTGCCACTAGGCTAAAATTTCGAACTTATAGAAGGATTGAGAGAAATTGCACTTGTATTCTAACATGCCCCTGCCAGTCGAGTGCCCTTTTCCTTTTTAATGGGCCAAAGAAAATAGATAAATGTCCAACAAATTGTGGGCCAAGACCTGGATGTGCGCGCAAAGAGATAACAATTTTTTTAATTCCAAAATAAATAAACGCACCCAGCGAGATTCGAACCTGGGATGCTCTAATACCATGTGAAAGTCCCTGCCACTAGGCTAAAACTTTGAAGTTGTAGAACGGTTGAGGGAATTGCACTCATATTCTAATAGAACCCGAATATGAATATGCGTACTGACTTACTGGTCAAGAAGCTCGTTACCATTTTTGGAGAAAACAGAAACGGATATATAGAATACCAATAAAAATGAAAATAGAAAATTTTATGTAAGAATATATGAATGTACTTCGAATAAAATCACTATCCACACAAATTTCTACTCCAACCTAATAATTATGAAAATTGTTTGGAAGTAAGAAATAGTGATAGAATGTCTTTTTGATAATGAAATCGGATAGACTATTGGTACCAAACACACTAATATTTGAGTATAGAATATTGCTACTAAACAATGCTAAACTTTTGCACCCGATCAATGCATTATAGAACATGATCATATATGCCAAATATTCACACCGGCTTCATATCTGGATCCAAAAATATTTGGGATATCTAAGCGAACATGGATCTGATTTTTAAACGGTATGTGGCCGTCTTACCATATCCACCAATATTCAAAATTCGAACTCTAATTCGGTCGGATATTTTTTGATTTGTTTGCAGCCCTACACATGAGCGAACAAGTGTTAGCTTCCAACACTGAGATTTAGGCAAAAACAATCAATAAATTTTGGACACACTGAAAGGTAGCTAGTACAAAAACAAGCCTTCATCCCAAATTTTTAGGGTCCACTACATGAATCCTTCCTCCATTCAACTCTATTAAGGGTCACCTCCTTTGTCAAATTAACACTTCTCAAATCCATGTTAAAGCTTAAAACCAAGTTCACTTGTGTCTATCCCAAGTCCTTTCAAGTGGATGTAAGAAATTGCCACATGTAATTATCAAATGGGTGTACCCCTATCATTCTTTGTTTATTTTTTTCCTTTAAATGTTCTATATGATGGCCAACATATTCGATATTTTATTCTTTGTCATTTTGACAATAAGAAAAGACCAAGTGGTGAAATGATGTTCGCATTTTAACTCGACATCGGCAATACATCAACCAATATCCAGCATTTTCATCATACATGTCTATTTGAATATGGTGGCGAACAATGGTACAAGGCGAAGTTGAGGAAACAATTATTGGGTTGGGCCAGTTTATTGGATCTCAATCCTAGTCTGCATATATATCCTGAACTGTTTAAAAGATTTTGTAAATTGGCATATCTTTCTTGGAGCTTCATTGTTGAACACACAGACACAAAAATTTTAAAAAATGCACAATGTACTAAAGGATAAGTATGTTCACCTCCTCATCAACTCTTTGCTTATAAATAAGTAGTAATATAATACCTACGATTGCAATTAATAATTTGGAAACAGACATATAGTTAAAGAAGATAAGACTCAACATTTATATATTGCTACTGTTGGGAAAAAATATGATAGATAATAGTATAATGAAAAATACCAACTCAAAGTCTCAAATCACAAATTGAAATATGCAAGGAAATAAAAGAGCAAGGAATAGATAACATCAAATATAACATGGTTCGGCAAGGTGCCTACGTCCACGAGGCAATAAGAACCTTCACTATGAAAGTAATGGGGAATGTAATGGGTACAAAGAGATCCAACTTCAAGAACACCACTTGAAGGAAACACTCTCACAATTGTTTTGCTACTAACACTCAACACACTCAACTTGGAGTGGACACTCTTTTCTCTCTACTTGGATGAAGATGATTCTCTCACAATGTGTTGTTGGAATGAGCAAATGACCTCTCCTTATATAGGTCATGAAGGAAACTTCTAGATACATTCATTAATGCTCATTCATGAATCTTCCTACTTCCTTCATGAACCTTCCACATTGATCTAAGTTTATGTACTTGATGATGAATCTAGAATCACTAGCATGTTCTAGAAAAGCCCAATACTTATGGAAGCCCAAAATATTATTTATGGATTACTTGATGTTGGGCCTGGATATTTTACAATCTCCCCCTCCAAGCCAATCGGGTCAATATGATGAGCGACTTCTAGTTGAAGTCCATCCCAGCAGACTTGCTGCAATACTCCAGCTTCTGTGGTGGAATGACTTCAGTCAACATATCAGAAGTGTTCTTGGTGTGGATCGTTCTCAACTGAAAAAACTTCTTTGACACTACATCTCGGATCCAATGATAACGGAGATCAATGTGCTTACTCAGATGAATGAAACTCTGACTATCACAATGCACCACATAACTGTCTTGTCTTATACCCAACTCCTGAATAAACCTCTGCAGTCATACCATTTCCGCTTTATTTGCAGCAATATACTCAGCTTTTGTGGTGGATAAGGCAACACACTTCTGCAACTTGGACTGCCACGAAACAGCTCCCCCCGAAAATGTGAATAAGTAACCATAAGTGGACTTTCTAGCATCAAGATCCTCTGTCAAGTCTGCATCTGTGAAACCTTCTAGAATTGGTTTTGCTCCACCAAAACATAAGCACAACTTTGAAGTGCCTCTCAAATATCTGAGTATCCACTTGACTGCTTCCCAATGCTCTTTGCCAGAGTTGAATAGATATCTACTAACAACACCAACTGCATGTGCTATGTCTGGGCGAGTGTATAGCATAGCATACACAAGACTACTGACAACTGATGAGTAGGGAATACTTGCCATCATGTCCTTCTCCTATTGAGTATCTGGACATAACCTTCTGCTTAACTTGAATTGATTACCTAAAAGTGAGCTCACTGTCTTAGTTCCTTGCATGTTGAACCTTTCAAGTACTCGTTCAACGTACCTCTCTGTGACAACCACAACTTCTTTGCCTTCCTGTCACGAGTAGTCTCCATACCCAAAATCTGCTTAGTTGACCCTAAGTCTTTCATATCAAAAGACTTTGACAAATCTGATTTCAACTTGCGAATCATAGTAACATCTTGGCCCACAATCAACATATCATTAACATAGAGCAATAAAATGATGAAGTTACGTCCAGTGAACTGCTGGATGTATACACATGGAACCGCATCTGTCCTTTTATACCCATGACCCACCATGAACGAGTCAAACTTCTTATACCACTGCCTTGGCGCTTGCTTTTGCATGTACAAGCTTTTCTTCGGCTTACAAACCTTGTGTTCTTTTCTCTCTACTTCAAAACCTTCCGGTTGTTCCATGAAAATTTTCTTCCAAATCACCATGCAGAACTGTCGTCTTCTCGTCCAATTGTACCACCTCAAGATCCATGCTAGCTACCATGCCCAAAATAAGTCGGACAGAAGTCATCTTGACCACTGGTAAGAAGATTTCATCAAAATCCTTCTGCCCAAAACCATTGACAACCAAGCGAGCCTTGAATTTCGACAGCTGCTCATTCTCATCCCTCTTCAATTTGAACACCCACTTATTCTTGAGTGCTTTTCTGCCTTTAGGAAGTTCCACCAACTCATAGGTATCATTCTTTAATAAAGGCTCCATCTCAGACTTCATCGCCAACATCCACTTGTCATTGTTTGCACGAGTCATTGCTTCTTCAAAGTTTTTTGGTTCTCCATTATCAGTCAACAGAATATATCTAGAATACGGGTCATCCCCATCACCAGGGCCGGCCATGGCCCAGCGTGGGCTGGGCGACCGCCCGGCCCCAATTCTGATGAGGGGCTTAGACAGTTAAAATCGGTTTTTGGAACTAATCGGTCTAGGAGCGATTAGTAATTAATTGGTTAATCAGAAAATAATCGGAGATTAAATCGGAAAAATTGTTATATATATAATTAAAAAAAGCTATATACTCATTATGTAGCAACCCTAAATCCTAACATAAAGCTATTATGAGATTATCAAATAGGAATATATAGTTATAAAGAAAAAGAAGAGAGTACTTTGTTTGAGCCGAGTTTGGATTCTGGATGTGGGTTGGCGGGTTTGCTGGTCGGTTCCATCAAATAAAAACAATCAGGGAGGAGCAGCGCGAGCAGCAAGAGGAGGTATAACAGATGTATGTCGGGTCAAGTATGCAACGACGCAGAGGGAGCGACGGCGGGTCGGGTTTGGGTTTGCTCGAGGAAGAAGAAAATTAGTTTGGGTTTGGGTTTACGCGAGGAATAAGAAGAGAGCGGCGACATGTCGGGTTTGGATTTGCCCGAGAACCAGAAGGGATTTGAATTTTGGCTTTGGATTTAAGTTTGGGCCGGATTGAGCTCAAATAATGCAAACGAGCATAAAAATTAGAAGAGGAGATTTAATTAGTTAATCGGCCACTTAAAATCGGCCGATTAACCACTATTCGGCTGATTATACCTGATTAAATTGCTAACTAAAATATTATAAATCACTAAAAAAATAATCGCTTAGCCTCCGATTAGCGATTAATCGGGGATTAATCGGGCATAATCAAGGATTTCAACTGCTTAGTGAGGGGCACAAATTTTTTTTAAGTATAATGAGTTTGTAACACTTTTAACTAATTAATATTTGAACTAGAAATGCAAAAGGTCTTCTAGCTTAGTTGGTTAGAGCACTTGTTTAGTAAGTGAGAGGTCTTCAGTTCAACTCTCAACAGGAGCAATTTTTTTCACTTTTTATATTATTGTTTACTAATTAATGGTTATATATTATTTATTTTTTTATTTTAAACTTTTTTACCTTTTAATTCCTGTTTGCTAATTAATGGTTTTCGATTTTTAATTTTTTACTTTTTAAATTCCTATTTGCTAATTAATGGTTCAGTAAGTGTTCTTAGTTATATACTACATTCTGAATCAAGTTTTAATTAAATTAGCAGAAACTTGGTGAGTACAAAGTTGCATACTGAAGATAAGCTTCTTGATGTTGTAATTAAAAACTTGGAAGTGTTGGTTTACATTTTTTTTAAAAATAGAGAAAATTAATTGACTTTTGTTATGATTGAAGCTAAAGAATTTATATTTGAAATGAAAATTGAGCCATTATTTCCTTTAAAACATAGGGCTTTTCGAAAATAAATTTTTTATATGAGATTCCTGATACGTATAGAGAACAACAATATGCTCAAGAAAATTTTACAACTGATTATTTTCTTGTTTTAGTTGATATGACTCTTTCTCAATTGAAAAGTATATTTGAACAAATGCAAAATTTTGAATCTATATTTGGTTTCTTATTTGATGGATCACGGTTAGTTTCATTGAATGGTGATGACAGGGCCGGCCCTGGGCATGTGCGACCTGTGCGGTCGCACAAGGCCCACTAATGAGGAGACCCCCATAAGATATAATTAATATAGATTTTATTCCAATTATAGTATAAAAATCAATTTGTCCGAATGGTTAAGGGGATAGACTTTAAATCTAATGGGTGCAGGTTCAAACCTTGCTGTTGACATTTTTATTTTCATTATATGTATATATATATATATAATCTCAACAATTAATGAAAGAAACATAAAAAACATTAAAAATCATTAAAAACTTTTATATAAAGTCTTTAATGATTTTTATGTTTCTTTCATTAATTGTTGAAATTATATATATATATATATACACACTTTTAGAGAAAGTATTTTAATAGGCTAAATTTGAAAAAAAAAAACCCTTGAACTATGGGCTTTATGCAGAAAAACCCCCTGGCCTTTTTTTTATGCAGAAACCCCCTTAAGTATTGTTGCAAAAAAATCACCCCGCCAATGTGAGACTTCTGCTAAAGTTGAGGGAAAATTTTGACAATAATGAGAAAGATATATGATGTTTTTTGAAACAACTTGCAAAGATGAATGGGGTTATCTGATACAAGTAGAAAAGTTAGATATGGTTTTTTGAAATACTTCACGGGGGTTTATTGCAACAACCATACTTCAGGGGGGTTTTCTGCATAAAAAAAAGGCCAGGGGGGGTTTCTGCATAAAGGCCATAGTTCAAGAGGTTTTTTTAAAATTTAGCCTATTTTAATAATTTGTATGTTGTTGCTTTCATTAATTATTGAGATTGACTTAATACGTGAAGCTTTTTTTAATCGTGTATTTCATGCGTTGCAAGAATATGAATTTTTCGTCTTAATTGATGAGAAGACTAATTCAAGATATCTATTAAGTCGTCCCCGGTATTGGAGCCTCCAATGACATAAAATTTGAAAGGTATTTTTCAAATGATTTCATACAAAATTTTTAAAATATAGAATGTACCATACTCATATTTTTGAATTGAATTCGTATATTCGTATATATATATATATATATATATATATATATATATATATATATATATATATATATAGGAAAATCTTCCATTGAGCACTCATTTTCGTGAGCACTCCATGAGCACTCACCCTTCTAGCCATCGTATAGATGATCCAAACCGTTCACATTGATCTAAACGTCTACATTAGTCTAGATATGTAAAATCAAGTCTTTTGAAATTCATTTGCTCATTCATTGAAGTGTTACAAAAAATTGTATGGCCGAATATCCTTTTTTTTATAATGACATGATGGATGAGCAAATGAATTTCAAATGACGTGATTTTACATATTTCGACTAATTTAAATGTGTAAATCAATGTGAATGGTTTGGAATCATCCATACAATGATCGGAAGGGCGAGTGCTCACGAAAGTAGTACTCAACCGAAGGGCCCCCATATAGGAAGATATACATATATATATATATATATATATATATATATATATATATATATATATATGATACCAAAATCAAAATAAAGTAAAATTAGTATTAGAATATTTATAGAAGGCCCATTTTTTTCTTTCCGCACAAGGCTCTATAAATCAAAGGACCGGCCCTGGGTGATGACTGAAGAAATGAAAATTTGTTGTATGCAACATGAAATTGCTTTGAAACATGGTGAGATGTCTAATATTGATGTGAATTATTTACTTTCAGAATTACAAATATTGCAAGAAATGCTACGAAATGAAGCATATAAAACAGATAAACCATGATATTCCATTAAAATTATGGAGTTTGCAAAAAAGAAAAGGATATGTTTCCAGATATTTTGGTTGTTTATAGGATTTTATTGACTGTACCTGTGACTGGCATTTGCGGAAAGAAACTTTTTAAAATTAAAATTATTAAAAATCTTATTTGCGAATAACTATGATTCAAGATAGGTTAAATGGATTAGTAATTTTAAGTATTAAAAAGAATATGTTGAAAAATATTGAAGTTGAATATATAATTGATGATTTTGCTTTTAAAAATACAAGAAAAAATTATTTTAAATGTGATGTGATTGATTTGATTTTTTTTAAAATGCAAGAATTGTTGTCATTATGCTTAATGAAAAAATGAAGTATTTGATGTCATAAAGCAAAACAAGGTAATCTTTATTTTTTGGGGTATTGACATTTTGTCCTCTGCCGTTATATTATATTATATTAATATATATGTAAATACATGCAAATCTATAAAGGGCACAATTTTATTTTTCGCCCTGGGCCTTAAATACCTTGGGACCGGCCCTGCCCGTCACTGGTCACAAGGATCTACTGTGAAGAAGGATACTTGGTACTTGGCTTTGCCACTCTAGTTGAATTCCGAACAGGTATTTGGGCAATCTCTGGATGCTCCCCCTGACTCGGCTCCCCTTGATCATGATCCTCCTGATCGTCTTTAGGTTTAGACACTATCTCAACGCCTCTTGCTTCAGCCATCTCAGGAACATCTTCATGTACAATTTCTTGAGGTTTGTCATTGGGTTCTTGTTGCAGCGGTGATTCATAGGTGAACTGATCTGTATTCTCGACTGTCTGCTAGTCAATGTTTGCCACAGTCTGATCCTCAATGAAGTCCACATTCTGCTTTGGAATAACTTGTTGGACTTTGGATCCCACATCTGGTAGCCCATCTCTTCATTACCGTACTCGAGGCAGATGCACAGTGTGTCTCTGTCATCGATCTTCAATCTATTCACTTAAGATACATGTGCAAATGCTTTGCACCCAAACACTCTCAAGTGTGAATATGAAGCGCTTCTGCCGGTCCATACACCTTCGGGAGTCTCAAAGCCCAACGGTACACTTGGTGATCGGTTGATGAGGTAACAAGCGGCTGATACAGCTTCGGCCCAAAAACGTTTTGATGGATTGGCCGTCTTCAGCATACACCTGATCTTCTTTAGAATGGTGCGGTTCATCCTTTAGCTACACCATTAAGTTGTGGGGAGCCAGAAATTGTCTTCTCATGCCTAATGCCATGCTTCGAACAATAATATCTGAACTCGTTCGAAGTGTACTCTCTGCCATTGTCACTACAGATACCTTTGAAGGCTCTCCCCGTCTCCCTCTCCACCATGGCATGGAACTGCTTGAAGGTTTGGAACACATGGCCTTTTGATTCCAACGAATACACTCAAACCTTTCGTGAAGCATCATCAATATAAGTAACAAAATATCTATTAACACCTAGTGATTCAAATACCATAAGGCCACAAACATCAGTGCACTAGGTCTAATATATTTTGTTTTCTTGTGAAAGTGCCAAAAAAACTAGCTTTGTGTTGCTTACTAAATAAACAATAATCCCAAGAGTCTAGTGAGGTACCTTTGGCAAAGGGAATGTGATGAGGACATCGGTTCGTTATGATTCAGACGCTTCTATAAGCGCAAACATCGTCTAAGATGACTGTTCCATTAGCTTAGTATTTTATTTCAGCACTCATATTTGTTTTTAACAATTATAGTCATATGTAGTAGTTTTACGATTTGCACCCTTTATTTAATGCATTAGAATATTTTGAAGATTTGTATTGAGATTTATTTTGAGCATATATATAGGCCTTGAGAATAATGAGAAGGTATGCTATTATTGATTAAAAAAATTATTGTGCGTTGAATTATTGCTCTGCATTCTTTCCTTGTGTGTGATACCAAAATAAATTATTAGAATTTATGAGAAATCCTAAAAAAATTAGGGTTTGTGAGAAGCTCTAAACTATACCTCAAATCCCCAAATTATTAACTACCCAAACCCTAAATCCCCTTCTTTTCTTCTCCACCTTCCCGAAGCCCCCAAAATCCTCCACCATCGTCGACCAAAACCCTACTGTCGCCATCAACAACCCCAACCTCTCTCATCACTAATCACACCCCCCCTCTCTTTCTTCATCTTCCTCTCCGTTGAGCCCCGAAACCTAACAACCCCAACTCTTCCTCTTCCCTTCTTCTTTATCCTGCTCACCGAACCCAACACTGCACCACCTCCCAATGCCCTCGCCCCAACATCTCCTCATCGCCGCACCACCTTCTCCGTCCACCTTGTTGCCTCTCCCTCACCACCGTCGAAACCCTAGTCCCTAAATCCCTTCTAGTCCGAATGCCTAATCCCCCAAATTTCCAATTCAAAATCTTCACCATACCCCTATTCCGCCCGTCACCGACCCGCGCCGCCGTCGCCACTGTTGCTGGTGCCACCGCTAGCTACAGCCGCCGTCGATCTCCATTCTCCTTGCTGCACAGTCATCCTGAGCGCCACCGCCAGTTCCGTTTCGCGCCATTACGACTCGTTCATCGAACCCGATAACTTCTTCCCATTCTCCATTTATTTGTGATACTATCTATCGTCTCTAGAATATTATTTGATTTATCTACCGTCCACAAATATTGAGAGTGTGTGCTTCTACTTGCTAATTAGGGTACGAATTTTTATTGCATATCTTACATGCTTATAACTATCATTGTTGATTGATAAGATTGAATCTTTAATTGGGCTTGTTAAACTATTGCATATCTTGAAAATCTATCAAACCAATTGGTAGTTTAATTTCTGACTTAATCTGTATTACATATTGGTAAACTAAATCTTTTAATATTCTTGGAAATTCTCTGTCAAGGGTTATGTTTACATCAGTTTTGGTATCAGAGCAAAGATTTTTAAAATCCTAGTTCTTGCATCATTTAGTCATAATTTTTTTGCATTCATTTAGAATCGTTTGTCTTTTTTTATTTTTCTTTCTTTCTTTTAGATCATTTCAGATTTAAAAAAAAACTTAAGTGCATTTAGGACACGTTTCCCAAAATTTTAGCAAACACAAGTCTCCACGACCCCTAGTTGTCCAGCGTTGGTGAATGCATCTTCGCAGCACCATCACGAATTCCGAAGTCTTTCTTGTCCCCCCCAAACCACCCAATCAGCAACCCTAGAATTCGGCAAGCCCCTCCTTGCACTGAAATTGACAACTCTGATATTTCCACTACCCTTACTGTCATTCAAGCAACTCTTGCCAATATCAATCAGAGGCTTGAGAAAGTAGAATTGAATCAAAACGTTGCCCTTAAGCTTCATCGTCAGATCCCTCAAGGAAATGATCGTGATGACCGACGTCAAGATCGTGACCCTGACGAACAATACAAGAAGAACGTTAAGGCTGACGTTCCCCACTTTGAAGGTCATATGGAACCCTAAGCTTATCTCGATTGGATTTGTGTCATGGACCACTACTTCGTGTTGTTGAGCGAAACCATGAAGGTTAAATTTGCCATGATGAAATTGACCGGTAAAACTCAACAACATTGGACCAATCTTGAACACGCACGTAGAGGCCGAGACCTGGCACCCTATAGCCACTAGGGAGGCCATAAAAGAGAAGCACACTGAGAGATATGTGCCCCTATCATTCCACACCCGAATGTTTGATTCGTGGAATCAACTCTATAAGGGAAGCAAATCCACCCAAGAGTATGTGGATAAGTTCGACGACTTCTTCATTCGGTGCAATGTCTTAGGTAAAGAGCGAAGAACAAACTCTCTCTAGGTTCAGCGCTGGACTACGAGCCGATCTGAGGAACGAGCTAATTCATAGAAATGTGGACTCATTGGCAGCAACTTATGTCCTTGTCCTCGATATGAATTCCCTTAAAGCAAATTTTCACTACAAGTCTAGCGATTTGAGAGATCATTCTAGAATGACCTCATTGAGTCATCTAGGCTTGAGCCCACCTCTTCTTAGTACCCAAACAAGTCTTACCCAATCCAGCTTACTTCAAATTCTTATCCACCTAGAAATGACAACACGAGTAAGAACACTGAAAGAGACTACTCTAAGATTAATCCTTTCACTAATTGCGATAAATGCAAGGGATACGACCATGTTGATGGCATCTGTCCCAATCCCAGTAGAATCAACACCGCAGAAAGTACCGCTGTCATTGCTGATGAGTCCGACAATGAGTTTACTAATGAATTTCAAGTAAGTGGAGAAGAAGAGGATGACCAGTCTCTCAACTGTATTTGGTCGATCCAATCACCCTCTTTGAATGTACCTGAGTCACTCATCCCTTCCCAATTCACTTGGCAGCCTATAGTTTATCCATGTGTTAGAATATTACTCAGACTTTACATCCACATTTGCATCCTGCATTCATGATTTGCATAGAGAAATCTCTAAGAAAATTAATGAGAATAATTTTAACTACAAGTTAATAGCAGATACTAGAAGGAAACTTAAATCTTTTGATGTTGGTGACGAAGTAGTGGTTCGGAATCGTCCGGAACGGTTTCCAACTAGATCCGTTAAGAAATTGAACACACGTGCTTCATGCCCATTTAAAATTCTGCATAAAATCAATGATAATGCCTATGTTGTTGACCTTCCTGAAGGTTTTGGTATAAGTAACACTTTCAATATTGAGTATCTAATACCCTATGAAGGGCCAAAATTTAATTCTAGAAATTCTCTTATAGATGAGCATACCTTGCAACCTATTGGTGAGATTCCCACAGTTCCCCTATTACCTGCCACTACTTACCCATCGACAGACAAATTGGATAATAATTTAGATGATCAGATAATCTCTACTAGAGATTGTGGTATTCATAGGTATTTGGTGAAATGGAAGAACAAGCTGAAGTCGGATGACACCTAGATTGATCGTGAAGAGCTCCAGCACTTGGATCCAGACTTTTTGGAGCACTATGACAGGAGGACTAGTTTTGACTCGACTGGGTCGAGCCCTTTCCCACTCGGAGAGAATGGTGAAGACATCGGTTCGAGAAGATTCAGGCGCTTCTATAAGCACATACATCGTCTAGGATGACAGTTCCATTAGCTTAGTATTTTATTTCAGCACTCATATTTATTTTTTGGTAATTTAGCCATATGTAGTAGTTTTACGATTTGCACCATTTATTTTATGCATTAAAATATTTTGGAGATTTGTATTGAGATTTGTTTTGAGCCTATATATAGACCTTGAGAATAATAAGAAGGTATGCGATTATTGATTTAATATTATGTGTTGAGTTATTGCTCTGCATACTTTTCTTGTGTGTGATACCATAAGAAATTATTAGGGTTTGTGTGAAATCCTAAGAAATTTTAGGGTTTGTGAGAAACTCTAAACTATACCCCAAATCCCCAAATTATTAACTACCCAAACCCCAAATCCCCTTCTTTTCTTCTCCACCTTCTTCCCGAAGCCCCCAAAATCCTCCACCGTCGTCGACCAAAACCCCACTGTCGCCGCCTTCCCCCTTCACCGTCGCCGCCTTCCCCCTTTACCGTTGCTATCAACAACCCCGACCTCTCTCATCAACAGCCCCCCTTCTCTTTCTTCTTCCTCTTCGTTGAGCCTCGAAACCCAACAACCCCGACTCTTCCTCTTCCCTTCTTCTCTACCTTGCTCACTGAACCCATTACTACACCACCTCCCGACGCCCTCGCCCCTCCATCTCCTCATCGCCGCACACCTCGCCGCACCACCTTCTCCGTCCACCTTGTTGCCTCTCCCTCACCACTGTCGAAACCCTAGTCCCTGCTGGAAATATTTTTGGCATATTTTCCGGGCCGGATTCCGGTGGGCTCCGGCCACCGACGGCGCCGGAAAGTGATTGGATTACGTTCCTCTCGTCGAGTACAATTCCATAATGTACTCATTTGCCAAAAACAGATTCCGTATGAATGAGAAATGTTGGTCCAAAGTTGGGTACTCAAGATATACTAACTTGGAAATTTGAAGAAAATGGATAGTCCCACATCGAAAGTTGGGAAAGATTTCTCTAGTATATAAGCTAAAGAAATGGACTAAAGGGTGTAGCCCTGGGGTTACCACTAACGTGTAGTGGAGTGAGGACCTAGCCAAACTTACAAACACGCGCGCGCGCCCGCCCCGGCCCCGGCTTCGGCTCAGCTCAGCTTGGTTCGGTTCGGTTTGGTCTGGCTTGTCTCTAACCTACATTACTTTTTTTTGCCCCGCTCCAATTTTTTCGCTGGTCTATTATTTGAGGTGTTTGAAATTCTGTAACTGGTGCCATTATTCTGTAACAGCAGAATAATGGATCCATCAGTTACGTTTTTGGAGCCATTACTCTGCTGTTACAGAGTAATGGATCCATGATCCATCAGTTACACCCTCATCACCTATAAGACTCTGCAATTTTGTCTGCCAGAGACACAGGTTTTTGAACTTCATAATCTTCTTCCTCCTCTGAGTCTGAGAGTACAACACAGCTACTGGTTCGCTGATATCTCTGAAGCTAGGGTGCTGCTCTTCAGAAAAAGGTAATACAGTTGTATCCTGAGAGGCAATTCGTCAGCTACCGTCACACTACGGAGCGAATTTTGCTTTGAGGACAGAGATCTTAATCTGGACTCTGTATTAAAGTGTCTGGTTTGTTCTTTTATTCCTGTACTTGTAGTTCTTCACAAACATTGTTAGAAATTTTCTATTTTATGATATTCGATATCTAACAATCTTAAGCAAATTTTTCCCTCTATTTTAACAGTTTTTTTGAAGATTATTTACAGGTACTGTTATCATTTCGGAAAAAACAAAAACAAAAACTAACAGTTGAATTTTAACTGTTTCAGGAAAAAATGGAAAACACACAAAATGAAAATGTCAGTGGACTGCTCAGTGCTCAAACACCGTGACCCAGAATGTGACTGCACAATCGGTTGCGGCACAAACAATTGTTTTGCCCACACATAACTGTGCGAGAAAAAACAGAAAAGTTCAATGGAAATGGATTCAAGAAGTGGCAACGGAAGATGTAGTTTACCTGACCACCTTGAAGCTGGATGGGTTTCTGACTGAAACTGCCCCTGTGCTGGCACCTATGGATGTGCACTCCGTTGCTGCGGTTGATGCATGGACTCAGGGTGACTATTATATAGAAATTACATCCTAAACGGCTTGGTAGACCCGCTCTACAATGTGTACTGTGTCTTCAAGACTTCCAAACTTCTGTGAGGGTCTTTGGAGAAGAAGTACAAAACGGAAGATGCCGGCTCCAAGAAGTTTGTAGTTGGCAAATTTCTGGACTACAAGATGGTTGACTTCAAGACTATTGTGAGTCAAACTCAGGAACTGTAGGTGATAATGCATGAAATCATTGCAGAGAACATGACGCTGTGTGAACCATTCCAGGTTGCAGCGTTCATTGAGAAGCTTCCACCTGGATGGAAGGACTTCAAGAACTACCTCAAGCACAAACGAAATGAAATGTCTCTTGAGGACCTGATTGTCAGGTTGCGAATTGAAGAGGAGAATCGCAAGGTTGACAAGTCCTATGGAAATCAGTCCATTGAAAAGGCCAACATGGTGGAGCATGAACAGAAGGCCAAAAAGAGGAAGTTCTTGCCACAGGCATTGAACAAAAAACCTGCCGCAAAGAGGTTTGCTGAAAAATGCCACAAGTGTGGTAAGCTGGGGCACAAAACCTCTGACTGTCACAGCAAGGATAACATCTGTGCTGGAACAGGAAAGGCAAAAGGGAATGACAAATCCCATGCGCACATTGCTGAGAACCTGTCCACCGGTCTCTCTGACTTGGACCTCTGTGCTGTTGTATCGAAGGTCAATCTGGTGGGAAGCAATCCTAGTGAGTGGTGGTATGATACTGGGCCACCAAGCACATCTGCACGGACAAGGATATGTTCACTTCATACCAGAAGTGCAACAAGAATGAACAGTTGTTCATGGGGAATTCTTCCACCTCTAAGATTGAAGGAACAGGGAAGATAGTGCTGAAGATGACTTCTAACAAGGAACTAATACTAACCAATGTGTTGCACGTTCCGATATTTGAAAGAACCTGGTCTCGGGATCTTTGCTAAGCAAGAATGGATTTAGGGCTGTTCTTGCATATGATAATTTTGTACTTTAAAAAAATGGGGTGTAGTTGGAAAAATGGTATGTTAAGGATGGACTGTTCATATTCAATGTAATGGCAGTCATCCCAAAATCTGTTCCTGTTGTTCCCAAAATTAATGAAATTAATCCCGTTGCTTATGTTGTTGAGTCTTCTACTGTTTGGCATGAAAGACTAGACCATGTTAATTTCAATTCTCTGCGTAGATTAATTAACATGAATTTAACTAAAATTTAAGGTCGGCAACCGCGACAAATGTGGAGTTTGCATATAGGCCAAACTCACTAAAACTCCATCCCTTTTTGTAGAAAGAAACACTGAAACTCTAGGTCAAATTCACACGGATCTGTGTGATTTAAGATACGTGCAGACCATAGGCGGTAAAAAGTATTTTGTGACGTTCATAGACGATTGCACAAAATACTGCTATGTATACTTGTTACATAGCAAAAATGAGGCATTGGATAAATTCAAGGAATATAAGCTTGAGGTTGAGAATCAACTTGGCAAACCGATTAAAATCGTTAAGAGTGATAGAAGAGGGGAATATGATGCACCGTTTAATATGATCTGTTCTGAACATTGAATAGTTCATCAGACCACTGCTCCTTACTCACCTGAATCAAACGGTACTGCCGAGCGCAAGAACCAAACTCTAAAGGAGATGATGAATGCCTTGTTGAATTCTGGGTTACCTCAGAACATATGGGGGAAAGCGTTGCTGACCGCCAACTATATTCTCAATAAAATATCTTACAAGAAAACTGACAAGACACCATAACGAACTATGGAAAGGTAATGTACCTTCGTACAAATATCTCAAAGTGTGGGGGTGTCTAGCAAAGGTAGCAATACCTAATCCCAAACAGGTCACAATGGGACCTAAGACCATTGAATGCATATTCATAGGCTATGCACATAACAGCAGTGCATATCGGTACTTGGTATATAAATCGAATATACCGGACGTCCATGTGTATACAATAATGGAATCAAGGAATACCTCCTTTGAACACATGTTTCCGTGCAAGGATGCTACGTATCCCCAATGTACATGTCAGCAAGGGAGTGCGAGTACCTCGGTTAATGAACCAGGAGATGATAATGATGAACCTAGACGAAGTAAACGGACTAGAACATCAAAGTCATTTGGTCCTGACTTTGTAACGGTCTTTCTGTTAGAGAATGAGCCCAAAACATTCAAGAAAGCTATGTCTACGCCTGATGCTCCTATGTGGAAGGAAGCAATCAAAAGTGAAATAGACTTCATTATGCAAAATCATACATAGGAGTTGGTCGATTTGCCTTCCGGGTGTAAAGCTCCAGGATGCAAATGAATTTTCAAACAAAAATTGAAACCAGATGGTTCAATAGAGAAACATAAGGCGTAACTTGTGGTACAAGGATTTAGGCAAAAGGAAGGCCTAGACTTCTTTGATACTTATTCTCCGGTCACAAGAATAACTTCCATAAGAATGCTGATAGGTATTGCAGCTCTACGTAACCTTGAAATACATCAAATGGATGTCAAAACCACATTTCTAAATGGGGATTTAGAAGAAATATACATGAAACAACCTGAGGGTTACGTAGTTCCTGGACAGGAAAACAAGGTGTGCATGCTTGTAAAATCCTTGTACGGATTGAAACAAGCTCCAAAGCAGTGACATGCAAAATTTGACAATGTTATAATGTCAAATAGTTTCAAAATAAATGAATGTGATAAGTGTATCTACATCAAAGATACTCCAAATGGATACATTCTGGTGTGTCCGTATGTAGATGACATGCTCATTTTTGGTAGCAATAATGACATTATCAAACAAACTAAGAACATGCTTAGTGATAAGTTTGATATGAAAGATTTGGAAATTGCAGATGTCATATTAGGAATCAAAGTTTCCAGGACGTCTGAGGGAATTACTTTGTCTCAAACTCATTACGCTGAGAAGGTACTTGAAAGATTCAAGAATTACTCCAATGAGATTGCCAAAAGTCATGTGGAACCCAGTCTTCACTTGTTCAAAAATACGAGTGACAACATATCACAATTGGAATATGCACGTGTAATCGTTAGTCTGATGTACTTAACAAATTGTACAAGATCAGACTTAGCACATTCAGTAAATGTACTGAGCAGCTACACAAGTAATCCAGGATGAAGTCACTGAAAAGGAATAACTACAGTATTGAACTATTTGCGACATACTCAGAGTTATGGGCTGCATTACACCAGATATCCAGCAGTACTAGAAGACTACAATGATGCCAACTGGATATCGGACTCCAAGAACTCGAAATCCACAAGTAGGTACGTCTTCACTCTTGGTGGTGCAGCCGTGTCATGGAAATCCTCTAAACAAATGTTACTGGCCAGATCCACCATGGAATCTGAGTTTATTGCTTTAGACAAAGCGGCAAAGGAAGCAGAGTGGCTTCGAAACTTTTTAGAGGATATTCCTGTAGGAAAAACCAGTGTCTGCTATATGTGTACACTGTGACAGCCAGTCAGCTATAGCAAGGGTACTGAGTTGTATGTATAATGGTAAGTCTTGTCATATCAGAAGGTGACACAAAACATTAGACAACTGCTCTCAAATGAAATAATCTCCATAGAGTATATAATATCAGCCGACAACCTAGCAGATCCATTTACTAAAGGTTTGTCACGAGAGCAAGTTATGAAATTATCAAAAGGAATGGGTTTAAAGCCTTTGACAAAAGAGGATACTTGATGGAAACCCTACCTAGGAATTGAAGATCCCAAGATCTAGGTTCAAGGGGACAACTAAATCTTATTGAATCAACGTGAGCACTGAGAGATTAAAATCTCGTACCCACTGTTAGGATGATAAAACAGTGCTGCCTGCAAGGGGTTAGGATAAGCTCGACTTTTAATGATTTCCATAGCTTTGAAATAAAAGTGGAGTATGGCAGGATACTCTTTATAGGCAATCACCTTGTGAGTGTGAAATGGGGCCATTTCCAGGAGAATGAAGAGAAGCTACATTCTCCAAGTTCACCCACGATTAACCAGGGTTGTTCAAGGCCAAAATGAACACAACAAGAGAACCTAGTATGTGAGGAGATGAAACTGTGTGATAGTTATTGTCTAGGTTCACATCAAAGCCCGGGTAGTTCAAGACATCATGTTCACTACCTGGTCAATTGAATCCGATGGCTATTCACTAAGGGTGGTTCAATATCGAAAAATTACTACCATTCCTGATGCAGTGATTTTCCGATTGTACTCTCAGTCTTTTGTTATGTCTTTTTCTGTCATGTCTTTTTCTGTCGTGTCTGGATTGCATAGTCTGGTAATTTTCATTCATGTGGGGGATTGTTGGAAATATTTTTGGCATATTTTCCGGGCCGGATTCCGGTGGGCTCCGGCCACCGGCGGCGCCGGAAAGTGATTAGATTACGTTCCTCTCATCGAGTACTATTCCATAATGTACTCATTTGCCAAAAACGGATTCCGTATGAATGAGAAATGTTGGTCCAAAGTTGGGTACTCGAAATGTACTAACTTGGAAAGTTGGAGAAAATGGATAGTCCCACATCAAAAGTTGGGAAAGATTTATCTAGTATATAAGCTAAAGAAATGGACTAAAGGGTGTAGCCCTGGGGTTACCACTAACGTGTACCGGAGAGAGGACCTAGACAAAGTTACAAACACGCGGGCGCATGCGCGCTCGGCCCCGGCTTCGGCCTTGGCCTCGGCTTGGTTTGGTCCGGCTTGGCTTGGCTTGGCTTTGACCTACATTATTTTTTTTGCCCCGCTTCAATTTTTTCGCTGGTCTATTTTTTGAGGCGTTTGAAATTCTGTAACTTGTGCCATTATTCTGTAACAGCAGAATAATGGATCCATCAGTTACGTTTTTGGAGCCATTACTCTGCTGTTACAGAGTAATAGATCCATGATCCATCAGTTACGCCCTCATCACCTATAAGACTGCAATTTTGTCTGCCAGAGACAGTTTTTTGAACTTCATATTCTTCTTCCTCTGAGTCTGATAGTACAACACAGCTACTGGTTCGCTGATATCTCTGAAGCTAGGGTGCTGCTCATCAGGGAAAGGTAATAGAGCTGTATCTTGGGAGGCAATTCGTCCGCTACCGCCACACTACGGGGCGAATTTTGCTTTAAGAACAGAGATCTTAATCTCGGCTCTGTATTGAAGTATCTGGTTTGTTCTTTTATTCCTGTACTTGTAGTTCTTCACAAACATTGTTAGGAATTTTCTATTTTATGATATTCGAGTTCTAACAGTCCCTAAATCCTTTCTCGTCTGAAACCCTAATCCCCCAAATTTCCAATTCAAAGCCCTAATTCCCAAATCTTCACCATACCCCTATTCCGCCCGTCGCCGACCCGCGCCGTCGTCGCCACTGTCGCTGGTGCCACCGCTAGCTGCAGCCGCCGTCGATCTCCATTCTCCTTGCTGCACAGTCATCCCGAGCGCCACCGCCAGTTCCGTTCGCGCCATTACGACTCGTTCATCGAACCTGATAACTTCTTTCCATTCTCCATTTATTTGTGATACTATCTATCATCTCTAGAATATTATTTGATTTATCTATCGTCCACAAATATTGAGAGTGTGCTTTCACTTGCTAATTAGGGTAAGAATCTTTATTGCATATCTTACATGCTAAGAACGATTAAGTATCATTATTGAATGATAGGATTAAAATCTTTAATTGGGCTCGTTAAATTATTTCATATTTTGAAAATCCATCAAACCAATCAGTTTTTTAATTTCTGACTTAATTTGTATTACATGTTGGTAAACTTAATCTTTTATTATTCTTGAAAATTCTCTGTTTAGGGTTAAGTTTACATCAGAATGAGAGACTTCTTTGCCAGAACTTGCAATCCCTTCTCACTCATGTGGCCTAACCTCTTGTGTCATAGGCTTGGAGAATAATCATCCACGACATTCAATTCTCCTTTGCAAATTTTGTCACATGTCTTGTAGATGGTGCAGCATAACTTTCCTCTCGCCACCACTAACAATCCCTTGGTAAGCCTTTATTTTTCGTCAACTCTATGATGATGAAATCCTTGTTGATCAAGCATGCCGATTGACAATAGATTGAGACGTAGTCTAGGAACATGTCTCGCATTTTTTAACAGCTTATAGCCCAAATTGGTCTCAAACCAAACATCACCGGTTCTGCAATCTTGGAATAGCTATCATTGCCCATCTTCACTATCCCAAAGTCTCTAGCTTTGTATGTGGTGAAAAATTTCGAGTGCTCCATGGCATGGAAAGATGCTCCAGAATCAGCTACCCATGAATCGTCTTTATCTTCATCGACATGTAGGCATTCACCTTTAAGAGCCAACAATTCATACTTGCTCAGACACGATAGTGACAGTACTGCTTGTGTCCTTTTGGTAGGTTGAGTCATCTTTTCCATCATTCTTTTTATTCTTCAATATGTTGCAATTCTTTATCATGTGACCATAGAGACCACAATGATGACACTTCCCATTGAAACGTGTTCTTGAACGGCTTGCACATCATCCACGATCTCGATTGGGACCTTTACTCTTGCTTCTTCCTCAATTCTCCGCCACAAACACTTGGCTACTATCGGAACTTGAAGACTTTCTCCTGGTCTCTTCATTCATCATGTTATCTTTAACATTATCCATAGATAACACACCATTAGGAGAAGAGTTACTTACGGTGATGACAAAGGTCCCCAGTTAGACAACGATTCAAGAAGCAACAACGCTTGTAACTCGTCCTTAATTTTCATGTCCAACGTGGCAAATTGATTAATGATGCTCTGAAAGTTGTTTAGATGCTCGGTCACTTTATGCCTTCCCTATAATTCATGTTGACCAACTCTTTGACGAGGAATACTTTCTTGGAGGCGGTCTTTTGTTCGAACAACGACTACAACTTCAACCAAAAGACATGTGCGTCAGTTTCGTTGGATACATGGTGGAACACGCTATCATCCACCCATTCACGAATATGACCAATATTGCCTTGCGGTTCAACTTCTTCCATTCAGCATCGGTAGTGTTCTCTGGCTTGCCTTCAACTCCTTCAATAGGTTCATGCAAATCCTTGCAATAAAAAATGTCCTCCATTCTTGGCTTTCATGTGATCCAATTGGAGTGGTTGAGGCGAACCATAGTGCTCCTTAAGCCTTCCATTCTAACACTAGCACCACAAACTTGATGTTCTGATACCACTATTGGAAAAAAATAGGATCGATAATCGTAGAATGAAAATAACAACTCAAACCACAAATTGAAATATGCAAGAAAAATAAAAAAGCAAGGGATAGAGAACACCATATATAACGTGGTTCGGCAAGGTGCCTATGTCCATGGAGCAACAAGAACCTCCACTTTGAAAGTAATGGGTACAAAGATATCCAACTTCAAGAACACCACTTGAAGGGAACACTCTCACAATTGTTTTGCTATTATAACATTCAACACTCTCAACTTGGTGTGGGCACTCTTTTCTCTCTACTTGGATGAAGATGATTCCTTCACAATGTGTTGTTGGAATGAGCAAATGACCTCTCCTTATATAGGTCAAGGAGGAAACCTCTAGATACATTCATTAATGCTCATTCATGAATCTTCCTACTTCCTAATGAACTTTTCACATTGATCTAAGTTTATGCACTTGATGATGAATCTAGAACCACTAGCATGTTCTAGAAAAGCTTAATACTTATGGAAGCCCAAAATATTATTCATGGATTACTTGATGTTGGGCCTGGATATTTTACAGCTACTTAATTATGTTCCCCAATTAGGAACTATATCTTAACATTAGGATGCATGAGAGGTTGTAAAAGTTATACTACGATAACACCTAACTTATTTGAATTTGTCAATTTGATTTATGGTTTCTCATTCATGGATGTTGACAACATCCTTCAGTTTAGTAACACATTAGGATGATATATAACATTAATAACTTCAAACGAGGATTGAGGAAAGAATTATGGTGGATACCTAGGCACCTAGAGACGACATAAGAGCATAGCAAGCCACAGAATACTTTCTGGAGTTGAAAATAAGGATAAGTTCAAATGGATGAACATTTTGAATCATTACTCAATCTATGGACAGACTTAAAGTCTAAAGGCAATGCACCTTGGTGCCTTCGGGCAGTCAAGCCAGCCAATTGTATGGCTTGGCACTCTGCCTCGAACCCATGTAGGCATATATAGTATACGAGCATTTGAGGCCCTCCAACCGCTAGGAAGAGCTCAACAAGCACTTAAAATACTACAAGACATTGTCTCCAAAAAGAATGCTATGAACTTCAAAATTTGTTATTCTTTCTTGAACATATAAATCGTTTCCATGTCTTACCCTTCACCTCTGAATCAGATTCATCGCACCCCTTTCACATCTCGACGACAATGGCATCCCTTGAACCCGACTCTCCCTATTCCAATCACAAATCTGGACGTCTTGAATCAAAATCCACTTCGATTTGGATCTGATTTGAAGTAATTGTCAAAATCCGACCTCAAATCCCTTATTGCTGCTCGAATTTGACCCGAAACTCCTGATTCCAGCACGGATGCGACCTAAAATTCCATCTTGAAGCCGAAATCTTCTACCTCAATTATTGATCAATTAATCTCTGAAATGATCTAATTTGTGCGACAATTTGGACTTGCAACTTCTTAGTTCCGAATTGTGGATTTGGTTTCAGCATGCAAGGCTTTGTCATCGATTTATGAGTCGATGATCTGTTAAAATTGTTGGGATATTGTTCTATCTAGTTTTATTTTGTCTTCTGAGGTAGTAAGGGAGGAGCAAGGATTATTGTACTGATCGACCATTCTGGTTTCAGTTATGAAGGAGGTTCGTTTTGTCAAGGAGGATGGCATCGCCGTGGTGCTAGTACTAATAACCTAGCACGAAGCTTGGGCACCTTTCAAGCCAACACTAGGTGCAACTACAGCAAGAAGCTTGGGCATATGAAGGGGAATTGCCCTAACCAGCATTTTTTAGGCCTCCATTGTGCCACACCGCACTTGTAGCCTCCAGTTCAGCCAATGTTGTATTAAATGAGGATGAGATTCGGGTTCCCAGTGTTATCGTGCTTCTCGAACAGTTGTCTTCTTCGATCACATATGCCAAGTCAGGCACCACATGCATGACTACTTATGCTCCCACATCATGGGAATAGATTCAGGTGATTATCTACTACTATTAATGGGAGAGTTTGTCACTTTGTCACTTTGAGTCTGTAACCAAACAAACAATTTTTTAATATTTTTTTGGTTCAAATGAAATACATACGTTGCACGTGTAACTCTAACTCGTTTTATTAACACGTGCATCACGCGTGTAAATCAAAGTTTTTTCCTTCACCAAGCAAATAATTTTAAATTTTTGTCACAAAGCAAATAAGTACGTCGCATGTGCAACTCCAAATCTATTTCGTAACACATCACCGTATGTACAGTTCAAGGTTTTTCCTTCAAAAAATTTAAAAAATTGTGTGCAGTGCCCGTTCAACTCCATTTTTTTTAAGTTTAAGGCATTCATTACAAGTGTTGATTACTACTGACTTGCATGTATCGCACGTTCAACTCCAACTTTTTATCAAAACGTGCATCGTACGTGAAAATTACTAGTAACGATATGATTGAAACTTCCAGTATACTGTCCGCTATTAGTAGGTCATTTCATTCACCTGTTAGACTGGTTGATGGTTCTTCCTCTCCGGTTGGAGGCGTTGGACACATAGACCTTACTTCTGCTTCACCGCCCAGTTTTGTTCTTTATATGCCTAAATTTTCTTTTAACCTGACACCTGTTTGCAAGATTACTAAAACATTAAACTATTCAACTACTTTCTATCATGATCATTGTGTGTTTCAAGAGCTTGAGACGGGACAATTAATTGACACGGGGAACATATCATAGGGCGCCTCTACAAGCTAAATAGTGTACCCACCTCGTTTGCATGTTTGAGTGGTTACACACCTTTGGATTTACATTGCCAGTGGGGATATCCATTTTTACAGAACCTGAGGAAGTTGAGATCCGAATTAGCTTCTCTTAAGCAGTTATCCAGTGAGTCATGTCAGTTAGGTAAACACTTGCGTGCATCTTACCCTCCTAGGGTCAGTAAACGGTCAAGGCGGCATTTCAGTTTAGTTCATTATGATGTTTGGGGACCTTGTCCAGTTCAGTCTCAGTTGAGTAGTTTCATATATTTTGTTGATGACTACTCTTGTGCAACATGGTTATATTTAAATATTTAATGAAATCACATTTGAAATCTTCTCAATTTTCAAATCCTTCTGTGCTGACTACTGAGATAAGGAACCAATTTTATGTTTATGTTCAGATTTTGCGAAGTGATAATGCAAAGAATGTTTTACTTCTAAGTTTGATAAGTTTGTCTTCTTTTGGCATTCATCATGAGTCTTCTTGTCCTTACACCCCACAACAAAACGGTGTTGTCGAACGCAAGAACCGTTATTTGTTGGAGGTTGCAAGGACCATACTACTTCATAGACAGGTTCCTCGGTATTTTTGGAAAGATGCGGTACTTATTGCATGTCATCTTATTAACCCTATACTCTCATCTGTGTTACATGGTAAGTCACCGTTTTTAGTTATGTTTCCATCTTTAATCCATTCTCGCTTCCTCCTAAGATTTTCGGGTGTTAGTTTTGTTCTATGAAGCACGGATACGGGTACGAGGTGTGGGTACGACAAGACACGGGTACGGGGATACGTGATTTTACAAAAAAAATTAGGATATAAGTGCGTTGGTGGGTACGTTAAATATAAAATAATTTATAGTATATCTGTAGATATAAAAATATTTATCTTTTAAAAAATACAAACATTTAAACAATTTCATAGAACTATAAGAATATATTATAATTATAAGCATTTTAGATAAAAGAAATGATAATCTAACTATCAAATCTTTGGGTAGACTTGTTTTGTGTTTGAGCATAATTGTAAACAATAAACTTTTGAAATTACACTATGCATTTATCTAAACATAATTGTGTCTAAAAGTTGCAAAAAAAAATGTATTTAAAAAATTGGGTACTCCTTGGGTGCGCACCTATAAGTACCCAAGGAGTATCAACACCCGATACGCACCCGACACGGGTATGTCGACCATTTGGAAGTACCCGGGCTTCCTAGGTTTTGTTCATGATCACCATCCTTGTCGTTCTAAGCTAGCTTCTCGTTCTATCCGATATATTTTTCTAGGGTATTCTCTCTCCAGAAATAGTATAGGTGCTATAGTCCTGAGTTGCGCCACTACTTCATTTATGCTGATGTCTCCGTTATGACTTTGCCTCCATCTGATAACTGTGACTCCGATTCTGAGTTCCTTACATACCCTAGTCCTTCGGTCTCTGCAAAACAACACCCAACACCATTGCCCACAAGGCCCGCTATCACTTAAGTGTTCAGACGACGACAGCAGCACGTTCCTAATATTGTTGTTGAATATGACAGAGCCATTGTGCCCATTGTTCCATCGCCTCCAGTCATTGAAACACCGACGTTTGAGCCGATTTCGGACTCTATTATTGAGCCTAAGACTAGTCTCTGTTCCACCTACCCGACCCACATCTTTTATATCCTCCATTGGTGAGCATTCTGATCTTCATCTTCTCATTGTCATATGCAAAGGAAATCGCTCTACTGCACATCCTTGATATAGTCGTCTTTCATATGGTAATATATCCTCTGCTCATTTTGCTTTTACCTTTGCTTTGGTCACTTACCATGTTCGCAGGTCATTATCAGAAGCACTATCACACCCTGGTTGGAGCCAGGCTATGCAAGAGGAAATGACTTCTTTTTTAGCAAAATGGAACTTGGGATCTAGTCCCCCTTCCGACCGGAAAACATTGTGTTGGTTGTAAGTGGGTCTACACTGTTAAGATAAACCCTGATGGATTTTTGGCTAGCCTAAAAGCTCGTCTTGTAGCAAAAGGCTACTCGAAAACATGACATTAATTATGATGAGACATTCTCCCATGTAGGCAAGATGTCTTCTGTCCGGATCTTTGTTGTCTTAGCTACTAGATATCATTCGCCGCTCCACCAGTTTAATATCCAAAATGTTTTTTTCTCAATGACGTTCTTGAGGAGGATGTTTAAATGGGGCAACCCCCAAAATTTGTGAGTATAGCTAAGTCTTTGCATGAACTCAAACAGTCTCAATGTGCTTAGTTTGATCATTTCACTGAAGTTGTCACGAGTTTTGGGTTGAGGAGTAATAATTATCACTTTGTGTTCTATCGACATCATCAGGGCCAAAGGATCCTCCTAGTTGTATATGTGGGTGACAGCCATTAGAGGAGATGATCATGATGGTATTCAAAATCTGAAGTCATACATTTAACTTCAGTTTCAGACCACAAATCTCAGGAAATTTATCGAGGTAGCTCGGTCTAAAGATGAAATTTCTGTCACATAGGAAGTATGTGTTGCACATACTTGTCAATTGCGGTATGTTGGATCAATGGATCCAAACTCCAAGTTGCTACCATATAAGAGGGCTTGCTTCCTCCGGGAAGATACAAAAGGCTAGTTGGAAAGCTAAACCATCTTACAGTCACCCGTCCAGACAGTGCATATTTAGTGAGTTAAGTCAGTCAGTTTATGGCTTCTTCTCGTGCATGTCATTGGAATGCAGTTATGAGAATTCTTCAGTATTTGAAGAGTTCTCCAGGTACATGATTGTTGAACACTAATCATGGGCATTGTTGAATCGTTGGGTTCGGAGATGCCGATTAGACTGGTTGCTCGACCACTAGGAGATCCACCAACGGCAACAGTGCGTTTTGGGGGAACTTGATTTCTTGGAAGAATAAGCAACATGTGGTGTCTCGTTCAAGTGCGGAGCCAGAGTACCGTGCTATGGCTGATCTCACATGTGAGATGACTTAGATCAAGCGGTTGGGTCATTCAACATGAGTTGATGCGCTTGTATTGCGATAACCAGTCTGTTATCCATATAGCCACTAATGTTGTACTTTTATGAGCGAACCAAGCCTGTTGAGATTGATTTTCATGTGGTTAGAAACAAGATTAGTGCTACTCCATATAAGCCTCCACAAATAGAAGCAAGACATGTTAGCACCGGTCATCAATTAGCAAATGTTCTTGCGAAGCCCTCGCAAGAGGTAGGGTACAGTTTATCATTGACAAGTTGGACGTGTATGGCAAATCTGCTCCAACATGAGGAGTAAGGCTGCAAACGAACCGAGCTACTCGCGAGCTACTCGGCTCGAGCTCGGTCAAAGCTCAGCGAGCTCGATAACGTAAACGAGCCGAGCCCGAGCCTGAAGGTACGTGGGTTGTTAGGCAGAAGCTCGCGAGTACTTGGCTCGAACTCGGTCAAAGCTCGGCTCATGTCGAGCTCGAGCCGAGCTCAAGCTTGAAAGTGAGCTCAATACATAAACGAG
This sequence comes from Hemerocallis citrina, assembly GCA_017893485.1. NCBI lineage: Eukaryota > Viridiplantae > Streptophyta > Magnoliopsida > Asparagales > Asphodelaceae > Hemerocallis > Hemerocallis citrina. Next base: position 145,073,448 of record CM030361.1, read on the forward strand.
CCGAGCTCGAGCATCAAGATACTCGGCTCGACTCGGCTCGTTTGCAGCCTTAATGAGGAGTATTAGATTGTAATTGTATGTGTTGGTTTTGGTCTCATCCAGAAAAACGACGTGGCTACCTAGTTGAGCTATATATATTGGTATATATAACAATTGTAAACAAGTGAAGAAGAACGAATGTATTTCATCCAATCCCAAAATCATTAAAGCACAAACACTTCGATTTGGTATTCGTGTTGTGTTGGACATTAATCGACCCTAGTTTCGAAATAGAAATTGTATTAGCATCAGCATGTCTGTATTCTTGTTACTTAGTTTGTAAGTCCACACAATTGCTTATGATAGTTCATGATTCGACTACTGCATCCTCTTCAGGAGGAAACAATAAATTTTCATCAATTACTAGCCAAATAAACTATGAATTAGAGAAGCCCCTTAATTAAAATCCTAGGTCACCAAGAAAGTAGTATATCAAAACATAAGGGTTATGCAAAGATAACATGTTTTCTATAAAGGATTGCATAACATGTTGGCAAATAGATTATACGCAACAAAGTTTTATATTAGCAAACACAGAAATGTATACTACTAACTAAATTCTGCAGAATGGAAACAATATTCCAACTTAGAAAAATAATTAATTGCAAATATAAAACCACAAAATGAAATATGTTTATCTTTGCTTTGCCTTTGAAAATATCAAAGGTAATTGTTGCCGCTGAATCTGGTGTGGGGGCAATAGACAAAATTTGTAGGTTCGTAGGAACTCGAACAGACTGAATCCTACTTCTTCCCTTGTGAACAAGTTGACTCCTTGGTGCTCCCGCGTACCTGCACAAACGTTCGAAACACCGGGATGGATTCCGGTGACGAACCCTCCGACGCTCTTGTCAATACCAGAAAAAGTAAAGAGAATGAGCTTGGGTAGACAAAGAGTGATCACCTGTGATAGTTGAGGTAGGGAGGTATTTATAGTCGTCGTGGGGATCTGTTTCAGGATCAAAATGAATCCCTACTTCCCGGTGTGGCTGGATAGGGATGGTTAGAACCACCTCCTCAGGATAAGGACGAGCCAGGATTTCCTCCTATTCTGTTGAACTGGTCCCTAGCGGGTTGAGACCCGTTCTCAGCTGTATAGATCCGTTCATGGGTCAGCGAGTCCAAGAGGAGAGACCCGGTTCCCAATTCAGACCCATCTGTAGGTGAAATTACCATCTTGCCCCTGTGACTTTGAGATTCGTGCCCACTTTGAACGGTTTCGGATTAACCCCATTTTTAGCCATATCACAAGCCCCCCACTCCCAAAGACTGTGTTACAGCCTTTGGAGAGTAGTTTTGTTGTTTTAATGGCGTATAGGGCTTTATCGGAGTTCTCAAAAGGTGTTCATATCTCGTTTGAGGGGTGACGATGCTTTTCTGAGTTAGTAATGTTCCCAAATTTGCTCTTAGGCCTTTCTGGATTTTTGGTGATTTTTCCCGATTTTTTAAATATTTTTTCGAACTATTTACTTAATTCTGCAAAGCAATGATTTATTTTCCGGGAGCATTAATTAATTAATCTAACCAACAATTAGTTACCCAAGGGCTCAAAAATATTTTCCCGAATTTATAATTATTTTTTTAGAATTTTTAATTAATTTTCCTGAACTTTTAATCATTTTTCGTAATTTTTAAATAAATAATTCAAATTTAATAAATAAAAAATAAGTTTAATCCACATATTTACGACGTGGCGTGATCTGAGGCCATCAGTGGTTGGCTCGAAATTTTGAACGATCAGACGGTAGGGCGGCGCTGAGCGACGTGGGCGAATCTGTAGCCTTGATCGGGTCGTGACGCAAGTTTTGAGGTGATCTGACGGCTCGTGTAGCTCGGTAGAATTTTCTTCGTATGGGCAGCTCGGAATGCCAATCGCTCGGATTGGGATTCCGAGTGACGTGGCGCAATCTGAGGCGTTCATCTGGCATCGACACGAATACCTTGACGATCCGACAATGGATCTGTATTCGGCCACGTGGCTGAATCATTGATGCTCATCAGGTTGTGGCACGAATTTTGAGATGATCAGACGGTTCTCATGGCTCGACAGAATTTTCTCCGTATGGGCAGCTTGGAATGCCAGTTGCTCGGATTGGGATTCCGAGTGACGTGGCACAATCTGGGGCGTCCATCTGGCATCGGCACGAATATCTTGACGATCCGACGATGGATCTGTATTCGACCACGAGGTTGAACCAGGGATGCTCATCAGGTTGTGGCACGAATTTTGAGATTATCAGACGGTTCTCATGGCTCGGTAGAAATTTCTCCATATGGTCAGCTCGGAATGCCAGTCACTCGAATTGGGATTTCGAGCGACGTGGCACAATCCGTGCCGTCTGATGAAGATCAGGCGCGAATCATGAGGCAACACGGCGTGGATCAGGAGAAAACGTAATTCCTGTTGACGCGGCGAGATCTGAGCCGTCTGATTAAGATCAGGCACAAATCATGAGGCAACACGGTGTGGATCACGAGAAAACGTAATTTCTGTCAACGCGGCGAGATCTGAGCCGTCTGATTAAGATCAGGCACGAATCACGAGGAGAAAGTCTTACGCAGCTTGGTGTCCAAGTTGCTCGGATTTGGGTTCCGAGCAATGTGGCATGATCTGGGCCGTCTAATGAAGATCTGGTGCGAATCACAAGGCAAAACAGCGTGGATCACAAGAAAACGTGATTTTTGTCGATGCGGCGAGTTCTGAGCCGTCTAATTAAGATCAGGCACAAATCACGAGAAGAAAGTCGTTTTTCTCCAATACGCAGCTCGGTGTCCAAGTTGCTCGGATTTGGGTTCCGAGCGATGTGGCACGATCTGGGTCGTCTAATAAAGATCTGACGCGAATCACGAGGCAGATCACAAGAAAATGTGGTTTCTATCGACGCGGGGAGATCTGAACTGTCTGATTAAGATCAGGCGCGAATCACGAGGAGAAAATTGTTTTTCTCCAATACGCAGCTCGGTGTCCAAGTTGCTTGGATTTGGGTTCCGAGCGACGTGGCACAATCTTGGCCGTCTGATGAAGATCTGGCACAAATCACGAGGCAAAACGGTGTGGATCACGAGAAAACGTGATTTCTGTCGACGCGGCGAGATCTGAGCTGTCTGATTAAGATCAGGCGCGAATCATGAGGAAAAAGTCGTTTTTCTCCAATACGCAGCTTGGTGTCCAAGTTGCTCAGATTTGGGTTCCGAGCGACGTGGCACGATCTGGGTCGTCTAATGAAGATCTAGCGCGAATCCTGAGGCAAGAGGCGTGAGTCACGAGGATTTTTGCATTTAGGCTTCTGGTGGGCCGCTGTGGGGGCCCAAAGCATTCGAAAGCCCACCCGAATCTGCCTTAACGCTATAAGTTTTCACCGCCTCCCCATCTCCTCATTTCTTACTTTTCACTTTCACTTCACTTTTCACTCAAGCCATTTTTTCGTTTGTGGCCAAGCGATTAACTTTCCGGCGACGTCACTTCAAGGTGAATTATCTTAACCTTAACTTGAGATGTCTAGAGTGTCGTCGGGGAATGAGACCTCCACCTCAGACCAAGAGACCGACCGAGCTTTAGTGGTCCCCCTAGTAAGGGGAAGGAAGTGGCGAGGTCGGCCATCGTCGAGACTATTGTGGAGAAAGTGAGGGGGGCTGGTGACTGGGTCGGCTACCGTCGACACTGTCAAGCCTCGGAATGGTCAGGAGCTACTCTGGAGATATTTTGTCGAAGGCGGTGCAAGAGAAATCGGCTGCCTACGAGGAGAACAGTCCGAGGGACCCTTCCGAGGTAGACGAGATCCCCTCGGTTATGACCGAGGCGGATCTTCATCGAATTAGGAAGGGGTTCTGGATTACGAAGGAGTACACCCTGCTCCTCCCCGGTCCAGGCTTCCGAGCATGCACGAGGACGTCGCCAGACACCTGCGTCTTCCCATACGACACACTCAATGTGGCACGATCTGGGCCGTCTAATGAAGATCTGGTGTGAATGACGAGGCAAAACAGCGTGGATCACGAGAAAACGTGATTTCTGTCGATGCGACGAGTTCTGAGCCGTCTGATTAAGATCAGGCACAAATCACAAGAAGAAAGTCATTTTTCTCCAATACGCAGCTCGGTGTCCAAGTTGCTTGGATTTAGGTTCCGAGCGACGTGGCACGATCTGGGTCGTCTAATAAAAATCTGACGTGAATCACGAGGCAAAATGGCCTGGATCACAAGAAAACGTGGTTTCTGTCGACGCGAGAAGATCTGAGCTGTCTGATTAAGATCAGGCGCGAATCACGAGGAGAAAATTGTTTTTCTCCAATACGCAGCTCGGTGTCCAAGTTGCTTGGATTTGGGTTCCGAGCGACGTGGCACGATCTTGGCCGTCTGATGAAGATCTGGCACAAATCACGAGGCAAAACGGTGTGGATCACGAGAAAACATGATTTCGATCGACACGGCGAGATCTGAGCCGTCTGATTAAGATCAGGCGCAAATCATAAGGAGAAAGTCGTTTTTCTCCAATACGCAGCTTGGCGTCCAAGTTGCTCAGATTTGGGTTCCGAGCGACGTGGCACGATCTGGGTCGTCTAATGACGATCTAGCGTGAATCCTGAGGCAAGAGGCGTGAGTCACGAGGATTTTTGCGTTTAGGCTTCTGGTGGGCCGCTGTGGGGGCCCAAAGCATTCGAAAGCCCACCCGAATCTGCCTTAACGCTATAAGTTTTCACCGCCTCCCCATCTCATTTCTTACTTTTCACTTTCACTTCACTTTTCACTCAAGCCATTTTTTTGCTCTCGAGCGGCGCTGCTAGCGTTTGTGGCCAAGTGATTAACTTTCCGGCGACGTCACTTCAAGGTAAATTATCTTAACCTTAACTTGAGATGTCTAGAGTGTCATCGGGGAATGAGACCTCCACCTCAGACCAAGAGACCGACCGAGCTTTAGTGGTCCCCCTAGTAAGGGGAAGGAAGTGGCGAGGTCGGCCATCGTCGAGACTATTATGGAGAAAGTGAGGGGGGCTGGTGCACTGGGTCGGCTACCGTCAACACTGTCAAGCCTCGGAATGGTCAGGAGCTACTCCGGAGATATTTTGTCGAAGGCGGTGCAAGAGAAATCGGCTGCCTACGAGGAGAACAGTCCAAGGGACCCTTCCGAGGTAGACGAGATCCCCTCGGTTATGACCGAGGCGGATCTTCATCGAATTAAGAAGGGGTTCCGGATTCCGAAGGAGTACACCCTGCTCATCCCCGGTCCAGGCTTCCGAGCATGCACGAGGACGACGCCAGACACCTGCATCTTCCCATACGACGCACTCAATGCCGGCCTTCGGCTACCCCTGCCACCATTCATAGTCGAGGTGCTACAATGGTATGGCTCGAGTCCGGTACAATTCATGCCGAACATGTGGCGGCACGTCATCGCCTTCATCCTCCAGAGTCAGGCGATGGGCGTCCAGCCTCAGCTCGTCATTCTTCGCAGCCTCTGCCGGATCTGCCGAATGAGCAAGATGGAGTACCGGTACTACTTGTCGCCGAGGAGGGGGGTCAAACTGATCGAGAACCCAGACTCCATCATGCATTGGAAGGAGAAGTACTTTCTGATCTGAGGTCCCGAGCCGTGGAGCTTTCCGACAGTGTGGAAAGAGGATGTTCTGAAGTGGGCGAAGGCCGAGCCGGTGCTGACTAAGGAAGAAGAGGCGGTCGTGTCAAAGATCCTCGGTCTTCCGACCCTTGGTTGGAAAGATATCACCGAGGTCCTTTTCGGTGGGGGTCTCAGTCCGATCGACCCTAGTACCTTTTCGGTGGGGGTCTCAGTCCGATCGACCCTAGTATGTCCTGCCTATTTGTGCTTCTTTCCCCTTTGCTTGTATATGTTTCTTTTTATATGACTAACTCTTTCTCTGATTTTTCTTCTTCAGATGCCCCCGACATGGACTTCAAGGCTCTCATGGCGAAAAGGAGCGCGGCAGCGGCGAAGGCGACGGACAGCAAGAAGAGGAAGAGGACGACGACGGGGCCTCCTTCCGGCCGAGCGGCTCAGACGCCCACCGCTCCTATGGCCGTCGTTGACTTGGTCGGCGACTCTCCCTCGGCTCCACAGGTCACGCTCCCCTCAGCCGCGACCTCCGAGTCTTCGAGCGGGGCGTTCTCGGCCGGAGCTACACTGGCTCTCAAGGTGCCGCCGCTTACGGCCGAAGCGGAGGCCATCCTCACCGAGGAACACAAGAAACTCTTCGTCTCAGACTGGAGAGTGATCAAGCTCGATGGCTTCCTCGATGACGTGGCAATGAGCATGCAGGCTGTGCACCACTTGCCGACCCCGAAGGATCGCGTGGCACTGAAGGCTGGCACGGTCGGCGACAACGCGTTAGAGATCGCTCGAGCGACGATGTCGGTAAGTGTTCTCACTCTACCCTCCTAAATTTCGGAGTTCACGGTTGTTGGTTCTCACATTCTTCGCTCTCTGTTTTGAGACCATCTGCCACTTCAGCCACATGCTCGAACAGTTCGCTGAGCAGGAGGAGCTGAAGGCGTCGAACGACCGAGAGCGAGCGGAGCATGCCAAGGCAGTGAAGTTGTTCGAGGCCGAGCAACGGCTCTCGGCATCCCGAGCTGCCGAGGTCGGCATCTTAGAGGCTGCTCTTGCCAAGGCGCTTGAGCGCTCAGCAGCCGAAGCGGCAAAGGTCGAGGAGTTGGAGAAGGAGAAGGCTCGGGTCAAGGAGCTGGCGAAGGCCCTAAAGGCATCGGAGGAGGCGCTGAAGGAGCGGGAGGCTAAGGTGGACGAGGCGAGGAAGGCCATCCAAGACGAGGCGGAGGCCCATATGATGACCAACGTGGAGGCCTACGCTCGGGCCCTCAAACATGTTGCAGCTCGTCTCCCCGACTTCGACAGCTCGGGGTACCACCTATACGACCCGGTAGAAGGCGAGGAGATCATTCCCCTAGCCGAGGTCGAGCACGAAGAGGATGGTGAAGAGGCCGAAGGAGGTGAAGAGGAGGTGGCGAATCCCGAAGCGGCGCTCATGACGTTGCCGAGCGAGAGCACCTCGGAGCAACACCTCGAGGTGGCTCCTTGACTCAGTTGTCTTTTTTCTTTTCTTTTGTTCTCTATGTATTGCCTCGTTGCGGACTGGCCACTGCCTTTTGTTTTGAATGAAAAAATTTCTCTTTTTTTGTCCAAGTGTTGGAGAAGTTTTTTTTTGTCCAAGTGTTGGGGAAGTTTCGAACTTTGTCTCGTTTTTCTGAGTCATTGGGTACGAGTCGTGTAAACTTAGTAGCTCCGTGCTCTGGCTCTTTTCAGATCGCCGAAGCACTACAGGTCATCGAAGTGCCTCGGATGGCCAAAGTGGCTCGTCTCAAGGCTGGTCTAGGGACGACAAGATTGGAGCTCGTGAGGAACCAAGAGCGGCTTTGCGAAGTGGAGTCGGATCTTTGTAAAGCGAAGTATGAGCTGAATCACCTGAGATCAACCCTAGTTCGTCGAGACATAGAGAAGAGACGATTGGAAGATAGGATTAACGCGGCGACCCCCGAAGGCGATGATGTGGGCTCGTCGGCGACTGCCAACCTCGGCGATGTGGGCTCATCGGCGACTGCCAACCTCGGCTTGAAGCTTAAGCGCCTTCGTCACTCTCTGTCTAAGGTGACAGCAGAGAGGGACGAGCTGAAGAAGGTAACCTTTGATAAGAGCATGGAGGTTGCTCACCTTCGGCGAACGATCACCGATGGCTCTCGAGGTGCAAGCTCGATGCGACTGTCTCGTTTGAAGATAACCGTGAAAGACGACTCGCTTAAAGAGCGAATTGTCGAGCTCGAGGCGGAGGTCGCTCGTCTTCGACCACGATCGGAGGGAAGCACTGTCAGAACTACCTCTTGCACTCGGGAGGAGTATAACAGGGGGATATCGTTCCACGAGCTCGCGCTTCGCTCATCGCCCATACATCGAGACCCTAGAGATGCGCAAAGTGGTGTGGCAGCCTCGTCGAGCGGAGCATCTGTTGGGACCACCGTTAGATCGGGTGCGAACGATGCTTCGCGGCTCACCGGCCTAGGGACATCCGCGGAAGTAGGGCATCGGCAGCACAGCATTCGTCGCCCCCGTGTGTCTCATAACCGAAGTATCCCCGCCCCTAGGAGAGGCTGAAGTAGCTCTCTATGTTCTTGTAATCTTTGGTTTCACAAGTTTTGTATCTCAATATAAAGATGAGTAGTTGGTCTGTAATTAGACTTGTCTCTCAAACTTTAGTGAAAATAGTACTTGTTTTTGGACTTGTGTGTTTTGCTAGCGTTTGTAGTTGTCAACAGTTGGAGCAATTCCAAATGGTGGGACGCTTTATACTTACTCGTTCGCGAGTAGCAAAAGTTGTGTCGAACCAAGTATTGAACTCAGAACTTGTTGTTTAGAGAATACCAATGGCTGTAGGAGCAATTCCGAATGGTGATCCGCTTCGTACTCGCTTAGAAGCAAGTAGTTGAAGCAGAGTCGAACCAAGTGTTGGACTCCGAGCGCGTCGTTTAGAAAATATCAACAGCTGTAGGAGCAATTCCGAATGGTGATCCGCTTCGTACTCGCTTAGGAGCGAGTAGTTGAAGCAGAGTCGAACCAAGTGTTGGACTCCACACGTATCGTTTTGAAAATATCAATGGCTGTAGGAGCAATTCCGAATGGTGATCCGCTTCGTACTCGCTTAGAAGCAAGTAGGTGAAGCGGAGTCGAACCAAGTGTTGGACTCCAAGCACGTCGTTTTAATGCGAATTTTTTTTTGTAAGTAGAGTTAGAATACCAAAAAATAGAGAACTTGCGAAGTAGAGTTAGACTACTCAAAAATAGAGAACTTGCGAGGAAAGATTGCTTTTATTGAAAACAATTTGGCGGCCGCTTCTAAATTGCGAGCCGCTTTTACACTTTGATAAAAAGAAAATACAAGGACTTTAGACATGTCTTATGGAGCGCTCTTGGGGAAGTTGCTTGGAGCGACGTTTAGGCACCCTCTTGGTACTTCATCAAGTGCTCCGCATTCCATGTCCTCGGTATTCTCCTGCCCCCCGGGTCCTCGAGTTGATACGCGCCTGGACGAATAACTCTGGAGACCCTATACGGTCCTTCCCAATTGAGTACCAACTTGCCCTTTTTGCTTGGATTGGAGATCAACAACTTTCGGAGCACTAGGTCTCCCTTTTTAAGGTTGGCTGGCCGTACTCTCTTGTTGTAAGATTGAGTGATCCTACAACGGTAGGTCTCTTGTCGAATTGCAGCTCTCTCGCGGACCTTGTCTATGAGGTCTAGACAGTTGCGAAGCTGGTTCGCATTCTGTGCTTCACTGTAGGCTATCAGTCGGGGTGAAGAAAGGCCCACCTCTAAGGGGATGAGAGCTTCGGAACCGTAGGTGAGGTTGAAAGGAGACTCCCCCGTTGGAGTTCTTTTGGTGGTGCGATAGTTCCAAAGCACATTGGGGAGTTGTTCGACCCACAGCCCCTTAGTGGATTTTTCAAGCCTCTTCTTCAAGCCAGAGAGGATTTGTCGATTTGTGTTCTCCGCTTGGCCATTGGACTGAGGGTGAGCTATCGAGGAGAACCACTGCTGAATCTGAGGTCGGCGCAAAAGTTGCGAAAGGTCGCTCCCGCGAATTGGATCCCGCTGTCGGTTACGAGGATGCGGGGTACCCTGAACCGGCAAACGATATTCTTCCAAAAGAACTTCTGGACCTTGTGCACGGTGATTGTGGAAAGAGATTCAGCCTCGATCCATTTTTAGAAATAGTCTATTGCTACAACTAAGAACTTCAGCTGGTCCGGCGCTGAAGGAAAGGGCCCGAGCAAATCCATCCCCCACATTGCGAAGGGGATATGACTCGCCAAGAAGGTGAGTTGTGCTTGGGTCAGGCGACGGATCAGGGCGAATTTCTTGCAGGAGTCGCACTGGCGGACGTACTCCTCGGAGTCACTCAGTAGTGTGGGCCAGAAGTAGCCATAGTTGAAGAGTTTACGGGCGAAGGATCCCGCTCCCAAGTGCACGCCACATAGACCGTCATGGGCCTCCTTTAGGGCATAGAACGCTTCCTCCGGAGAGAGGCACCTCAGATATGGATGGCCGTCAATCTGAGTGTAAGAGCGTTTGTACATGACCCCGTTGAGGAGTGTGTACCGCTCGGCTCTTGTCATGATCCTCCTCGCCTTTCTCGGATCTTCGGGAAGGATTCCGTCTCTGAGGTACTCGAGGAGGGGCTTCATCCAGTTCTCCCTAATTGTTAGGGGGTAGACTTCCATTGGCTCCGGACTATCTTCGTCAATACTTGGTCTGAGGAGGACCTCTATCAGGACGGTCCGTTCTAGACCTTGGAGGGACGAGGAGGCGAGCTTAGAGAGAGCATCCGCCTGTGCATTTTCCTCTCGAGGAACCTGCTGGAGTTGAACATCTTCAAATAAGGCTAGAAGCTCCCTAACCTTCGCCAAGTACTTGGCCATGCGCTCGTCCCTTCCCTTGTATTCCCCCGACACTTGGTTGACGACCAATTGCGAATCACTAAAGACTCTAACTCGCTTGGCTCCAGCTTTGCGAGCCATGCAGAGCCCCGCTATAAGGGCCTCATACTCTGCTTCGTTGTTTGACGCCGGGAAGTTTAAGTGGAGAGAGTATTGGAGGATGAAAGCATCTAGGCCGGTCAAGATAACGCCAGCCCCACTTCCGTCGACGCAAGAAGATCTATCCACATAAACAGTCCAGACCAAGGGGTCGGCAGATGACACGCAAGGGTCGGGGATGGTGCTTTCCACAATGAATTCGGCCAGAGCTTGGACGTTGATTGCTGTTCTTGGCTGGTAGCTGATGTCATGTTGGCTTAACTCGATGGACCACTTCATCAGGCACCCGGAGGTCTCGGGCTTATGGAGAACTTGCTTGAGCGGCTGATCGGTAAGGACGACCACCGAATGAGACTGAAAGTAGGGGCGGAGCTTTCGGGCTGCCATAACCAAGGCAAGAGCCATCTTCTCCTGCTTCGGGTAACGGAGTTCGGCATCCCGGAGGACCTTACTCACATAATAGATGGGCCTCTACGTTCTATCCTCTTCTCTTACAAGGACCGCGCTGAGGGTTTGCTCCGAAGGGGCGAGATATAGGTAGAGGACCTCCCCAGGCGTTGGCTTGCTCAAGAGCGGGAGGTTAGCTAACTATGCCTTGAGCTGGTCGAAGGACTTTTGTTGTTGTTCCCCCCATTCGAAGCCTTTAGCCCCCCTAAGGGCCTTGAAGAAGGGGAGGCACTTTTCCACGGACTTAGAGAGGAACCGCCCAAATGCTGCGAGGCGCCCCATGAGCCTCTGTACCTCTTTGACGTTGGACGGATGAGCCATTTTGAGAATGGCCTGGATCTTCTCGGAGTTGGCCTCTATGCCCCTCTGGCTGACCATAAACCCCAAGAACTTGCCGGATGAGACTCCGAACGCACAATTGTTCAGATTCAGCCTCATATTGTGCCCCCTGAGCACCTCGAAGGCTTCTTGGAGGCCAAGGACATGTTCCTGCCCTCGGGTGCTCTTGACCAACATGTCGTCTACATAGACTTCCATGTTTCGGCCAATCTGGTCTCGGAAGACCCTGTTCATGAGGCGTTGATAAGTAGCTCCCGCGTTCTTCAAGCCGAACGACATTACCCTGTAGCAGTACAGGCTCTGATCTGTCACGAAGGAGGTCTTCGGGATGTCGGGAGGGTACATCCGAATCTGGTTGTACCCCGAGAAAGCATCCATAAAATTGAGGAGCTCGTGCCCGAAGGTCGCATCGATCAGGGCGTCGATACTTGGAAGGGGAAAAGGGTCCTTCGGGCATGCCTTATTGAGATCGGTGAAGTCGATGCATATCCTCCAGCTGCCGTTGGCTTTCTTGACCATCACCACATTGGATAGCCACTCGGGATAGTTCACCTCCTGGATGAACCGAGCGTTGAGGAGCTTTTTGACTTCTTCTTTGATCGCCTGTTGACGCTCGGGAGCGAACTTGCGTCACTTCTGCTGAACGGGCTTGACACCTGGGGCAACGTTGCGATGGTGCATTAGGAGCTCCTCAGAGATCCCAGGCATGTCGGCCGCGGTCCAGGCGAAGAGATCGCGGTTCTCCCTTATGCACTGGGAGATGTCTTCTTTGATGGAGGGGAGAGTGCCTTGCTGACCCGGAATGTCTTGGTGGCGTCTTCCTCTGAGAAGGTCACTTCTTCTAGTTCATCCACCGGTTTAGAGATGGTCTAGCTACTCTCCGGTGGGAGCTCTAGGGCTTCTAAGGAGAGGACCGGGCCTCCCATTGAGGTCATATAGCACTTACGAGCCACCTCCTGACTCCTTTTCACTTCTCCTACCCCTGCGGGGGTGGGAAACTTCATCTTCATGTGGTAAGCCGAAGGAATGGCTTAGAGAGCGGCAAGGCCTGGTCGACCTAGGATCACGTTGTAGGGGCCTTCACGTCCACCACCACGAAGTCCATTGGCTCCGTGCGAGTGACCGTGGCTTTGTCAGTGGTGACGTCGAGAGTTATAACTCCTTCGATCGTCACCGGAACCCCAGTGAACCCACGGAGGGTGTAGCCAGCTGGCTTGAGCCGGTCCCTTGATAGCTGGAGGCCTTTGAACGCCTCCAAGAAGAGAATGTTGACCGAAATTCCATTGTCCACCAGCATCCGGCGAACGTCGAAGTTGGCCATTTTGAGGTTGATGACGAAGGCGTCGCAGTGGGCCGTGCGGACGCTTGCCAAGTCCCTATCGGAGAACGTCACAGGGACTCCTAGGCCCTTGGGGGAGGATGGCTCTGCACGGAGTTGACTTCCCTAACGAGGGCTTTTCGGGAGGAGTTAGAATCTCCCCTTATTGGGCCTCCGTGTATCAGGTGCAAGATGGTCTCTACTTCGGCCTCCAGAGTCTCCGTGCGCTGCTCTGTTCGCCTGTTAGCCCCCGTGGGCAGTGGAGGCGGATCGACTCTGTCCCTCCTCACAAATCGAGCGAGCTGTCCCCTTTGGATAAGGGTCTCGATCTCGTCCTTCAGGGCCCGACAATCATCAGTGTCGTGCCCGTAGTCCCGGTGGAAGTGGCACCACTTGTCCCGGTTTCTCTTCTTCCCGGAGGTGTTCATCTTCGGAGGCGGCGGCAGGAGACCCTCATTCCTGATCTCCATCAGGATGGCGGAGACACTCGCATTAAGTGGAGTGAACTTCTCGAAGCGGGGAAGAGGACGTCGCTGACCCCCGTTATCCTTTTGGAGCTTCTTAGCTCCTTCCTCTGCAGTCTTTCGTTTGTTCCCGGAAGACGACCCCCAGAGTGGGGCGATTGAGAGCCTCTTCAGCTCGAATGTACGTCTCGCTCCTAAGGAGGAGCTCGAAGAAGTTCCGAGGAGGCTTCTTAGCCAAGGAAGCCCTGAGGTCGGGGTTGGTGACATTGGATTGGAAGGCAGCCGAAGCTACCGACTGATCCAGGGAGGCGATGGACATGGCCTCTGCAGTGAACCTTTTGACATAATCCTTCAGCCGTTCGCCCTTCTTTTGGCTGAGGAAGAGCAGCGAGCTGCTCGTCTTCTCGGAGCGGCGACTGCTCACGAAATGCGTGAGGAAGAGGCATTCGAACTGGTCGAAGGAGAAGATAGACGTCGGTGCAAGCCGAGAATACCACTTCCGAGCTGGCCCCTTGAGTGTGGCCGGGAAGGTCTTCCAGATGAGGGCATCGGATGCATGATGGATCATCATGAGAGTTTTGAAACTCTAGATATAATCTGCGGGGTCCGACTCCCCGGTATAAGTCTCGAAGTGTGGAGGCTTGAAATTGTCTGGGACAGGGACCTCCATGATGGCACGGGAGAATAGGGACCTGCTTGGGCGAAGGTTCCTCGCCCGTTGCTCCTCGTCTCTGTCTAGCTGGTCGAGGCGCCTCTCCATCTCGTGGAGACGACGGTAGACCGAGTATTCCCTTCGGTCATACCTTACTGAGCCCCGAGACTCATCCTCATGTCGAGGAGGGCTGGAGCTACGACGGCGATGGCTCTGAGTAGGTGGTGGACTGATAGAACGACGGGATGACTCGGAGTAGGCCGCGGACTTCGGGAGCGGCGGTGGTGACCAGGAGAAGGGCGGCGATGACTCGAAGCCGGCCTAGGAGTTAGGGAACAGCGGTGATGGCTCGGAGTCAGGCCGAGGACTGCGGGAGCGGCGATGATGGCGAGGAGCTGGGTGAGGGCTAGGAGCCCGATGGCCATTGTTGGGGGCGGCGTTGAGCGCTCGGAGGACTGCCTCCTGGAATTGTTGAAATTCCGCTCTCATGACGGGGGCCTCCTGCTCGCTATTGACTCGAGCTGCAGGATGGCCAGCCGGGGAGCGGCTTCGTCTCGAGCGATGCTGGGGTGACTCTCCCCACCTCCAGGGAGAGTTGAACCCCCTGCGGTCTGATCGGCGTGGTGACCGATCCCTCGGGTGCTCCCGACGAGGGTTCACCTCACGGGTCCGCCTCTCATCTAGATGGGTCTGAAGATCGGGCTCTTGCTCGTTCTGCCGATTGTTGAGCACGTCCCGCAGGTCCTTCGACGTAAGAGGACTATGGGAGGCCATAGAATCTGTGGAGACATTGTGGATGGAAATCCGAACATGATGTATAGGTTGCTTGTGGCGGCTTCGTCGAGAGAGCTCCCCCACTGTTGCTTGGGGCCCTATAGGCTGCAGGATAGACTGAGGAGCCTGTTGTTCGAGCTGCAGGGCTTGTTGGACGGGTGGAGGGAGATCCTCCGAAGGAGGAGGATGAGAAGAGGTTGTTCTACGGTTGGAGTGTGCGGACTTCCTCTTGGGAGGTATGGCTGGGAGTAGCTTTGGTTGAAGGAGAAAGATTGGGTTGTTTGTCGAGTTTTTCCACAGACGGCGCCAATCTGTTGTCGCTGAATCTGGTGTGGGGGCAATAGACACAATTTGTAGGTTCGTAGGAACTCGAACAGGCTAAATCCTACTTCTTCCCTTGTGAACAAGTTGACTCCTTGGTGCTTCCGCGTACCTACACAAAAATTCGAAACACCGGAATGGATCCCGACGACGAACCCTCTGACGCTCTTGTCAATACCAGAAAAAGTAAAGGGAAAGAGCTTGGGTAGACAAAGAGTGATCACCTGTGACAGTAGGAGGTAGGGGGTATTAATGGTCGCCGTGGGGATCTATTTCAGGATCAAAATGAATCCCTACTTCTCGGTGTGGCTGGATAGGGGTGGTTAGAACCACCTCCTCAGGATAAGAACGAGCTAGGATTTTCTCTCCTATCCTGTTGAATTGATCCCTAGCGGGTTAAGACCTGTTCTCAGCTGAGCAGATCCGTTCATGGGTCAGCGGATCCAAGAGGAGAGACCCGGTTTTCAATTCGGACCAGTCTGTAGGTGAAATTACCATATTGCCCCTATGACTTTGAGATTCGTGTCCACTTTGAACGGTTCCGATTGAACCCCATTTTTAGCCATATCAGTAATCACGTTACTTCCATCTATTTTCTACTTTATCAAATAACCTTCTAAAGCAATTTTCACTTAAAACCCCACCAGCAATATACCCTATACTTGTTAAAGTTGTATTTTTTTTTTTGTTTTAAAAAAAACAAGAAATATTTCTCTACAAAATTAAAGGTTTTTACTTGAAATCTTGAATAGCAAGGTTTCAAAACTCCGTACGAGTATCGGTAGGGTTGCAAACAAATCGAGCTATTCGCGAGCTATTCGGCTCGAGCTCGGTCAAAGCTCGGCTCGAACTGAGCTCGAGCTCAAAACTGAGCTCGTTTCGTAAATGAGCCGAGCTCGAGCTTGGGTTTTCTTTTTTTAGGCTAAGCTCGCGAGCTATTCGGCTCGAATATGGTCAAAGCTCGATCAAAGCTCGGCTCGAGCCAAGCTCGAGCTCAAAACTGAGCTCGTTTCGTAAACGAGTCGAGCTTGAGCCTGAAGGTATTCGGCTCGGCTCGGCTCGATTGCAGCCCTAAGTATCGGTAATACTGAACATATAGGGAGTATTGGTAGGAAAATTTCCAACCCGGAGTATGAACATATCAGTCTATGCATCTCAGTATCGGCCGAGATTTGATACCACATTGAATAGAACCAACCCAACAAAAACGCCACCCATAGGAGGTGAAATAATATCCATAGCCCCTAAAAAGAGCTGAACACTTTTTAGAGTGATTTACAACAACTTGTAACAAACCAAACACCTAATAAAGACTTAAAGCACTTTGCAAAGCCCAATCCCCCAAAATACAAATCAACTAACTTTCAGAAAATAGAAAATTACGAACAAATCTAGAAACCCTAACCATAAAAATAATTAAAAGTTTTTTTTTTTAAAAATCCGTACCTGTTAACCGCATCCTCAACCGATGCAAAGGGCGTCTTGACGTCCGGATTGCAGACCTTCATGGCATCCTGGTGTGCCATCTCCACCTCCACCGAACTCCCCCCTCCTCTCCCCATCCCCACCTTCTGCTGCATCACCGCCGCCTGCGGCTGCGTCTGAACCGCCGCCACCGCCGCCCCTCCCTGCGACCGCATCCCCGGCGGCCGCAGATGCGCGTCGATGTTCGAGGGAAACCGCGACATCGCCGCTTGCAGCTGAGACGACTGAGACTGGTGCTGCTGCTTCTGGTGCTGCTGATACTGATGGAGGAGGTAGAGCTGTTGCTGGAAGAGCTGCTGCTTGGATTGTGACATGGATTGGGGAGTGGTGGAGGCGGTATTGGAGTTGGGATTAGGATTGGGGTTCGGTTCTTCCATTTCTTGATTTGATTCGAATTTTGTTTTGGTTTTTTTTTTTTTGGTTCTTGAATTTGGGGGAAAGGGGTTTTGATTGGAGATCTTATTATTATATGAGCATTAGATTTTGGAGTAGGAAACGCAAGTGAAGCACAGGTTTGAGGAGCTAGTCGTTTCTTTCTTTTCACATTGGGGGTCCTTTTATTTTATTTTTTATTTTTTTTTGGAGACCCGGAAATAGATTAGCATTAACAAATTAATTAATGTTTTACAAAGAAAAAAAAAATACTACTGCATGACAAAAGAAAGTTGATAATTTGATATGTTCACAAATTGACCTAAAATTAATGAGGAGTAATCATTCATCGACTCGAACCACCAGATGGAAAAAAGAAACGGGACTTTGATTTTGTATTGATTCCTCTATCTGTACAGAAACTTATTTAAACATAACGTTAATCTTCATCACCACTTTTTATTTAAAAAAAGGGTTCTTCTAATAACAAAACTGAACGCATATGAACGCATACAACAGACTACAGTTTTACACCCAAAACTAAACACAAATTAACTTTGCAAAAGGAAAGTCCAAACTACAAGCTTTACAGAAGAAGCATGTACATCGTCCCAGTATGAATGAACAAAATCAGTCATCTGGGCGTTGGATCTCACCCATCATGATGCGGTTGCTGTGGACCTTGAAGCCGAGCAGAGATGGATCAATCTGCCTTCCTTTCTTTCCCTTCCTCTTGTTGTTTCCTTTACCACCATCATGTTCAACCCCAGATTCCGGTTCTTGAGGAACCATCTTCTTGGTGCTCTTCAGCATGTCAATGAAGGAAGACGCTTCTGGAGCATCAGTGGTGGAGGTTGACAAGGTTTGCCTGAATCTTATATCCTTTCTGTTTGAAGCAGGAACAGCAGCAGCATCCAAAGGATTACCTCTCAGTTCTCTCCTTCCACCTGAGTTGAGAAATTTCAGTTCTAATAAGTTCCAATCTGAAAGGTTGAAACAAATTTACAAAAAAGAAAAAGAAAAAAAAACAGGGAAAGGCTGAAGCTATTCGGTAATAAAATTGTGTACCTTCAGAAGGTGGTAGAGCTGAAGGAGTCTTCCCTTTGGTGGGTGGTGCTGAGACAACATCACATCCTGTGTTTTGAAATGACAGCTTAGATGAGGCATCAGCCCCTCTTACAAGGATCCCAGGAATCCTGTCAAATAGAAAAACCACAACATCATTACAAGGAAAGCCATTGTCAAATAGAATGTGATCTGAAGGAAAGAAGTCAAGAACAAGGAAAATCTACGCTTATTTATACAAGTATCACTAATAAGTTGATAATAATCTTTTAGGAAAACCATCATAGAGAGCAAAGCTAGCTATAATGACACGTGAAAATATCACAATTGCTTGGTTGTAAGTTCATTAACATATATTGTGTGATTAACAGATAAAAAAAGAGTACGGGAAACGGACTCTTCTAGGTTTTTTATGCATATTGGACTGGTGGTTCAATCTCATTAACAATTGCATGATTTAGCTATAGATACTCCAGTCCTAGCAATAATCTTACCTACGATTAACAAGGTCCCCACTGTGAGCATTATCAACTCGCAGATTATCAACTCCCACATTATAATTGTAGACATTTGGACCTTCACCTGAAACATTTTACCATTATTAGAAATTGCTTGGCAATTCACTTGACAACGGAGGTGTTAATAAAAATTACCTGTGCTGCCAAATGAACTGTACCTCATGGGAGCACTAACTACCAAATCAACCTGATCCATAACAGAACCCCCTGCCTGCTCAGCCCCAATTTCCCCCAAGTCCATGACTGATTTACTTAAGTTGCCTTTAGAGCCATGCTTCTTCACCCTCTTGTCCTCCTTTGAATCCAAGGGGTCTACTCCATCAGCAAATATATCAACACCTAAAGAGTCAGTAACATGTTCTTTTTCAAGCTCATCCATATTTGGAAAAAGTTGGTTGTGCTCAAACAAAGCTCCAGAATTAGAACGAGAAACTAATCGTCCACTACTTTCATGTCCTTCCGCTTTTGCAATCATTTGGTTTGGCTGCTCCGGTCCTACTTGATTATAAAAAGAAGTATCTCTGTAGGAATCAGCTAAACCCACTGTATCTGCATTAAAATTAAAAGAACGATCTGAGGCAGGATGAGAGAAGGACCAAGAGGGATCCCTGTTCCCAAAAGGTGGCGATGAAGCATCACCCAAGTCTAAAGCTTGTGAAGATTGGAGGGCCATGTTACGATGGAGCAAGGCAGCTAACCCCTGATTGGAATTATCTTCACTACCCAAAAGCGATCCCCATGAGCTTGGGTCCCTCCCAGAGCTATTCACTTTCGTATCCCTTTCCTGTTTTTCTGCTTCAAGATGCAACTGATAGAAGTGTGATTCTATGGAACTGTTCGACAGCTGTCCACTGTGTTCAGGCCAGTTGTTGTCCAACACATCTAAATGTGAAGAACTGAATTGGTTAGGAACATGATTCTGATGAACACTTCTAGAAGGAAACTGTCCTCTTTGAACAGACTGATGCATCAGACCAGGGAGTTCATCCAACCCTTGAAGCCGTCCTAGGGCATTTACTACATCGACATTCGACCCAGCGGATATAGAGCCTATCCTATCAAAAGGCTGATAGTTTGTTTCGTAATTACCTCGCTGGCTTCTTTCAAGTAACATGAAGTTCCTCTCAAGCTGGCTTGGTTGCTCATAAGATGAAGGCCTCTGCAAGGGCTGGACAAAATCCAGCTGATTAAGTCTACCAGAATGAGCCTGGTGCAAACCAGCTCCCGTCCTAATGAACTGGCCTGACTCATCAACAGACCATACTCCACTAGCATTTCTCTCTTTGTCTATGCCAACCTGCTGCCTAGAAACATGAGGGAACTGCTGATTTTGCAGTTGCTCTTGCTGAAGATCGAAAAGAAGTTGTTCCATGGGAAGCAAACTCCTATGCCTAGGATGAGATGTTAGCAATTCCTGTTGAAGACCCAAACGAAGTCGCTGCTGCTCCAACAGCTCATTGTGGTATTCAGGATGAAGGGAGTGGCCTAATTTAGCTTCAATAAGATCTTCAATTGAGGGCTCATGGTGTCGAGGGATATTATGAGCCTGTTGCTGCAACTCATGCAAGAGTCGTTGCTTAAATAAGACTTGGTCAACATGTGAAGCTCCAAAACCAGGGTTATGCAATTGCTGCTGAAGCAAATGCTCAAAAAGCAACTGATCCTGCTGTTGCTGCTGCAACAACTGCATCTGGTGCTGAATTTGCTGTTGTTGCTGGTGGTGTTGCTGTTGCTGTTGCTGCTGAAGCTGCTGAATATGGTGCTGTTCCTGTAATTGAAGTTTCAAAAGATGTTCCAACTCTGGAGGCATAGATTGATTCATGGACTGCTGGCGCTGGAGAGAACCTTGAACTTGTTCAAGAAATGGAACAGATAGATGACTGTTCTGACGAGACAACATGCGTTGCTGCTGTTGAATTTGCTGCTGCTGTTGCTTCTGGAGCTGTTGTGAAAAGAGGTGCTCTTCCAAACTCAAACAGTTATTAGCCTCTAGCTCAAAGCGTGTATCATCATGAAGCATATTTGAACTTGGGTTTCTTCTATAGTTAACAGAACTTGCATCACGAACAAAAGTAGGATCGCCAATTGAACTGAACGAGGAACCACCCTCATCAGCAGGGTTCATGATGTGTCTGCGATCACTAACATTTGCTAAATTTGATGATAAAGGATGCTTTGTATGAGCGGCCTCCAGTTCAGACCAGAGCAGCTCAAGAGGATTCAGATCATTGTCAGATGGAAAATTATGACTAGACTCAGATTGAACCATTTCTTCTGCCAAGAGCTGACTAGGGTTATGTGACAACTCTCGCAGATCAACAGCAAGCTTCCCTAAAGGATATTCCATGCTGCTTGGGGGCCTCCCAGTATACAGTACCTCTGCAAAACATGAGAAAACTATCAGATAGAGCAACTAAAGAAATACAAATACAAGTAAAACTGTAAAGAAACACAGGAAAACAACCTTCAACATCTTGTCCAGCAAAATCATGAAATGCATGACTTTCAGTGCTAGGAATACCAAGAGACTTTTCTGAGCTCAAAATATGCAATCTATCATAACGAGAATCTATGGAATCTTTATGCTGAGGTCCAGGATGAGTATGAGGGTCAAACAGTCCCTCAGCTCCAGATGATGTCCATCGATTGTCACTACTGCTAAAGGAGCCAACGAAGTCAGATGCATGTGTATCAACTTCCAGCTTACCTTTTACACGGTCTAAAGCTTCAGATTGCTCGCCAAGATGCTGCACAGCAGTGGAGCTAGAATCTAACTTCAACTGTGGCATTAATTCACCAAGTGGCTGAAATGGTGTGCCTTCTGGGGCATCTGACAAACAAACAGGTAAATCCAGACCAAAAAACCCTTGGTCAAACCATGAAATTATGTCGACGCCTAAGAATGGACCCTGAATCTCTCCCTGAGGGTCTCGGTAGAACAAGCTCATTTCTTCGGGAGGAACAGTTGGCTCTAAAACTATCCCTCTGACATTTCCATCTTGAAACTGTCCATTTGCCATGAATAGCTCATCAAACGAAGTTGATAAATCAGGAAGTTTGCTACTGACATTGAAAGAAAAAATCGAACTACTGCTACCTTCCAGTTCAGCAAGAGAATCTTGATCTCCCAAGCTTCCAGTCTCATTAACTACATTCTTTCTCACAGCTTGCTGACCGGAACCAGTAACAATGCCTCCTCCCAGCTTAATGTGATCATATACACCACCTCCTGAAGCAATTTCAGTCAAGGCAGCAGAACCAAATCCATTTTGTGCAACCTTGTCAATTTCTTCAAAACTATAATCTAACTCATGCAATAGACCAGTATCTCTGTCGTGAGAAGTACCGTACACCATTAAATTAGTAAAAGGTTTCTCTTTATTCTCACCCAAGATCATATCTCCAACATCTCTCTCTCCATCCTTCACTAGGAGTTTCTTCTGTATATTTGTACTCTGGGATGTTTCACTGCTAGTGATCTTCCCATTTGAAATATCATCTAGAAGATCCCCTTCCTCAGAATCAGGTATAACAAAGGCAAGTGGTTCCATTATGCTTGATTGTGTTATCTGAGGAACATCCTCAAGGCCCAAAGGTATTTTATCGAAACCTGGCATAGCACTCTGCTTCCTATATATATCAAGAAGCTTACCTCTCGGGTAGCGGAACATAGCTGGAGACTTGCCATTTACAGAAGCAGCACCGATAGGGGCAGTGGTTGACGCCCTGTTTAATGGCAAGCTCCCATTGAAGCTGGCCCTCCCTCTGCCAGGAGCAAATCCAACATTTGAACCCTCCACTCGGCCTCTCTCTAAACCAAACCCAGGCGCAGCACGATAAACTGCTGAGCCACCAGAATGAGCCTCCTGACGATGGCGTGGCCTCCATTTGTCACGGGCATCAGATTCAGCCAATGAACGACTGTTACCAGTAAAAGATTGTTTTTCAGCAGACTGATCCTCCTTTTCAACTTCAATCTTTCTCTCCTTTCGTGAGTCCTTATCTTTGTCTTCCGGACCCCATCTAGAAGACCATTTACTATCACGCCGTCCCTCGTGTGCAGAATTGCGACCAGTAACTTCATGCCACCTATCAGAGGCTAGCGAAGGCCTAGAATCAGCACTTTCCCTGATAGCATTGCTATCATAACGACGATCATTCTTGCGATACTCATTTTCACGATCCCCTTCCTTTCGACGCTCTCTCCTACCAAGCAAGCCAGTATCCCTCTCTTCCTCACGCCAGCGACGAGTGCCTTCAATTTCAGGTACATTCCTCCTCCATTCTTTCTTATCCTGAGATCCATCCAGTTGCCAAGAATCTTTATGAATAGTATCTGAAGAGGCTCCTTGCTGCAAGGAATTTGGTTGGCGTGTTTCCTATCCAGTATTAATAAAGATGAATGAGATCAAATGAAACAATACTACTGCTAC
The DNA here is from genome assembly GCA_017893485.1 of Hemerocallis citrina. NCBI lineage: Eukaryota > Viridiplantae > Streptophyta > Magnoliopsida > Asparagales > Asphodelaceae > Hemerocallis > Hemerocallis citrina. The sequence goes on from CM030361.1 coordinate 145,096,229, forward strand.
TTGAATAGAGGAAGAAATGAATATGGCAATAAAAAACAAAGACGTGTACCACAAAATCTATAAAAAAAATGCCTCCGTTGGCTTGGTACACAGTTAAAGCTTATACCCAAACTAAGCACCTTCCCCGAAACTTTAACTTGGGATTTCATAAATTCCTGCAGGTCTTCCAGGATTATCCCAAAAGAACCTTTTACAATTGTTTCTTAACTAGGGATTTGGTGCTTGAAGACCCAAAAGAATGAACTGTTGCCAACTGCCAAGGTAGTTCTAAATATTAGGAAATTATTGGTGGAGTATCTTTACCGTCCAGACCACCCAAAATTACGAGAGAGAGAGAGAGAGGATAATACGTACTTCACAAAAGTATCAACCAAGATTCAAATTCTCGACAACTGTTCCGAAAGCAAGTAGATATTATTGTATTAGTATCAACAACAAATCTCCTATCCACTGCAAACTTGCTCAAAAAAAATAACCCATGTTTTGCTTCAAAATTAGGGGGACAACAAAATTAACCAACAGGCTATGGAATTAGCTACTTTCCCTAAATGATCCTATTCACAGATAGAGCAAAACTTTGCTCTCAACCTAATTTCTTGTTTTTATCTTATTTTAAAGAAGGGCACACATAAACTAAAATAATGCACCATATTCGATACTTGTACTTATTGACAGTTCAACAAATGTAGACCTAGAAACATTTCAAAGAAAAACAGTTCTATGCATTAACAATTAAGAAATCATCTTCAATTATCAAACCTGTTTCTTAAAACATGATACTAATAGTAACGATATAAGTGGGAGCCATATATTTCCACAAATAACAATCACAACAAAAAACAGCTTAACATAGTAAGCAGTTTATCCACAAATCTGACTTTATTTAGTTCATCAAGATGATGCACATAAATGGCACTGAACTCGGCCATAACAGCTTCAAATGGTTCAAAATTATAAAAAGAGAATGCTGCTTAATTGACAACTAATATATGGCTAAATGTCTCTATATAGTAGAAAGTAAAGAAATCAATAATAAAATAGGTTATACCTTGTTAGAAAACAAGTTGTAAAAAAATATGCATCTTTGTAAGTTAGAAGAAACAGGTGAAAATGAAAACCTCTAACAGCTGAGTATTTGATGTTTGAATCACATTTACTAATAAATTTCTTCGCAGGTCCAATTAAAATATACAAACAGAAAATCAAGATTTTTTTACAGAAATATCTCACATAAATTTACATATTATAATTCATAAAAAAAAGACAATGAAGCACGATCCGGAACAAGTCCTAGCAAGAAAGAGCTCAAACCAGGTTTTAGAAATCAAATACCTCACAACAATATTGCACAGCGCAATCAAAAGACATACAATTAACACACATAAACACCATGCACGGACAGCGAGGGTATCAGAATACAACTACAAACTAGAATTAAGTTCAAAAGAAAAAACGGAAGGGGTCCGGGCAAAGTTGTTGGAAATAAAAGTCTATATACTTCTCTGATAAGGCGATTAACGAACCTTGCTTAGCTTAAGCCATTGTGGAGACAGCGGTATACTGTTGTCAGAAATCGCTTGATCTGCAGTAAGCGAGCCATACAAAATATTCAGGAAAAAAAAAAATCCTAATTTGCAATAGTCACAACAGTACAAGTAAGATGTCAGTAATTACGATACAAGATCCCCTGGAATAAGAATTTGCAAGTAAACTCAATGTGTATATGTATTTACAAAAGGTAGTCTGTGTGTGCAGGGACGGTGGTAGCCAAGTGCTGCGCGGGGGGGGGGGGGGGGGGGGGGGGGGGGGGGGGGGGGGTTAATGCTCCCCTCATTTTTCAAAAACCCCTAATATTTTTTTAAAATTTACCCTTTTAGCCACCCAACCCCTCATATAGATATATTTTACCCATAGCCCCTTCGGCAAAAATATTCTAGCTTCGCCCATCTGCCAAAAATTATATGACAATTGTATGGAGTGTGAAAAGCAGGCAAGTCAGGAAGATGCATAATCATTGGTAAGGGACAGAAGAAGTTAAAATATATATATGATAACCTCATTACATGCAGGTGTTCTCACAAATTGTAAGTAATAAGCCTAATAATTATTACAGCCCACATTTTACAATTGAGATTAACTAAAAAAGAGAAAAAAGAAGGAAAGGGCGGTTAAAGATAAATTATTTCACATGTGGGGAAAAACATAATGGCCAATTTTAATTCCTGTTACACTAAAGTTATGGATAAAGTTCCTAAGGTAAATATCTAATTAATTAACAAAAATTATTTCCAAAAGACGCAATAGCAATACTATTTATTAACAAAATATGTTAAATAAGATAGACTCCTACACTAAAGATACCCTGCAGAACTCCTTCAGATAATCAATTTACTCATATGTTATCAGTTGTTCCAGCAGTTTATTTGAGGTATTCAATCTACAACATACTAGCTAGATAGAATGTCCAGGTTAAAACAGTCTGAAAGAAAAAGGACCTTTCGAATCATCAAGACTAGCCATATGAACCTTCTCATTAGAATTTCCTCCAGTAGTCCCACCTGACAAGGGAAAAGATATGCTTCTTCAATCGCTGATTAATTTGGATTATAACAGTGACAAGACATAATAGACTCATAAAAAATGTAGAGGAGAAATACAACAAAGAGTCTAAAGTTATAATGTCACAGAATTGTAAACCACTCAAAGAAAAACCTTACATTACAACAACCATCTCACATTCTGAACGACTAAAAGAGGGGGGAAAAAACCTTAAAGCCAACCTGAGAAAAATATTTTCCCCAAATAATGGGATAATTACAACATCAACAAACTCAAAAAGACTCCAACTAAATATGCTCACTTCATAATCTTAGAGAAAAGGGAGGGCCCATAAATATTGGACGAGATTATCTCGTAAGGTGATTACAATCATTGTGGAACCCATTATCAGCGAACCACATCGTTCATCATGTTTTATGCCAAAATATTCATCTTTTCAAAATATTTAATTGATTTGGAGGTCTCTTAGCCATGCATTTGTGGTCCAATTTGTTCTAATATTGAAAACAATTTTCTTTTAGCAATCATTTGATCAAGATACAACCAAACCCTTAACTTTTCGTACACAGAGATATTATTGCATGAAAATCAAGGTGAACAGCATGGATCAGCATGGATCCTCTAACAGAGGTACTGCATGCTTAAAATAACACCATATCAGTAAACCACCTACCACATACACAACGCTCCCCTTTCTCATAATCATCCTATACATCATATAACATTTAAATAAAATGGGAATTAAACCCT